>QEPC01014402.1:5825914-5840057 GCA_003113815.1 Sphenodon punctatus | reverse complement strand
CCCCCCCCCCCCCCCCATGTCAACAGGCTGCTCCTTGGGGAAGGGACGAAGCTTCACCTTTCTGCACAAGTCAGAGAGTGAGTGGGATGTGTGGAGAAGCTACCAATGAAGCTTCTGTGCTCACTGGGAACATGGTAAGTTACGGGTTCTCCTTCCCCCACCACTCCACCAGCATCCCCGACAAAGTTTTGCCTGAAGTAATGCCTCTGGCAGAAACCACTGCCAAATATTCTTCAAGTGTGTGGCCCCTTTCTCCTGGGCCCCTTACTTGGGTGCACAGCAGCCTCTGGGCTTCTTTCCTGGTGCCCTTCTGTGAAGCAAACCCCTCCCTGGGCTTCTATCCAGCTTCCTCCTTCCTGGCAGTCTCCTATTTCATCTTCGAATTCAGCTTTATAAAGACCTTTCCCCAGGTGAGTCAAGTTAGCCTCAGATGAGCTGTTCACTTAGGGTATTTTCAGACGTTACGAGATCACAATGAACCCCGGTCAATTCCCACATGGGGTCAAAGCGCCCTGAACGTCTGTTTGGCGGCCGGCAGATGTTCACCACGGTAAATTCCCACATGGGGTCAATTTCAACCACGCTTCCGGGGCTCCCGGTGGGACAATCGCCGCAAGCGTGGTCAAAAAGATTCCCGGCGGGAACCAACAAAAAGTAATGTCTGGCCAGGAACCATGGCCCGGAATCCCCGGCAGGATTCTGGGCCATGGTCAAATCGGACGGGCGCCGCGGCTGCATTGGCCGTGGCGCCCGCCCATCTCCCCAGAGGGCGGGTGGCAGGGGAGTGTGGGAGGGTGGGGCCGTGCAGCTGCACGTTGCACCGCGAGGCCCCGCCCCCTCCCCGATTCCCCACCGGGATCAGCCGGTACATCTGTTGGACGTGCCGGAGTGATCCCGGCGGGGAGTCATTTGGGTGATTCCGGAACGGGGCGAATGCCGCCCCGTCTCGTCTGAAATCACCCTTAGTGTCGGGAGCTGGCCCTTTAAGGCTAGCTCTCCATAACTGCTTTGGGCTGGTTTGTGCCTGGGCTTGAGGCAGGCACCTGGGTGCAGGCTGAGCTGAGGCTTCAGACAACAAACAGCTTTGGTTAAGCTACTGCTTTGCCTCTGTGTTCCTCTCGAACACAGCCACTGAACATAGCATGGTACCAGGAGTGAAAGACTATGGAGCAGGTGAAAGCCCCACCTCAACTCAGACTCTCTGGAAATGTAGGAGAAAACTGACAGCGATTAAAGCAGCATTTCTCCCTATCTCTGCTCCCCACTGGAGCCACTGACAAAGAAGACAGCCAAAAGGTAGCTTTATTTTTCACAGCTGCTGGGCCTGAGGCACTTGATGTCTTCAACAGTTTGCAGCTCAGTCAAGAAGAACAGACTGATTATAAAACTGTCCTGCAAAAGTTTGATGACTGTTGCAATCCTACCAAAATATGAAATTTTTGAAGGATATATTTTCAACCAGAGGGCACAAAAAGAAGGGGAGACTTGAGGAGTTTGTGGCTGACTTTAAGGCTCTTTAAGCCAATCTTGTAATGTTGGGGTACTGAGTCCCTGATCAGAGATCGAATTCTGACAGCAATAAGGGACAAAAAGCTCAGATAGGAACTGCTGAAAGACCCAGATTTAATCTTGGAGAAGGCAATTAGAATTTGCAAAGCATGAGAAGCGACTCAGTCCAGAATGCAGTTCACTGAGGGTGGACAAGCTTCTGAGGTGGTTCAGTTGATAGTATTGAAAGCTCAAAAAATAGCAAGAAACACCCTCAACTGAGGAAAGAGTGGAGGTCGCAGAAGAATCCTGCAGAAAGCAACAGTGAGAGTTGCACACGCTGTGGCAACTACCACACGAAGCAGCAACAACGCCCAATGTATGGGAGGAGATGCAGAAACTGCAAAAAGCTGAATCATTTTGCAAAGCTCTGCAGACAACACCACGAAGTATGCTTTGCTGGAGACTACAGCTAAGCAAGTGATAGTACGTACATGTTAAATCTATTGTTGCGAGACATTCCTGAGATTGTAATGGCTGACAATGGGCCGCAGTTTAGTGGAGATATGAATTTAAACAATTTGCCACCAAATATTTATTTATTTATTTTATTCCCTCACATTTTTATGCCCCCCCCCTCCTGCTTACGCATCTCGGGGCAGCTAACAACATCATAAAAACACATAAAATTCCAAAATATAAAACATTAAAATAACCCAGGCAGAAAAAACCCCAACACCCCCCCCCCATCACAGGCCTGACAGAACAGGCAGGTCTTACACGGTCTATGGAAAGAGGGCAGGTCTAAGGCCATTTTTAGATGTTCACTGGGATCAGGCACGGAAGCGGTGAAACAGCCGTGGCGCTGTTTTACACAAACCGAAAACGGAAGTTGTGCGCGTGATTGGTGGCCGCGCATTCTTTTCCGGCCGCGTATGTCCCCTCAGAGAAATCAGGCCAGTTCGATCGCAGTCGGCAAAGAATGCGCAGCCGCCGATCACGCGCACAACTTCCGCTTCCGGTTCATGTAAAACAGTGCCACGGCTGTTTCACCGCTCCCACGCCTGATCCCCGCTGCACGTCTAAAAACGCCCTAAGGCCAGGCGAACCTCCAGTGGGAGGAAGTTCCACAGCTGCAGTGCGGCCACCGAGAACACCCTCCTTATAGTCGATACCCCAGGGACCTCAAGGATGACACCTCTGGCTGACCGCAGAGGCCGATCTAGGACCCGAGGGGTGAGACGGTTCTGCAAATAAGTGGGGGATAAATATGGATTTAGACATGTTACATCTAGCCCTCGATACCCCCAGTCCAATGGATTGATGGGAAATGGAGTAAAAATCATAAAGCGTCTGCTCATGAAGGCAACTGAGTCAGACTCAGACCCATATTTGTCCCTGTTAAATTATAGAACAACCCCAATGAAACATGGGTTGTCACCAGCTGCAATGTTGTTTAACAGAAAAATGAGAACTAGAATGCCTGTGTTACTGGAATCACAGAAGGAAGTTCCGGTACATAAGTCAGAGAAGGCAAAACACGGTATGATAGAGGGGCTAGGGAACTTCCACCACTAAAGAAAATGACATTGTATGTATTTTTGATGGCAAACCGTGGTCACAATGAGCCGTGGTGTCCAAGCCTAGCAAAAGAAAGCTAAAGGGGAGGCATGATAGCATTCTTCAGCTATCTAAAGGGCTGCCAGCGAGAAGATGGGAAGGAAGGAAGTGTTCTGCATTGCTGCAGAGGGCAGGAATAGAAATAATGGGCACAAGTTACAGGAAGAGAGATTTTGGTTAGATGCAGGAAAAACTTCCGAACGCTGAGACCTGGCCAGCAATGGAACAAGTTGCCTAGGGGGTTTTAGGCTCTCGATCGCAGGAGGTTTTCAAAGAGAGGCTGAGCAGCCATGTCAGGGATGTTGTGGCTGCAGTCATCCTGCATTCAAGCAGGGGTTTGGATTCGATGACCCTCGAGGTCCCTTCCAACTCTAGAACTCTATGCTTGTTGTTACTTTTGCATGCCTTATTGCTTCTAAATGTAGAGCCCCGTCCTCTGATTGGATAGCACTGGTGCAAGTTCAACGTAAAAGAATGGGACTAGTGCCAGCACAAAGAGTTTGAACGGGTGCTAAATGCCCTGAGTACTGTGCAATTGGACAGTTAACTCTTTGAAGCACTAACCCACTTTCTTATTTGCTACATTACATGCCTAGTGTCTTCCTGGGTGCCATGAAACTAAAATCAGAACTAAATAAAGTGAGAAAAGCCTCCTTTTATGAGCAGATAATTGAACCCACCTGGAGGTGCTGACACCCAAGTGAGTGCCCTTAGCTTCATCCGCTTGCTTTCTGACCCTTATCAGGAAATACATGTCATCCTACAAGTCAGCACTTTTCCTGGGGGAATTCTTGCTTTGCCTCAGTGACACATGGGAACGGAGCCAGGGAAAGGGGCAGGGTGAGTGCCTGTTTGTTTATCTCCTCAGTGGTGCAAACCCCCAGGCAGTTCACATCAACGCTTCCTCCATCTAGTCGCAATGACTGGCCACTGGCCAAGCCAAGTCACTGGGAGTCGCAAGAACTTGCCAGTGGTCATAGTTAAGACTGAAGCTGTGGACGGTCAAATAAAACAGTGAGCATTTTGTGCTCAGGATCTAGGCAAGTCTAGATTAGAGCTGAAACAAGAATGCTTTGCATTCTTGCGAGAATGCACGAGATTCTCACAGCCCCGAGATTCTCACAAGATTATCAAAAATCTTAGAAACGTTCTGTGCATGCGGAAATGGCCACCACAGCCATTCTGCACACCTGCGGTCTGCCGGTGGTCATTTTACGCATGCGCAGAGCATTTTTTGATGTTTCTCGAGAATCCAGAGAGATTCTCGAAACACGGAAATGCTCTATGCATGTGCAAAATGGCTGCTGCAGCCATTCTACACATACGCAGCCCACTGCCATCCCTTTTGCGCATGCGCAGAGCATTTTTTGAGGTTTCTCGAAAATCTCACAAGAGTCTCAAAACCCCATGCGCAAAATGGCCATTGCGGCCATTCTGAGCATGCGCAGCCGCCCAGAAGCCATTTCCAAGAATCTTGTGAGAACGCTGATACTTGCAAGATTCTCAAGACTAGGGCTGTAGTGGAATGTCACAGCGGTAGCTATTTCTGCCGGAAACAGCGTTTCCGCAATTAGTGGTATGGCGTGGCAGAGGCTTTCATTCCGCTAGTTTCATTACGCTACTTCCGCAGTTCCGCTAATTTCATTCCGCTACTTCCACAGACTTCACAAAATAGCGGAAACATGACATTTTTGCTACTTCCGCCATTCTGCCAGTGCCACAGAATAGCGGAACAGTGGTTTTCCGACAGTTTCCACAATTTTCCCGCAATTCTGCAATTTGCAGAATGCCGGCGGAATTAGTGGAATGTCCGCAGAAAAGCCGCGGTGTGGTGCGGGCAATTCCGAAATGGCAGAATGGAATCACTGTGTGGTAACAGCTGCTGCCACATCAGCCCTACTCGAGACAGAAAATCTCACTGAGAAGCTTATTCTCAACAAGATTTTCGAATAGGGTGAAATCTCATTTCAGCCCTAGTCAACGCTATGTCCAACCACACAGGCCCAACGTCTTGAGGAGTCCAGAGAGTCCCTCTAATACAAAGGGGTTTTGAGTATATTTGAAAGCAGTGGTGTAAAACAGGGGCCAACAGGGTCTCAAACACTAGGAATTCTCAACTATTGTGGAGGGCCTGCAGTGATTCAGGAAGGGACCCCCAACTCATGCGGGCCAGGAATAAACTAGAAATAAGAACACATGTGTAACATATGTACCCAGAGGGCCTGCTCCTGAAGAAGATGATATGTGTTTAATAAAACATCAAAAATTAATTAGAGCAATATTTTCCTTTTTCTCATGGATGAGTCTGGAGGAGGCAAGGAAGGTGGGACAATGGATGTTTTCAGACAGACAGGGAGCGGGCTGGAGTTCTGGAGCAGGCACATGGGTGACCCGGATCAGAGCTGCACACACACCCACAGGTTTGCCTGCTAGTATGCGGGTGAACCAAGCAAGCAGGGAGCAAACACACCTTCGCCCTCCCCCAGGAAAACCCCAGGTCGGGAACACACAGAGAGGTGAACCAACCCCACATTCCAGCCCTGCAGCTTTCTCTAGTTACCATAGCAATGGGACACGGCAGCAGTAGCTGCTGTGGCCATTTGGTCCACTGGCATCTATGATCCCAGGCAGGACTGTGCTTGGCAAGGTCTTGTGGGCCCGGTTTGACCGACAGGAGTTTTGTGTTTGCCTGTCACTGTGGGTTTGGTCGGCTCCCTCAGTGAGGCGTGCTCTGGGGTCTTCTGCAGCACCCAGAGCAGCCACAGCCAGCTCCACTTTGCACATCTGGCGGTCGCTCTTCAAAGAGACAGGTCAACCTGGGTGTGAAGAGGGCCGGCACAAGCAAAAGTGGAGCTGCTGTCCATCTGTTTGCACCCAATGTACCTGATCAGGCCAGGTTAGAACTGAAATGGCTAGCACATTTGCTACACACAGGTAACACCCGCAGCATTGGGCAGTCTGTCGGGTGACTGATTGGTGCCCAAGTATCAAATTGGACACCCAGTTACCCAAAATACTGGTTGTAATACCTGGCCAACTGACTTTGGTAATGGAAAACCAGAAAACCAATGCCAAAAGTCAGTAAATGAGCACTGGAAGTCCATTTGTTACCAATTTTCTATTTTCGTTAACAGAAAACCAGAAAATTGGTACCAGAAGTCAATAAATCAGCACTGGAAGTCGGTAAACTGAATAGCCTATAACCAATTACAGTCACTGGTTTTCCATTTAACTAATGGATTTTGGTAATGGAAAACCAGAAAATCAGTACCAAAAGTCAGTAAATGAGCACTGGAAGTCCATTTGTTACCAATTTTCTATTTTACCAACTGATTTTAGTCATGGAAAACCAGAAAATTGGTACCAGAAGTCGATAATTCAGCACTGGAAGTCAATAAATTGAGGAGCCTGTTGGGCACTCATCGTAATTAGAACCTGATGTTACTGGGTCAGGCAAGATATCATAATTTTGAAAGGTATGCCCATTTTTTTCAGGTACTCATTTCAGCTCTAGATTGGTATATCAGCCTTGTGAAATACCAGGGTATTGTGGAGGACGGGCAGAGTGTCATCCCTAAAAAAAAAAAAACATACCGCATCACTTTTACCAATGAAGACTTTGGTCAAACATTCCTGCCAGAAGAAGGGTTAGCACACTTATTTCACACCAGGGCCCAACTTCCCAGGCTCCACCAACGTTTGTGATTTAAAAAGAATAATATATGAAGGTATTCATTTTTTCACTGGAACACAACGATGATATGGCCAAAGAGTACATAGAATTGAACAGTGCTGCATCATACATCAGCAGCTGATCTATCACACAAAAACAACAGTGAGTCAAAAGATGTGGTACAAATTCCAACCTTTCCTAGAAAATGACAATATATCTCCTGGGATTTGGCTGTCATCACCAACTGATCAGTCAAGTACACCTGGCTGGATATCAAAATGTTGGACAAAAAGGAACATGATGTTTTACTAACTGGCATTGCTGTTCTATTGGGTAAGAATATGCCAAGGACCATAGTTGAAAATTCAAAGAAATACAATGACCTCACCACAGAATTAAAACCGTGGCATCTGTAGGAAGTGACCGCTCTGGCTATTGTGGTGTCTGTTAATGGAGTCATACGAAAAAATAAAGTTCAAGCATTCAGATTTCTATGCACGGAACCAGTTGTTAATTTAATATGAAAGGTCACCTTCATCTAGAAAGTCCAGATAACAATAATATTCATTGACTATAGGCTGCCAATGAATATGTAGCTTAGCTCCTTCAAACCTGCCATTAAAGCTGTAACGGGCACCCATGCAGATAGGTCCACTCAGCAAGCCCACAGTGCCTGTTGTATTTATGTTTTTATTGTATTTTATATTGTTAGCCGCCCCGAGTTGCCATGGACAAGAGGAAGCAGGATATTAAATTGAAGAAAATAAATCAATAAATAATTCCCCAAGAGCATTCTGGAACCTATCTGGTTCCATAAGTCTCCGGGGGCAAACCAACTGAAGAGGTTTTTCACCTTTCTGGGGGCAGACATTTACTGGGAGACAGGCAGTAAAGAGGTAATGATCCGTCCATGACAAGGGCACCAACGACACGTCCCCCACCGACGGATCCCCTGCCTCAAGGCAGTTACCACTAGTAACTCTGAAATGCATGGCAGACAGGACTGAAACAGGGAGCCGATTTGCTATTCATGAATGATTCACACATTTTTGAGCAGCCTATTGAGCACCTGGAGGGTGCACAACAATGTAAGGATCACTCAAAGGTAGCAAAAATAAAAACAATAATTACCTGAGGGCAAAAGGGGAGCTCAGGGGCTTGGCCAGCAACATGGGGACTCTGGGAGGCAATGGGGGTGGGGGAGTGCCACAGGATGGTCCAGAGAGTGAGGGAAGCAGGGGACTTCTAGTTGGACTTGGACTCTCCCTCAACTGGAGGGAGGGAACCAAATATCTTTTGGATGAGATAATTGGCACTCTCCCTCCAACTGGAGGTCATGGCCTATGGGCTTTCGGGAGATGTAGTTCCCAGGAAGCCTTTTGAGCCACAAAGCAGTTACTTTGAAGTTCTCATCTTCCAAAAGCCTCTGAGTTTCCTGGGCCACAGCAAAGGCACATGTGCAGTGGGGCTAATTCAGAGACCAAACCTGGCCAGAAGCCCTTTCCCCGCTTCTTGAGCACCCTGGAGTGTCTTCCTGCTTTGCCTTCCAGAGCCCCTCTGTTGCTGTCCAGAGCTCCCCCTGATGACCCCAGGTCATTTGGGTGGTTGGAAAAATGTATACACTGCCAAGACAGGCACCCATCAAACATCATGTGAGCAACCCATGGTGCCCAGACCTGATCTGGCAATTCAGGCACTGTGGGTTTTCTGGGTGTACCCATCTGCATGGGTGCAGAGGTCTGGGGATAAACGGACCCCCACTGGGAGGGAGTTCCACAGCCACGGTGCTGCCACCGAGAATTCCCTCTCCATCGTCACCCCCCCAGGAAACCCAGGGGATCTCAAGGAGGGTGCCCCCAGCGGACCACAGAGGTTGCTCAAGACCCAGGGGGGTGAGGTGGTTCTGCAAATAAGCTCGGCCCAACCTCAACAGCCGATCACTTGATGACCTCATGGCCTTGTGGAACATTTTATTGGCCAAGGACATCGACTAGTTAGATCCCAGGCATCCACTTCCTGAACATCAGTGATGCAGGTCCCCGTGGTTTATGGAGGACCTGCGGCAACTGAAGAAGATGGGGAGGGGGTTAGAGTGATGCTGAAGGTGAGACTGTGGCATATAGTTTGTTTAAAATCCTCAGCAGTGGCTGTGCGGGCAGCAAAGAAGTGGTTCTTTGCTGCCATCATAGCATCTGCAATGTCACATCCAGCTGAGCCTTTCCGAGTGGTGAAGGGGCTGTTCAGTCCGGCCTGTCTCCACCTGGAACTGGAATCTTCCGGTGCTTGCTGTGATATGTTTATTGACTATTTCACAGATAAAATCTCTTGCATTCACCATGACTTCAGGTCTATGCTTGATACAGTAGAAGAACCAGAGGTCATGGCTTGTCCAGTTTTGTGGGATCAATTTCAGTGGGTGTCATCCGCTGATGCGGGGGATGTGTTTGAGGCTGGTACAGCCACATCTTGTGAACTGGATCCTTGTCCATCCTGGCTGATTAAGGCCAGCAGAGAGACACTGGGGTCATTGCTAGTGTGGGTGGTCAGTGCTTCCTTATGGGGGGGGCAGGTTCCTGGGCTGTCTAAAGGAGGCCATAGCATGGCCATTGCTCAAAAAACCATCACTTGACACTGACTCCCTCACCAGCTACTGACCAGTCCCTAACCTTCCCTTTTTAGGGAAGGTTATTGAACAGATGGTGGTGCAGCAGCTCCAGGGGCATCTGAACTGCATTAGTTTTCTGAATCCCGCACAGAGCGGCTTTTGTCCAGGTTATGGCACTGAGACTGTGTTTGTGGCCTTGATCGATGACCTTCACTGAGAGTTGGACCAGGGTCGGTCGACTCTTTTGATCCTGATAGATCTATCGGCTGCTTTTGGCACTGTTGACCATGAGATGTTGGTGACTCGCTTGTGGAACCATGCTGGGGTGGGTGGAATTGTTCTTGAATGGTTCCGCTCTTTCCTAGCCAGGAGGACTCAGCAGGTGGTGCTGGGGGACCATACTTCGTCTCCCTGGGATCTCACATGTCGAGTTCCACAAGGTTCTATTCTGTCCCATCTCCTGTTCAATGAGTATATACAGTCTTTGGTTGAGGTTATGAGGGGGTTTGGTGTTTTGTGTCATCAGTATGCTGATGACACCCAACTTTACCGCTTGTTTTCAGCTGACCCAGGTGCGGCAGTCTTGGTGCTTACACAGTGTGTGGCGGCTGTGGGGAACTGGATGATGGTGAGCCATCTCAAGTTGAATCCTGACAAGATGGAGGTGATGCCGGTAAGGAGGGCCAGGGGGGTGGAGGCCCCCATCTAGATGGCGTCTGCCCCTCTGTGGTCCCTCGGGTTCATAGTATGGGGGCACTCCTCAATTTGCAGCTCTGCTTGGATGTCCAGGTGGCAGCTATGGTGAGGAGTGCTTTCTGCCAATTACACCTGGTATGGTGGCTTCAACCATATATTTCAGACTCCGACCTCGCCACTATCATCCATGACTTCATCACCTTGAGATTGGACTACTGTAACATGCCCTACATGGGGCTACCCTTGGTGATGGTTCAGAAGCTTCAGCTAATGCAGAATGCAGCAGCCTGCCTCCTTATGGGGATGGGTCGGCGTGAGCACATAACACCGGTTCTTTGTTTGTTGCATTGGCTGCCTATAGTCTTCAGGGCCCAATTCAAGGTGTTGGTTCTTACCTATAAAGCCCTAAACGGCCTGGGCCCCACTTACCTGTGGGACCACCTCATACACACACACACCGGGTCCTAGACCAGTCCCTGCAGTCCGCTGGGGTCACCCTCCTTGAGATCCCCTGAGTTTGTCGGGTGGCAACGTTGGAGCGGGCATTCTCAGTGGCTGTGCCTAGGCTGTGGAACTCTCTGCCAGCGGAAGTCCATTTGTCCCCAGATCTTCCTTCCTTCCAATGTCAATGTAAGACCTGGCTGTTTTGCCAGGCTTTTGATGAAGGAGACGGGTAGTGCATGGAGTGTGGTGGGTATTTCTGGTGCTCTATATTTTGTTGGACTATGGTTTGATTTTATATTTTGTATTGTACGATTTTACTTTTTTTAATTCGTAAGCCACCCCAAACTACCTATGGCAGGATGGGGTGGGCTAATAATAATTAATAATGAATAATAAATAATTAATAATTAATGTAATTAACAGAATAATAATGACATTGACAACAATAGCAACCACCACCTTTGTCACATAATGATTTCATCAATCTATACCCAGTCCCCACCAAAGGGGATGATATGAGAAAGAAAAGGAAATCCTTGACCTGGAAGCACCACTTTCTTAGAAATCCAAGTTTCAATTTTTGAACTGCATTATATAACAACCATTGGCCCACGCATGTCAGAGGACACTCATCATCATTCAACATTCCAACGCTTCTCCCTCCTAGTATGGACCGAGTCTAGAAGACTCAAGTTAGGCATGACACCAGGAAAACTAATATAAAATCCAGCCATGACCTTCTAACTCTCTACCTAAGCCCATCACATCACATCATTCAGACCTATCTGCTCAATAAACTTATCTGGCCTGCAATTCTACTCCTACACAGCCTTGACAGTTGATAACAAAACACTCCTGGGGGAAGGGGACGGAATAAATTGTTAAAAGTGGAACTAGATTTCCTTTTCTTATTCTTTAGACATATATTGTATATGATAACCACAGAGAGATGTTTAACTATGGTCATTTCATAATGCTAGATAGATGGGACTAGGGTTGTTCCGTAATACTAGACAGTTACTCATAGATAGTGCTAGGGTTTGTGTAGGGTGGAGAACCTCAGGCCTGGGACCAAATGCAGGACCCGTGGCTACTTTTCGTTTGTTGTTTTGTGGTCCCCTTTCTAGTTTCTGGATCTAGCCTCTGGATCTAGTTCCTACCACGAAATACTGGGGGAGGGGGGGAATCAGTTCAGGGTAGGGGAACAGAGATGAGGGCATGCACACAAGAACTGAGGACACAGGTCCATTATCTGGACCCTCCTCTACCTGAGCGTACCACTTAAATGTGCCTCTGCCTCCAATTTCCATGTGGCCCTCCAAGCTTTTCAAAGTAGCTCTTGGGAGGAAAAAAGTTCCCAACCCCTGCTGTAAGCATTACACTTTTTCCTGCCAATTGGAACAGCTTTCCTTTACAGTCTCTCTATCTGCCTCATCAACTCGTTATCTATTTCCAAATCTCATCTGAAAGCATCCCTTTTCTCCTTTGCTGCCGCCTCTTAATTTTTCAATTTCTCTCTCCTTTTGCTATTAACCGTATAATGCCAATAACATATAATTCTGCAGTGTAACTACTATATCTTATTTCTGAGATGCCACTGGTATAAAATCAGGCTTTATTACTCATTATTGCTAGGACAGGCCTCTCAAGGAGGAAAGTGATATAGACCGTAAAAGCAGAAATGGGGGAAGAGGTGGTGTATAAGTGGAGGCACCTCGGCTGCAGCCCCCATTTGTTCTAGTAAAATGGCTCATTGCATTAAATTCAAATGCAGTGTTTTATTTACTCATCCCAGTGATATACTCATCTTTGTTCCATGTCAGCAGAGATATTATCTGAAGTGAATAACCAGTTGGCATAAAGGAATGTTTTAAAAGGAGCGGGAATTTACTTTCCCCCTGCTACTGGCATACTTTGTCCCTCTCAATCAAAGCAATGTTTACCTGTTTAATTAGCAGGATGTTCTAATCTAAATCCTATGTACATCAGAGCTGGGAAAAAAGCATGTTATTCTGCCAGTGACATATCCCAGGAGACACATTTTAGACCCTCCTCTAAGTTTCAACAGGGATAAAGTGAACCTAACGACAACTTTAAAATAACTGGGCATTAACCAATGGTGATTTGTGTTCACACTCCAATGGGATTAGGAGTTACCTTCCAATACTCCCAAGCTGCTCAACACGATTAATGAGAAATCAGTGACTAACAAGAGGAATTAAGGGATGAGCTGCCTCCAGTGATCTCCCCACAGAAAGTGTTGCCAGATAAACAAAGGCATCAAAGCTGTCTACGGATTGTTCCTCAAAACAGACCAATCAAGGCAGCTGCTGTATCAAGTTGCTGAGGAACTAATCAGCGTCTTGGTGTGCTGAGTTCATTTCTCATGCTCAAAACATTGGCTGATGGCAGTGAAATCCCACAATAACTGGGAGGCGGGGGACATGCTGCAAAAGAAGCCAGGCCATCAACCAGAAGTAGAATTTAGCTAATCAGTTCAGTAGGACAAAATTGGGGTAGAGAGCAGACTGCCACTATTAGATCAAGTAGCAAAGTTTCTTCACGAGTAGCTGGCTCTCCTTTAGGCATCACAATAGAGGTATCCCCAAAACTTATTCCAGAACCTTACATCATTCTATCTCTCCTTTCTGCTCCACCCTTACCTCCTCATCTTATATCTAGAGCATATGCAAGAGGTTGCTACCTGGTTGTTCTTTCTGGTCACTGAGGATAGAACTACAAGAAATGGGCTTAAATGAAAGGGGGAAAGATTTAGGCTAAACATTAGGAGGAATTTTCAAACTTCCAGGAGAATGTCAGGATCTGGCATCTGCAGGGCTAGAAACCAGGTTTTTCAGGTATGGTTTGATCCTCCCAGCCACCAAGGCTGGTACAAGGGCAAAGTTAAGGGGAGTGCCTACCCCTTTCACCCTGCCCAGGAACCCTATAATTCCTTCCTGCCCTGATTGGGTGCAGGGCTTTGCCACAGGATTGACTAGGAAATCCCATAAATGTTTCTGGGTCAGGGACCATCATCAGTTCTGAGTTTCAGATTCACCCATCACTCAGCTCACCAAGGACTCACTTCACCTCTTCCTAGCCCTTCCACGCCTCACCTCACTCCTCACCTCACCCCTCTTCACAACCCACCCAATTCCTTCCTGCAACCCACCCAATTCCTTCCTGGACTGCTCATCCGGTATCAACACCCACTACGGACCTGACCATGCTCTTCATATCACCCCTTTCTGGATTAGATGCTTGCCAATGGAAACTCGTTACTTTGGACCACTGTGGAGGGCTCTGGCACCAGCCCATTCCTGCTGGTGCCCTGGAACTAGGTTCCTGACAAGCAGTTAGGGAGGGGAATAATTTGCTAATAGAGGTTATTATTTTTTATTATTATTATAAACATTTATATGGCGCCAGTCGTGTGACCTGGTGCTGTACAGAACATAGAATTAGACGCGGTCCCTGCCTGTGGCTTACAATCTAAAAGACAAGGAGGGGGAGACAGGGAGAGGGGACAGTGGGAGAGACAGGGGAGAAGACAAACAAACATTCAAGCAGATGCGAAGTCTCAGGTGCGTGTGCTTGGCTTGGTTACAATCAGGTTG
>QEPC01014402.1:5809127-5821591 GCA_003113815.1 Sphenodon punctatus | reverse complement strand
GGACGGTAGATGACAGCAACACGTAGATGGAGGGGGGAGTAGAGGCGCACGGAGTGAGCCTTAAAGGTATGGAAGGAGAGAGAGGGGGGAGGAGAAATTGGTTGGAACTGACAGGATTTAGCACGAAGGAGGCCCACCCCACCATCCCATCATGCTTTGTTTCTTCCATCTCTTGCAGTTTGCTAAGACACGAGTTCTTCCCTTATGAAAAGCCCCAATAAATTCACATGACAACCTTCCTAAAGGCTTTTCAAAATCCCCCAGACCTTAACAAAGAATTCCCTCTGTCATAGAAATAAATAAATAATAAATAATAAATTAATTAAATAAATAATAATAATAATAATAATAATAATAATACATTTTTATATAGCGCCCCCTGGCATGGCACTCGGAGCCCTTCAAATAGAACAATTTAACACAACTTTTAATCCTCACAACCCTGTGAGGTAGGTTAGGATGAGAGAATATTGTGACTGGCCCAAGGTCACCCAGTGAGTTTCTGGCTAAATCGAGACTTGAAATGGAGCTGCCCCCTACCTCCCAATCCAGGTACTGCGGACTTAGCCATTACACCACATCTATAGGTTGAGTCCAAAAGTCTACAGAAAAGAGAAATATCTATAGAAAGTCTATAGAAAAGTCTATAGAGTCTCAGAGACTCTTCATACTTAAAGCTTGTAGACCAGCAATTCCCAAATTGTGTGGCATGCCACTCTGGGTGGCACAGATTAGTCCCATAGGGCCAATGGGGCCCCATAGGCACATGGGGCTTTATGCACAGATGCCAGAATAGGGCCTAAGTATCTACCACAAGTAGGAATGGGGAGCCAAGCCATTAGGCTGACCCTGGTGATGAACAGGTAGGCAATCCATGCCACCCACTTCCCTGGGGAGGGGGCGGAGAGAGAGAGAGAGAGAGAGAGAGAACACATATGTGTGCGAGAAGCCCTAGTTGATGTGTGCTTGTATGTTCTTATGAACAGTTACCACATACCAGCCTTTTTGAATACCCTGCCCAAATGAGGCAGTGGGGCTTATTGGATAAGGGGAAAGGAGTTATTTGTCTTAAATAACTGTAAGCTTATTGGGAAACCTTTTCATAGGGGTACTGTGGATAACTTGGGACAGGGCCGGCCTTACCAGAGGGTGGCCCAGGGCAACTGCTTTGAGGCCTGCTATTGTCTCTACTCCCCCTGTTTTCACAAAGGCAAGGGGCGGGGACTTCCTCCCAGCAGGGCCCCAAACACAACCACTTCTAGGATCCTGAGGGGGGTGACACTTGAGGGGCGGGGTTATGGGGAAGAGGGTGTGGCCACATGGGTTCCCACATTCTATCTTCACCCTGGCCCCACAAATTCTAAGGCCGGACCGGACTTTGGCTTTGTGGAGAATAGCACCATAAAATAAAGTTACGGACCCTTACTCAAGATCTAAAGAACCATATGGCTTTCATTTTTTATTAAACAACTTTTTCGTAATGTTTTTCCTGCTTCCTACTTCAACACATCTGCTGCTGGGAGAAATGCAAACATCCTTGAGATAGAATAGGGGATGGGCAGCAATGACTCCGTCCCCTGACCAATGCCAATAAAGTATATAAATCATAGGCTAAAGGAGAATGAGAACCACTTGGCATACACTCTGAGTAAGGTCAACTGGGGCATGGGAGAGTCTACATCTAAATAACCTGGAGCTCACTGCTGTGAAAAATAAATAGAACAATGTATCTTGTTTCCACATCTTAGCTGGCTTAATAAATAGCTCTGATCCTGGTGCTCAGCAGAGCAGACTCTTAAAGTGACCTCTGTGTCTTTTCTGTCTGTGCCGACAGAGGCTGGGTAGATCCACGAGAGAGGGCGTGGAAAAGGGAGACAAGGCCTGGTTTCTATTCTGCATTCCTGGCAGCCATTCAAGCAGCCGGGACCAGGGGTGGGGGGGGTCACATCAGCCCCTGGAGATGCCGGCTGTTCTTTCCCTCCAGCAGCAGGGCGAATCCTGATGGCATGTAGCCATAAGAGCGGGAGTTGAAGAGGATGTCAAGGGCAGAGAGAAGGGAGAAGTCTTGTCAGGACGACAGGGTGAGTAAAACGTCTGACTAGCCCAAGCCACCCCCTACTGCTCTCCTCAGGTTCCAAACAGGTGCCGGAACACACTGGCCTGTCTAGCTACCCCCAGAACAAGCCTTTATCTCACAGTCTTGCCAGGAATTTCCAGTTAGGGCTCAACAACAATAAGCAACAAAACCTGGTTTCATACAAATGGTATCCCTGAAATGTTCTTTGGAGTAAATATAGTCAGGCTGCAGAATTAGGGTTTGAGTGAAATCCCCTGACCAATGCCAATGAAGTATGTAAATCATAGACTAAAGGAAAGAACCACTTGGCATACACTATGAGCAAGTCAACTGGGGCATGGGAGAGTCTGTGTCTAAATAACCCAGAGCTCAGTAGAAGGAGAGAGAAATTGAGAGACAGAGGAAACACCAGTGGTTCCCAAACCTGTTCGCTATGTGACCCCATTTTGAGACTTTAAATAGCATCCCCACAATCCCAGACAGCAGGAAAGGTATATCAAACACCAGTGTGCATCATGATCCCATTCACTCATGGTGTGCCCCCACTTGGGGTCCTGACCCATAGTTTAAGAACCTCAAGATGGAGACGAGGGCACCTCTCTCTCCCCACAACCTGCAGTCCCAACCCATGTGGGTTTTTTTTGATGAAACTTCAAAGTCGGAGGTTTTTAGTCCAATCCTAGTTCTAATTCACCAACTCAGAGTTTCTTTGGGGCTAGGTACTCCAGCCTACCCTGCATCGTGGACTTCCAACAACTGAAAGGGGATATAATAGAAGTTTATCAAATCCTGAGTGGAGTGGAACAAGTCAATAGGCAGTTGTTGCTTACCCTCTCAAGCATTACTAGAACTAGGGGATACTCCATAAAACTAACCGGCAGCACATTTTATTTTTTAAATAACTTGGGGTTTTTTTCATGCAGCACACAATTGGCTTGTGGAATTTGTGGCTAGAGAATGTGGTCAAGGCCAGTAGCATAGCTGCATTTTAAAAAGGATTGGATACGTTCTTGGAGGGTAGGTCCATTAATGGCTATTAGCCAAATAGTTTCAGGGATGTAACCTTGAACTGTTGGGAGCTTGGAGTTAACCATAGGGAATGGGTCACTCCTTTATGACTTATTGAGTACGTCTCTGAAGCAACTGAGAATGGACATTGTCGAAGACAGGATGCTGGGCTCAGTGGACCATTGGTCTGACCCAGTATGGCATTTCTCATGTTCTTAACTGCAGGTCTTATTGTCAGACCTCCAGTCTCTTGTTAGACTACCTCCAGCTCCTTCCCCACCTCAGCCAACAAAGCCCTTTATTTTGCTGTTCTTCTGACACATTGGGTGTAAACAGATGGACAGCAGCTCCAGGGGCAGCTGCACCAGCCCGATTCACCCTCAGGCTGGCTGGTCCATTTAAAGGCAGATGTTGAAGCGGAGTGAGCACAGCAGCCCTCCTTGTTGCACTGTGGAATATCCCTGAGCGCCGCCAGCAGAGCGGGGTGGCCAATCCAAGGGCAGCGGCCCGGAGTGGAGCTCCAGTCCACCTGTTCTGCGGACCCATGCTCCAGCTCCACTCCCAACCGGCTGTTGCACCAGCAGCACCATAGAGTTGCGGGCACCAGCCAAGAGCATTGGGAGATCGCCCACAACTCTATGGTGTGTAGTAAGGATGGGAATTTCGGTTTTGGATAGAACCGAAAGTACCCGATAATGGCCATTTTGGATTAATCCGAGATTTCGGTTCTTTTTCGGTATTGGTTGTTTCAGATCTTTTGCATTGATTTTTGCTTCAGATTTTTAACATTGCAGTTTGTCCCCACTGTAGGGACAAATCTGTTAAAAATCTGAAACAAACATCAGTGCAAAAGGTCTGATACAACCAATACCAAATACCGATACCATGAGAACGGAAACTGAAAATAACTGAAACTGAAATTTAGTCCAGAGTCCCACCCCTGGTGTGTAGGGGGTGAGGGCGCCATGTGGAGTGACCATGGCCAGGAAAACCCACTGCGTCCATCTAAAGCAAACCCAGGTGGGACTGGAAGCGGGTGGATACGGTGGTACACCCACGTAGTAGCTCTGGGGGAGGGCTGCCTGCACTTTCACCTAAAAACACCCAATGTAATGTGAATTTGATGGTCCTGGTCCTCACCCTACAAACATCTCTGATAGGGTTGTTCTGAGTACGGGGGGAGGAATTGCGAACATTCACTGAGGGTCAGAGGAGCGGTCCCAGGTGTACAGACCGCTGCTCAGAGAATACTTGCGAGTTTCAAAGGCCAGGGAGATGGCATGGGGGGTTCAGGGGTGGGGTGCTTAAGGGGGAGTTCTGGGTCTAGCAGGGGAATAAGGGGTGTATTACTTACCTTCCAGAGGGGACCCGCACGATGTGTGGCCTCTTCCCGGCTTGTAAGTTTGAAAGTAAGGGTGTTTTTTTAATAAAATAAAACATAAACTTTGGAACTCAAGAAATCGAGGCCAAATGCACTGGTCCTCAGTGTTTCCCAAGGAAAACCGAGGACCGAGTTTCAGCCCTAGTCTGGCATTAGTTTCCAACTCTTCAGATTCTTCATTCAGTGCCTGAGGAGACCATTAAGACTGAACTCCGTGCTTTCCCCAGAGGTTGTGGTGGATGGAGGATGTAGCCCACGCTGTTGCATCTGTTTTGCTGGTAAAAAAGACCTAGGTCCAGTTGAGCTCTGGGTCTGCTGAGGTGAACAAATCACTGTTTCTCAGCCTCAGTTCCCTATCTATAAAAAATGGCAAGAGTAACAATGACGAATGTTGCAGAGATTAACGGCACTATAGAGCACTATACATTAGGGGGGTCCAATTTGTATCATTTTAATTAATTATGAAAATGAATTGAGCCCCATTCATTTTTGTAACTAAGGTAATGAAAAGGAATGAGTAAGCAAATGACATTTGTTTGATTTAATTTGTTTTCTTTTTTCATTTTATTTTATTTAAAATAAAAAAAATTAAATGCCGCATGCGCAAAATGGTCGGTCTGCACATGATTTCAGAACCCTTTTCCAAAATGGCACCAGCGCCATTTTGGAAAAGGGCAGCGCATGTGCAAAATGACCCCCGTAGCCATTTTGCACATGCGCAGTGATTTTTTAAAATAATATTATTATTTTTAATAAAATAAAACAAAAAATTAAATGAAAATGGAACAGTCCTTTATGAACACCCCCCCACACACAAAACAAAGATTTTTTTTGTAAACAAAAACTAAAACAAGAATGAATGATGTGCCTTCTGCATCCCCCAACTATATATGTAATCATTATTATTACAGAGAGGGTGCCAATTGCTGAGGTTGCCAAATGGGCACGTTTCACCAATGCAGACAAAATTCCCCTTTAGAAACATCCTAGTACAGACAGGCTTGCTCTGTAATACTGAAATGACACAAGTCCAAAGCCCATTACACTCGCAGTTCAGAGCTATAAAGTGCAGCGTTAGATGATCATGTCTCTATAACTAATGCTGTTCTCATCCCAGGCAGCGATTCAATGGGCAGGACAGCAGGAGGGGGAGCAGAATTTGCTTACTCGGTTAAGCGTCGGCAGGGACACATCCATCACTTTCAGAAGCTGCAGTAGTTGAAGCCCAGCAGCCATGAAACCAATACATTCTGGGAGGTTCTGCTTTGTGTAAATCAATTCTTCAATGACCCCAAAGCTTAAAAGACACAAATCATAAGGCAGAGGTTCCCAGACTTGGTGCTGGCACCCTGACTGAGGTTGCGTCATCTGCAGCTGGGGTTGCAATTCCAGATGATATTTCATATACTTTGCATGCCTTTCTGGATGTCTGGCTGGGGTCACAGGTTTATGATTAAGCCTCAAAATGGGGTCATGCAGGCTAAAAGTTTTTGAACCACTGAAGGTGAGTCTTAAGAGTTTGTGGGATCCAGGGCGGAGATGAGCGAGGGGAGCATGAGAGCAGGGGGAGAGGCAGGGGACAGGGCTTTCTTTAGGGCTGAGATGAGAGCAAGTGTTCCCGTTCCAAAGGGAAATATCAACATTTCAGTAGTGTTTGCACGTGTCCATCAGTACTTCATCAGCTTCTGGTGATTCTGCACTTCCACCATTTTTTGGGTCACTTTTGTCATTTTCCAGGACATTTTCATTACTTCTTTCACTTTCCAGGACTTTTTCGTCACTTTCCAGGAATTTTAGGCCAGTTTTACCGCAGTTTTACAGCATTTTGGCAATTTCCAGCATTTCCCCAGTGCTTAGCTGGCACACACGGGGCTCGGTACCAGCCCATGGCAGACACGTTCAATTTGCAAAAAATTTCAGAACATGGCAAAAACAGTGGGAAGGCCGGTAAGTTTTCTGCATCACGTGAATCTCGGCAAATGCCCTGCTTCCAATGGAAGAAGTACTCACCAAGATTTTTCACCTCAGGTCTAGCTTTCTTGAGTGGGGCAGTCGAGTGCACCAGGGTGGGGAAGCAGAGCCTGGCAGGCCTACCTGAGCAGTCTGTATGTGGGTGACCATGGGTCGTGCCGCGCCCACCCATACAAGGCTCCTTCAGGCTTGCAAGGCCCCGGACCCAGTCACGATCCTAGTCAGGGTAGGAAGTTGGACAGAGTCAGGGGGCTAGAGTCCAGGACATCAGGAAACTCCAGCATCTGATCCATGGGAGTAGGCGAAAGGCATAGTCCAATATCCAGGCAGGGATCAGCGTTCACGGACTTCAGTCCAAGCAGGCTCCAAAAGGGAAAAGCAGCCGCTCGGGTACAGAAGGCGAGGCTGCTGATGGAGCCAGGTCTTAGTTGGGATGTTCAGAACAGGGCTTTGCTGTGACCCAGGAAGCAATATAGGAGTCCCTAACCCCCAATCTGGGTGCGGGTCACCAGTGGCCAATCAGGAGCCTGACAGGGTGGAACCAGGAGGGCAAGAAGCCATCAGGCTGTGATTCCACTGCTTCACCAGAGCAACCTACTGGCAATGTGGATCCTCCTTCTTCCCACAAATCCAGAAGACATGGGTTGGAGGCCTGTGTCCCCCTTGTGTCCCGACACCCCCTTTCACCCCCAGCATGGCACGCTCCTCTCTCAAGTAGGCTCTGAATCCTCAGGGACCCAGCACATGTAACTCCATTGTCCCCATGTTACCGGCCTCCCTGCCCTGGATTGCCAAGCGGAGAGTGCCTCTGGTAGGTTTTTTTTTAAATGCTCACAGTGCTTTTGCCCATGGCAAGAGCACGCCAACCCCATTGGCTGCTCCCACCTGAGGTAATGGCAGTATGAGGCTCCTAGGTGGTGTGAGGTCCTGGGCAGCTTCCCAGTTTGCTCCGCCCTAACACCAGTCCTGGAACCACTGTCATCATAAGCCAAGGCCCAAGAGGAATCCTGTAGGACACACACACATTGGGTGTTTTTAGATGGACACAGAGGCATGTCACCCCTGGAGTTGCTCCGAGGGTGCACCCCATGTCTGACTGCTTCCAGAACCCACCCACCCTAAGTCCACTTTAGACAGGTACATCAGGGTTTCTTGGCCCATGGTCTACCTGCAAAGCATACACACACAGACACACACACACACAAGTTGCGGGCACCAGTCTAGAGTGCCAGGCAACCGCCCACAACTCTATGGTGTTGCCGGGGCAACAGCCTGCCGGGAATGCGGCCTGCAGTGTGGGTCCACTGAGCAGACATACAGCAGCTCCACTCCAGGTCAGTGCCTCAGGTTTGGCTAGCACTCCCGAATGTTCTGGAGCGCTGCAAGCAGGACTGTCCCAGAGCAGGCACAGGTTGCTCAGCTTGAACATTTGGCGGACCACCTTCAGATGGACTGGCCAGCCCAGGGGTGAAGCAAGCTGGCGCTGCCACCCCTGGAACTACCATCCCTCTGTTTACACCCATAGTCTCAGATTCTTGTCATTTGAAGTACCACTCAGAAAGTTCCTTGATCTCCTTTGCCACAGAGAGGGAGTCTCCATGGAAATTGCAGGTACTCTGGCAGAGCAACAGCGGAAGCCACACAGCTTCTCTAGGTACTTAGACTCTTCTGGGAAGCCACAAGGATGCAGTCACAGCAAAAAAATAAATACATTTTGAGTTCTGCTAAAGAGCAGCTGCAGGAAGCTGTGCTTCTGCTGGGCCCACTTAGGCCACTTTTATATGAGGCACTGAAAAGCGCCTCCTGAGTCCCGCGTTTAGAGAAAAGCTGCACGGGGAGTGTTTACATGCTCCCCACACTGCCAGAAGTGACGTGCTCCCCATTGTCGATGCCGACAATGGGGAGCACGTCACTTCCGGCAGCGCGGGGAGCATGTAAAAACTCCCAACGCAGCCTTTCTTTCAATGCGGGACTCAGGCGGCGCTTTTCAGCGCCTCATAAAAAAGCGGCCTTAGTGTCTTAAAAACCAAACAGCTAGCAAGAAAACAGTTCGGCCAGATTGGGGCGGGAAAGCTGCAGGGAATGAGGGTGAGAAGCAGTGTGGCTAAAAGAATGACAGCCTCATGCATCAGGGGGTGAGCAGAGCAGTATCTAAGGGAGTGAACCCTTCCCTCATGAAAAGTGGGCAGGTGCCTTATTGGATGAGATAGAAGAGGGGTTAGGTCACCTCACTCTAGAATATTGGGTAGAGCCACTGTTATGTAATGGGAGAGGAAAATGGCTGGGTAACCTGTTAATTTATTTTATTTATTTTTTCCATTTTTTACCCCACCCCTCTCACAAAAGTGACTTGGGGCGGCTTACAATAATAAAAATAAAACCACAATTACAAAATAAATAAATAACAATATAAAACTACACTAAAAAACTCTGACGTATGTAAAAATTTCCCTTCCCCCCTCAACCCAACAAACCCATCCCGCCCTCCTTCCCTCCCCTGCCAAATGCCTGGTGGTAGAGCCAAGTCTTACAGTTTCATCAGAAGGTGAGAAGATTCAGGCTGAGGCAAACCTCCACTGGGAGGGAATTCCAGAGAGATGGCGCATCGGCTGAGAACACCCTCTTGTCTGTCTGAACTCACCAATAACATGGGACTTCCAGGAGGGCGCCCCCGGATGACATAGCCAGAAGTGATCACTCAGGCAATCACTCAGATAAACAGGACCTAGGCCGTGAAGGGCTTTAAAGGTCAGCACCTTGAGTCGGGCCCGGAAGACAATAGCCAGCCAGTGCAGTATTCGGAGCACAGATGTTATGTGCTCCCTGTGGCCTGTCCTAGTAAGGAGGTGGGCCACCGCATTCTGCACTAACTGCAGCTTCCGAACCGTCACCATAGGCAGCCCCACGTAGAGCGCATTACAATAGTCTTGAGGTGACAAACGCATGGATGACAGTGGCGAGATCGGAGTCTGAAACATATGGGCGGAGCCTCTTCACCAGATGTAATTGGCAAAAGGTGCCCCTGGCCATAGCCAACACCTAGGAATCCAAGCATATCTGGGAGTCCACAAGCACCCCCAGGCTCCGCACAGATGGAACCAAAGGAGGACAGATGCCCCCAATAATGGGAGAAACCTCCTCACCTGTATCACCAGTCCCTATCGGCTCGACCTCATCCAGTCCCCCACAGCAGCCAAAAACTGAGATAGGAACAGACAGCAGGGCCTGGGTCAGATGAAAATGACAAATACAGCTGAGTGTCATCAGCATACTGATGGCAATGAACCCCCCCAGCTGTGCACAACCTCCCCAATCGGTTTCATATACACATTAAATGATTGGGGACAGAATGGAACCATGTGGGATCCTACACAGGAGGCCACCCACCAGGGGACGAAACAGAGTCCTGTAGTACCACCCGCTGAGATTTATCTGTGAGGTAGGAACAGAACCATTGCAAAACGGTCCCATCCACCCATGCCAGCTCCCGTAGGTGTGTCACCAGCAACTCATGATTATTAACGGTATCAAAGGCCACTGAAAGATCTAATAAGACCAACAGTGTCCTACAACCCTTGTCCAGTTCTACAAGGAGATCATTGACCAAGACCACAAGCGCTGTCTCCGTGCCAAAACCCAGGCGAAAGCTAGACTCTGTGGGATCAAGAAAACCAATGCCATCCAAATGTGTCTGGAGCTGATGAGCCACTACCCGTTCAATAACCTTCCCTAAAAAGGGAAGGTTAGAGACAGGCCAGAAACTAACCGGGGTATCAACGTCAAGTGATTGTTTTTCGAGGAGGGACCAATGGCCACCAGTTCCCTGAGTGCTATTTTCCCTAGTGGGCTCCAACACTCAAAGCTGAAGCTCACACCAGTTGTATCGTGCACAGGGGTGGAATTATTCACTAGTCCCACTGCGGCTATGTCGCACATGGCCAAAGATCTGGCTTTCCCACCCAGGGCCTTGCCTCCTGTACAAGGCCACCTCCTTTCCAGTGTTCCCTCACAATCCCCAAGGTCAGCTGGTACACCCTCTTGCAAGATGCATGATCGCAGCACGTCCATACATCAAAGTCATGAAGGGAAGTGTTCTCAGTAGCTGCTCCGCACCTCTCAAATTCCCTTCCCCTGGAGATTTGCTGAAGCCCAAGCCTGAGCATTTTTTTGAGGCAATGTAAAACCTTTCTATTTAGGCAGCTGTTTAGCAGGCAGGCTAAGATTTGGGGCATCATTTTATGAGTAGTTTCTATATTTATATATTTCAATGCTGTTTTATTTTCATATTTTTAGGTATATATTTTTTGATGTTGCTACCTGCCCTGAGCTAAATAAATAAATAAAATAAAATAACATAAAATAAATAGCATCCCGGTGTGTGGGGATGTGTGTTAGGAGCAAACACATGAACATGTCAGAGCGTGTGTATTAGAGCCAAAATGAATGGACATTTTCGTATTCATGGATATTTATTTGCATTTTCAGATAGCGCACCAAATATCCAAGTAATTATTTGCCACAAAAACATTATTTGTATGTTCTGTTTTCTTCCAGTCATTTCACTAGCATGGTTACCAAACCATACTACCGAAACGACTGGAAGAAAAGGGCTAATAGAGGAAAAACACAAACGTGCTAATAGAGGGAAAACAAAGTTTCCAAAATACCAATGCAACTAAAATAGCCAAAATAACCAAAATAATGAAGTGTGGGGATAGGACTTCGAATGGAATTATGGTTACGTTGTTTTTTGATTTGGTTGTTTTGAAAATTCAGATCTTGTTACAGTTTCAAATTTTTCTTATCATATTTTTCCCACCAAAGTCAATGGGAAATTTTCCATCTAAGTCAATGGGAAACCAAACCATACTCCCATCCATCACGACTCCCAAGGCAGTGTGTCCGACCTCCCCAACCCCATCCCAATGGGCTCTGAAATGTAACATACTGTCCGTGGAGGGCTTGACTGAAGCACTGCCGCAGCTGTGGGGGCTCCGACAGGTTCCCTCACCGCAGCATCCTCCCTGTTTATCCTGCATGTACAAAACGGGCACCTCCCTTAACCAAAACAGTGGCGGCCAAAATGTTGCCACCATTTTGGTTACAGGTGGCAACCATTTTGTGCATGCGCAAAACGACCCCGTGTGACCATATTGTACATGTGCAATAAGGAGCAGGGGGGATGCCATGACAAGGGAGCCTATCGGAGCTCCCACAGCAGCAGTAGTGCTTCGATCAAGCTCACAAAACCTGGTAAGTAACACTCTAGGGCTGGGAGTGTAGGGAAAATATGGATTTAAAACCCAGATCTGTAACTGGGAGCCTAAAATTATGGATTGGTTTGGATTAATATGTAATGGCCAATTCTGGGAAGTTACGGGTTAATCCGAAACTGAAAATCCCATCCCTACTGAAGTGACTGAGGGGACTGGCCCGAAATGGATATTTATTTCCAGAAATGAAATGATCTCCAAATAGTGATTTGTAGCAGCTTCATTGGACCCAACTGGAAGCAGACAAAATCCTCGGCTACAGTATTCACCGGAGATATTCCTTTCAGCTCTTGTGTGCCTGCTGTCTGGTGGCTGAATGCTCTGCTGTGTGTGGTGGTCTGGCTTGCAGCACAGGTGTTGATACTTAGCATTGTCGTCCATGTGCTGCTTCTCTGTCCGAGGTATACGTGTATTGTAAATCTCACTCTGATGAGCGACTAGGGACAGAGCCGGAGCAGACAGCTGCAAGGCTAATTTTAGATTCAAGCCCCTCAGCACAGGGTTAGTCTCCCTAGAAAAGACACTTTGAAACAACACTTAAAAATAAACCTAACTCGGACTCTGGAATTTTATGTCGGATGGCAGAGGTCCCACTTCCTTTATGCCAGACTGGATCATTCGCAAGAAGTGGGTTTCTCCTTGCGTCTCTGGCAGGCAGAAGGATGCTGCTGCAGTGTCATACAAAAGGCTTGTTCCCATCCATACCTCAGATGTTTCTAAATGGTGGGGCCAATCCCATGCCCCGTGGAAACCA
>QEPC01014402.1:5778876-5789948 GCA_003113815.1 Sphenodon punctatus | reverse complement strand
GGTGGGGAATGAAAGGGTTGTTTTCAGTACGGGGCCAAGCGGCCCCGTAACGTCTGAAAATACCCAAAGAAGACATTTCACCACATTTACCCCCATTAGTCCCAGATTCACCTCCTTGTCTATCCTGTGGCCACCAGATTGTTCACCCTGGGGCCGCTCCACATGGTGTCAACCCAGGAAACGTGGAGCATGCCATGCGGACAAATTTGGGGAAAACCAGGGCAGCAGGTGCCCACAGGTCTATTGTCCGTCTGTTGAAGCGTGTGCTGTCTCCACGCACGTTCCACATCATAGATACATAGACACAGCCTAGAGCATGGCTAGAGTGACCGCAACTGAGTGGAGGAGGGTGGGCAGCATGCAGGCGGACCACAGTGGGGAGGAACACCTGCCCCTTTGTTGGGCTCCCCACGTGGGATCAGCAAGAGGCAGCTGTGTAGGAGGTGTGCGGAGCCACTTAGGGTCCTGTATTAACACGCTTTGAGTGTGTCCAGAATTCAGTTAGAGAGTGAGCTGTCTTGAGAGGCAGCAGCTCTCAGCCACTTTTGAAAATGACACCAATAGCTTTTCCTTTTTCCTATGTGATAAAATGAAAAATTACATAGAGGGCTGATTGACTGGCTAATGGGTTGTTTCTCTGAGTGTGGAAAATCCCTGGTGTGCCACAGAAAAATGGGAGGATGAACTGAAAGGCTACACATACAAGCCAGACAGAGGCCCTTTTTACATGAGCAGCGGGGGGTGGGGGTGGGTGGGGGTGGATGCTGGTGCGGTGGGTGGAGGTGGGTGGGTGTCCTTTCCCACGGACACACACCCATCTCCACCCTTCTCCACCCATGGAGCCTCCTCTGTTTTTTTCAGATGGCTCCATGGGTGGAGATGGGTGGGTGATGGGTGGAAACAGGTGTGCGTCGGGTGTGCACATGCACCTCCACCCACCACCCATGGTGTTCACATGGGCAAACACTGGTAGAACACCCAACCCTCCACCCACTGCTGTGCCGTTTCCATGGACACTCCCACCAGTGGAACACCTCCCGCACACCCAGTGGGGTGGGGAGGGGTGTCCGTGTAAAAATGGCCTTAGTCCAGTCATGCATGACTCTCTGATCTGGGTCACCTTTCGTGCATGACTCTCTGATCTGGGTCTCCTTTCTTCTCCCAGAAGAGAAGTGAAGGGCATGAGTAACTTACCAACAGAGAGTAGGTCGGTGAGGACACCCAAGATATTCAGGATCACATCCTTGTCGAAGGAGCTCTGCAAGAGGAACAGAAACAGTCACCATAGTGGATGCATTCATAAAAGCGTGGCCTTTACAAGATGCTTCTTGCTACCCAGCCAGGATGTAACAAGGATTACAGGTGAAGAGAGAGAATTATGTCCACTGAAAGCACCTCCCTATGACCTTCAGAGGCTCCACCCCTTGACCTCATGGGGTCTTGACATCACACGGCTGGCCTCCACCTTGCTCCTCCCTTCTCTGCTGTCCCTCAAGCTCTTTCTCACTGTGATTTTCCCTACCTCTCTCATTTTCCTGTCTCAAATACCCAGTGGCATAACAAGAATGTGGTGAACCCAGACTCATGTCCCAATTACGACTCTCCCTCCACCCCCCAAAGACAAGGGGCAAGGGGTCTCCAGGGTGGAGGGCAATGCTTATTCATGAAGACAGTGCTGCCCCAGGTTCCAGAGGATGCCTCCCTCCCCCCACCCCAGAATGACAGCAGCTCTGTCAGGAAAGAAAGTCTTAAGAGTGGGTTCTTGAGCCAGTCAGACACTGACACAACTATGATTATTTCCCTAAAGCTAACATTTCACTCCTTCTGTGACTGTAACTTTGATGCAGACTCGGCCACCAAGCTGGCCGAGCTGCTACATCTACCACACCCAGCCAACTCTAGCACAAACACCGAGCTGAGTCGGCGGTGTATTGACTGCATCTTTGACAAAGTGAATAATGTAGGAGGAGGTGAAGTATGGAGCAACTTCAATCGCTCTTGAAAGCCTTGTCTCCAAATACAGTGGGATTAGCCAGTCCAGCCATTCCATGCCCTCGCTGACGACAAGACTGAGGTCGTGAGCGGTTTCCCTAAACTGTGTTTCTTCTCTTAGGTTTGACCAGTCAGCTCTGCTTTTTCTCAGTCCGAGGCTAAAGCAGAAAGCATTGCATGGGAGACTTTGTAAAGAGCAATCAAACAGCCTAAAATATGGCAACCAGGCTTTCTGTGAGGAAGGCACATCTTGGGATTGTTTGTGTCCTAACCTCTTCACTTTCAAATGCTGACACAACTCTGACAGTGAAGTTTCAGAAACTCTAAAGCCTTTCAAACGTAGCTACAGAGCCATCATGCATTTTATCAAGAAGAGAGACTTTTTAGTTGTGTCTTTAGTACAGATTAAACTGATACTTAAGAACACCTAAACATGTACTTAACGTTAAGCACAAGAGGAGTCCATTGCAACCAGTGGGACTATTCCCATGCTTAACATTTCCTATGCACATAAGTCAGATGTTTTTGAGCTGTGGGTCATGACCCCAAGTGCACTTAAACCATATGTGGATGAGAGTCCCAATCTTGATTAATATCAGATATCCTTTCATCTCTGGAAATGTGGAATTATATTTAAGTCACAAAAATGAGGCTACATAAACCAAAAGTTTGGGAATCACTTTAAGTGCTTTGCAGGATCAGGGTTTCAGCACTAAATCTCTTGCAGGATCTAGCCCTACATAAATAGAAGGGGAAACAAATCCAACACCCCTAGGCATGATGTCTATACTGGATTTATTTTAGGATTGGATCCAAGATCACAATTTCTACTCTAGAAGCCATGCAGAAAAGTTTTTATGGCATCCCAGAGTAATTCCAAAATCTGTTCTTTCTAATCCTAAATTCCTCCATTTTCCATGATGACCCTAACTCACTGAAGTCTAGAGAGAGTGTGGTTGCTTTGTTGGTCCCAAATGTAAGAGATGGCGACAAAGTAGTTCAGATAATGGGTATTTTCAGACGTGACAGGGCCAATATTGGCCCCGTCATGGAATCACCCATTGATCCCCGCCGGGATCAAAACAGCACGGCCAACAGATGTGCCGGCTGATCCCAGCAGGGAATCGGGGGAGGGGTCACGTGACTCAACGTGTGGCCGCACAGCCCCGCCCCCCTCCCCCACGCTCCCCCAGCTGGCCGCCCTCTGGGAGACAGACGGGCACCGTGGCCAATGCGGCCACAGCGCCCGCCGGCCCCCCTGGGGCATTGACCATGACCCAGAATCTCGCCGCTGATTCCAGGCCATGGTCAGGGGACAGACAAGACAGTCCCCTTGATCACGGGGCGGGAATCACATTCAACATGCAAATGGATCCGGCCAGGACCTCCGTTCGTGTGTTGAATGTGATTCCCCCCCATGATTCATGGGGGTGAACATCTGGCAGGGAACTTCCGTTCCCCCCAACAGACGTTACGGGACCACGATCACCATGTGGGTATTCACCGTGGTTCGCCGTGATCTCGTAACGTCTGAAAATACCCAATATCTCTTATTGAGGCAGATTCTGTTGGTAAGAATATGTACATTTTCAGACCAGACATGGCCCTTTTCAGGCATGGAAAGATACCAGCTGTGATCCAGAAACCGCTTATGCCAGAGTATTCTCATTGCAGTTGAAGGTTTCAATGGGACTATTCCAAAATAGGTGGTTTTGTCTGGTTCGTTTCTGAGCCCTTTTGTTTCAACTCCAGTGGACTGCTCTATCCCTTTCACTCCAATTAACTTTCAAGGAAAAAATAGGATTCTCAGCAACTCATGTTGTTGCAAAAAAAGATCAAAGCTAGAGCTGGAAGGGGTACCTGATTTGGTACCTACAGATAATACCCAAAACTTCAGGTACCATTTCAGGTATCCGCATCGGTACTTGAATACCATTCAGGTACCTGAAAAACAAAATTTTGGTTACCAGTTTTCTGAGTACTTGAAATTACCCCAAAAACCAAAATAATACCCCAAAATTTTACTAAAATCCAGCATGGAACTGGGACAAAATTGGTATTTCAGTATACTGGTTTGTCATTATTTTGACATTTCAGGTACCCAATTGAAAACTGGCTCAGGTACCAAAAAGAACTCAAATCTTTTTGGTTTGATTCAGTTTCCAAAAATTTGACAGATGTGCCCATTTTTTTCCTCAAAGTGCTTGTTTCAGCTTTAGTCAATGCCATTTTAAGTTGTATAATTAGAGGCATCATATCCAAGATGCAACTAGTTATAGTACCAAAATACTGAGCACTGGACAGACCCTTCTTGGGGCAATGCGTTCAGATTTGGTCTCATTTCAAAAAAGGATGCTGATGAACTTGAAAGGATTCTGAGGAGAGCAATGAAGATGATCAAGGGTCTGTCCTCTGGAATACAAGCCGGACGAGGAAAGGCTGACAGCACTGGGCAAGTTTAGCCTAGAGGAAAGACTAAGGACAGAACAAGAACTTAGCAACGGGTTCAAATTTCTGGGTTTAGACTAAATATGTTAGGGAAAACTTTGTAAAGGTTAGAGCAGTTTGGCAGTGGAACAAGCTGCCTAAAGAGGTTGTGGAATCTTCTCTGGAGTTTTTCAAGAATCTACAGTAACTCAGTTCCTCACAGTACGGGGGATTCTCAGAGAGTACAGACAACCTGTAGATGTCAGTGGTTGAGATATGTCCTCCTGAGCTCATTTGAAAACCAGGTCAATAAACATTCCTCTAAGTTGGATTTTCCTCTCTGTTGTTTGTTTTGCTGCCACTCAGTATCTCTTTTCTCTCTAGGTGGATAGATTTCACACTTCGGTTTCACCAATCAAGTCGTCATTGATTTATGTGCCTATTACTCCGGCTTGTTTATTTTAGCTGATTGGATTATGGGTTTCCTAAGCCATTAACAGAGATAGTGATGACACAAGATATCTTCTGAGTTACTGTGCAAATGGGCAGGGTACAGGGTGTTGGAGGTGATGGTGGAGTGGGGGCAGGTGAAGGCTACATTTTAAAAATTAGAGCAGTGCAGAATATGCCACACCTTTACTCTGAATACTTATTCCTGTCTCTTTAAAATAGAACTGCCCAAATTGTTGGATTGAGACGCCAAGTCAGGTCATCCAATCAGAATATAGGGTTGCAATATTGAAAGATATTTATTTGCCATACTCTAAATGTCTCTGTTACTGGCTTGGATCATGGAATTGTATTTAAGCCTCAAAATGGAGTCTCACACACAAAAATTGGGGAATCCTTGATTTTAACACATTTGTTTTGTGTCTGTGTTCATTTTATTCACAAGTGAGTTTGCCCAATGGTCTGACCCAGCGTTCAGAGGGGGCACCTCAGGGCGGTCAGTCCTGTTAGCCTCACGTCCAATACCCACAAGGGCCCGGGACAAGTTATTTCTGTGCGTCCCACTCCACACCTACCACTTTCAGCCCCCAATGTCTACTTCCTGCAGTTCCTGCTAGGGCAGAAGTGAGAGGAACAGCAATTATTTGTGAGTATTTCTGAGTAGTTGAGGATCAGGCTTGAGTTGTACATGCACAGTTGCCATTTTGTGCATTCATAAATTATTAATTTATTATTATCAATCATCATCATCATCATCAAATATTTAGATAGCACCAACAATGTACCTGGTGCTTTACAAAGTAATGGAATAGACATGGTCCCTGCCCCCTAGACTTACAATCGGAGAGATGGGGGGTGGGGGAGATGAAGGAAGGGGAACAGAGGGAGAGACAAGGAGTGTAACATTCATGAAGATACGAGGTCCCAGGTGCACGCGCTTGGCTCGGTTACATCAAGAATGATGGCTGGCTGGTCCGCATGGTGAGGATATGAGTACACAGACCTCAGGTAACAGATTGTCCTGAATGGTAGGTATCAGCAGGAGTTAGGAGAGGCGAGCAAGTATTCGGGGAGGGCAGAGTGGAAGAGGTGGGTCTTGAGGAGGGATTTGAAGGTACGAAGGGAGGGGGCGAGGTGGATGTGGGCAGGGAGGGAGTTCCAGGCATGGGGAGCAGCTAGGGAGAAGGGACAAAGGTGGTTAGGGAAGCAGGGAAGATGTGGGAGGGCAAGAGAAGGGATAGAGGAGGAGCAGAGTTCATGGACTGGAGTACAGAGGGAAATTAGTGCAGAGAGGTAGGGGGAGCAAGGTTGTGAAGAGCTTTATAGGTGAAGACTAGGAGTTTGTGCAGGATTTGTTCAGGAAGGGGGACCTAGTGAAGAGAGGAGAGGAGGGGCTGCACGTGGTCGAAGCGACGGGTGAGATGGATGACCCTGGCAGCAGGGTTTTGGATTGAGATATGAAGAGAAAGGTGAGAGCGGTGGAGGCCAGTGAGGAGGTTACAGTAATTGAGGCGAGAGATGACCAAGGCATGAACAAGGGTTTGGGCAGAGAAGACAGAGAGAAAAGGGCAAATCTTAGCAATGTTATGGAGGGAGAAGCAACAGGATTTGGCAACAGAGTCAATGTAGGGTTTAATAGAAAGGGATGAGTCAAAGATGAAGGCTAAGCTACGGGTTTGGGGGACGGGAAGGATGGTGACCCCGTCAATGAGGATCGACAGGGGAGAGGAAGGATGAGGGGGGAAGATAAGTTCAGTTTTAGCCATGTTGAGTTTGAGTTGACGTTGAGACATCCAGATAGAGATGTCAGAGAGACACCTGGTGAGGCGAGCTTGAATAGATGGAGAGAGAGAGAGGGAGTAGAGAGGGAGTGTTGAGTGTCATCAGTGTAGCGGTGATATTGAAAGCCATGGGAGGCAATGAGTTTGCCTAGGCACATGGTATGGATAGAGAAGAGGAGAGGGCCAAGGACAGAGCCTTGGGGAACACCAACAGAGAGGGGAGGGGAGGAGGAGGTGGAGTTGGCAGGAGACACATTGAAGGAGCGGTCAGAGAGGTAGGAGGAGAACCAGTCAAGGACAGAGTCACTGAAGCCAAGGGAGTGAAATGAGTCCAGCAAGAGTGAGCGGTCAACAGTATCGAAGGCAGCAGAGAGGTCAAGGAGGACAAGAATAGAGTAGAAGCAATTAGATTTATCCACAAGAAGATCATTGGTGATCTTAGCGAGAGCAGTTTCAGTAGAGTGAAGGGGGTGAAAGCCAGACTGGAGGTGGTTAAGGGAGGAGTTGACAGAGAGGAAGTCGAGGCAGCGGGAGGAGACAGCACATTCAAGAAGCTTGGAAGCAAAAGGAAGGAGTGAGGCAGGACAGTAGCTAGAAGGGTCAGAGGGGTCAAGAGTGGACTTTTTCAGGATAGGAGAGATGGTGGTGTGCTTGAAGAAGAAGCCAGTAGATAGAGAGAGGATATTTTGTGCAGGAGGGAAGGGGAAACAGTGGAAGCAGATCAGCTGCCCTTTTCCAAAATGGCGGTGATGATTCTGCCACCATTTTGGAAAAGGGTGTGCATGCGCAGGATGGTCCAGTGGTTGTTTTGCGCATGTGCAATGTTTTTTTATTTTTATTAATTTTTTATTTTTTATTTATTTAAATGTAGATCTGTAATATGGATCTGTAATTAAATCAGTAAGTTAAAAATTCAGATCCATAAGCGATCCAAATCTGTAATTTCCTCTGGGCACCCCAAGCCCCACCCCTCACCCCACCCCCACTTTCCCTCAAAAACTGAAAATCTGAGTTCAGGGTAAAGGAGCAGAGATGAGCGCATGCACACAAGGATAAGGGACAGATCCAGGGCTCCAATCCATGAATGCACTCCATAGCCACCTCTACCTCCATCTTTTAAGTGACTCTCGGAGCTTGTATTGTACTAATTTTTCAGTTGGTCCCTAGGAGGGAAAAGGTTCCCCGTTTTTGTTATAGCACTTTCAGTATCCTTACTACAGGCTCCCAGATCAGTGAACGAGAAAAAGAATATATTGAAAAACCTGTAAGATCCCATGTTCCCAGTAGCATCAGATTGCTTGTAGAGTAGGGGACAAAATTGGGACTAACACTATGTTCGCCTTTCAGAAAACACACAAGGCTGTGTGCAAACTGCAAAGCAAGTATTTTTGAAGTGTTCATGCCGCAACAGAAAGAATGAATACACCAAGTCACCAAATAAATCCTTTGGAAAAACTTCTATATTCTGTATGTAATCTTTTTCACTAATTTGAGAGCACCAAAATATCCCAAACAATTTATTTATCTATTAATTATTATTATTATTATTATTATTATTAGCAAGCATTTATATAGTGCCAGCAATGTACCTGGTGCTTTACAAAGTAATGGAATAGACACAGTCCCTGCCATAGGGCTTACAATCAAAGACCTGGAAGTAGAGATGATTAGATTTAGCCACAAGAAGATCATTGGTGATCTTAGCAAGAGAAGTTTCAGTAGAGTGTATGGGGTGGAAGCCAGATTGGAGAGGTAATGGGAGGAGTTGGCAGAGAGGAGGTTGAGGCAGCGGGAGTAGACAACACGTTCAAGAAGCTTGGAAGCAAAAGGAAGGAGACAGGATGGTAGCTAGAAGGGTCTTGGGGGTCAAGAGTGGACTTTTTGAGAATAGGAGAGACAGTGGTGTGCTTGAAGGTGGAGGGGAAGAAGCCAGTAGAGATGGAGAGGATATTTTGTGCATTGCAGCAATTTAAACACTCAAAGTTCAACAAGAAGTTTCTCAACCATCACGTGACTCAGAAAGAGGGACAAAATTCAAAGGGTCTATCACAACAAAGAGCACCACTATTGCTTTCCTTCAAGCACACTAGTGCTTGAAGGCAGAGGGGAAGGAGCCAGTAGAGTGGGAGAGGATATTTTGTGCATTGCAGCAGTGCACTGCAGCAATTTAAACACTCAGAGTTCAACAAGAAGTCTCTCAAGCATCACATCACTCAGAAAGAGGGACAAAATTCAAAGGGTCTATCATGACAAAGAGCACCATTATTTTATTATTTCAGAAATACTATAAGACAATATAATGTCAGGTGAAAAGGAAGTATTTTGAATTGTTCACGCTGCTGCAAAAATATTAACTATAAGAAGTCTGCAAGTAAAGCTTTTGGAAAAACTTTTAAATTCTGTATGCATTTTTTCCCTACTGCACTCAATATCCACGCCAAATATCCAATATTCAAACTAAATACAAATTATAAAAAAGCCAATAAAAATATAAAATATATTATATAAATTATATCCAAACTGTATCCAAACTATATACAAAAATACATTGTCAATGCATAAAAAATCCATGCTAAATATATCCAAAATAAACAATCAAAAATAAAAATATTAAAAATATATAATATATCAAAAAATATGTCAACACACAAAATAGAAAAAACAAAATATATTTTAAAAATCCAAAAATATATTAGAAATTTTCAAGCAACCAAATATGAAAAAACCCTAAAAAAATCAATCCAAAATTAAAAAATTTAAAATGCATCAGTCAGGGAGGGGGAACAATAAAAATGGACTGTACCATAATGAAAAGCAATGAAAGTCAGCGCGGGGGGTGGGGGTGGGGGAATAAAAACATTTTTAAAAGAAATTAAAAGAAATTATTCACCAAATTAGAGAAATCTAGTCTGATCTCTGCTGCAGCAGCCTCCAAACTGGCCCAGACCAGTTCGAGGCTGTTTCTGGGTCTTCTGCTCCCTCCCCACTCCCCTCTCCTAAAGAGGGGCGGGGGGAGAAAGAGCTCCTCAGGCTCTGGTTTTAAGTCACCTGGAAAAAGCACCCTAAAACCAACCCAACTGACTGGGTTCCTTCATGCTTTTGTGTCCTGGTCCCTCTTTTCACCCCTTCCCTTTCCTTTAATGTGCCAGCACCATTCAACGACTGTCCCGGCCACCCTCAGGACATCTGCACTTCAAAGGCAAAGGAAGGACCCTCCTGCTTCTGACACCCTGACCCCTCCCCTTTCCTCCCTCCATCTCCTGGCCCCTCCCCTTAAAAAGTGCTGGCCACAGGGGTGTAGCTATCATAGGCCAGGAGGGACACTTGTCCTGGGGCCCAGGTTGGGGGGCACAAATCCTGTCCTGCTGCAGTGCAGCCGGGCAGAGACTGAGCAGAAGCAGAAGTCCCTGCAGCACATGGTGCATGTGGGACTCACCTAGTGAGCAGTACAGGATGGCGCAAGCACCGGTGGTGGCGGTGGCGGCAGCATGAGGTAGGTAGCACAGCCCTAGCCTTCAGGGCTCAGGCACGGCAAGCAGAGGGAGAAACAGGTACTGGGGGGGGAACGCACACACACACACCACCCACCCACTGTGGCCCAGGTGAAAAGGGCCTACTTGTGAAGAAAATCTCTTGTGGAAATGAATGGAGAGATGGGGAGCGGTGAGGGGATGGGTTGGTGGCTTCCATTTTGCATCCGCTTTCCAGCAAAGGAACCTGGTCAAGGACATGCCCCCCAGAAAAAGCACTTGAGAGGACAATGGGGTGGGGGGATGATGGAATGACAAGAAATTAAGTAGAATGTTCAGCAGGAGAGCTTCTATTTTGATTTCACTTGTGTTATTTGGATAAGCTAACTAACTGGAAGACGCTGTGGCGGCTCGTCCCGGCTGCTGACGTGTCCCAGGCCCGCTGTGAGGAGTTTGTCAACTACTTAGCAGACAAGATAGCTCGGATTCAGACCGACTTTGACGCTGGATTGATGGCAGTAGGCGAAGAGCGTGGGGGGGCAGAGACGTCTGGTCCAGCTTCGTGGGGAGAGTTTCAGGAAGTGACGCCAACCGATGCGGTGGATGTCCTGGGGTCTGTGAGGGCCACGTGTTGTGAACTCGATCCGTGCCCGTCCTGGTTGGTAAAAGCTTCCAGGGAGACGTTGGGGATGGTGCGGGCAAGGGTAGCTGCTGCCCTGCCTTAAAGAGGCTGTGGTGTGCCCCCTGTTGAAAAAACCATTTTTGGACGTGGATGCGCTTGCCAGCTACCACCCTGTCTCTAACCTTCCCTTTTTAGGGAAGGTTATTGAGCGGGCAGTGGCGCTCCAGCTCCAGGTGCATCTGGATAGTATCAGCTTCCTAGACCCTTTTCAATCTGGGTTCTGCCCCGTCTATGGCACCGAGACGGCGTTGGTGGCCTTGGTAGATGACC
>QEPC01014402.1:5745450-5769486 GCA_003113815.1 Sphenodon punctatus | reverse complement strand
TGACTGCAGCGTGTCGCAGCGTCATGTGACCAGAGTCAAGGGTACCCGGAAGTGGTAAAGCAAGCGTCGCCAGCATTTTTGGTGGTATCGGCGGTTCCGCATCCTTTTTTAAGCGGACAATGCAAAGAGGCAGAGTAGAGAGGCAGAGGGAGACAGCGCTACCGGTTGCTAAACACGGGGAGCAAAGGGGGGAAAGGTGTTCAAAGGATGTTGAAGAGCACACCGTGTATGTGTAACAACGTAAAGGGTCTTGACCAAGTGTTCATAAAACACCCTTTAAACACCCATTCTGTGTTACGTGGAAAAGTGCCCCTTGTCTAAAGACACCCAGGAATAACAATGGCTGGATAATAATGTGTGGGCGATCTGAATAAGGATTCTAAAGGACTTGGAATGCTGAAAGTACTATAGAAACAATAACTAATGTCTAGGAAGTTTGGAGCTAGATGGAGGGAAACAAACAGGTTTTCCACCTGTCCCAGTTTTCAGCCAGACAGTCCAGGAATTTCAAGTCTTTGTCTGATGTCCGTGTTGACATACGACCCCGACACCAATGTCCAAAAAACTGGTCTGCTGGATTGTCTGTTATACAGAATGCTGTGAGCTGGGTTGTGGAAATAAGAGACTTTTTAAAAAAAAAAAAAAAAAAACAGCATCAAAGTCAGCAATGGCCTGTTTTAAATTTCCATACATTTACATAAGCATGCACATTTAAATTGATGCAAATTAGCACTGGCCAGGTTTTTCTCCCTGCAATAGGTGGGAGGTGGATAAGGAACTTAAATAAAGAGCCTTAAACAGAATGCAGCAGTTTCCCAGCAAACAAGCATTCTTTCCCCCATCATCCTGTCTCCCCTTGTCCTTGCTCTTCTGTCTCTTCCACAGAAAAAGGGCCAGGCAGCACTAAGGAGAAGGAGGCCAGAAAGCGCAAAGGGGAAGTGGCAGGGAAAGGGCCTATTTAAAGAGGCTGAAACGAAGCCCTTGCTGTTTGAATACAGGCCTACTGAGTGACATCTTTAATCCTCCAAGAAAGGCGTCCACAGCTGTAGAAGATCACATAACCCTCAAACTGTACGGTGTGCAGCCAAGGAGGCCTTCCCAGAACAAGAGACAAGTCTGACAAGTCCTTGGCCTCAGTTCCAAATCTTGGAGCTGACACACACTCTCTGGCTCCCAGTTCCACTCCCGGTCTCCTGTTGAAACCAGGTGTGGTGAATTGCCAGTTTTTGGTGTGGTCTGCAGGGAGGGCAGGAATTGGAGGGGGAGTGTTGTGGGGGGGGGGTCCCTGAGCTGGGCGAGGAAGGCATGTTGGGGCCACCTGGGTGTGGAGTCAGAGGTCACCAGTGTGGGGGGTTGGGGCCTACTTGAGCTGAGTAGCAGGCCTCACCGGGTCTCCGTGAGGAGGCAAGGCCTGGCAGGCATCTCACTCTAGCAAGTAGCAATGGTGTGGCATGATTTCTTTGATTAACCCAGAGCTTGTGAGAGTAAGATTCTTGCAAGCAAAGCATTTGCACTGGGTAGTATGGGATTATCAAGGAACAGAGGGAGTGGTGAGGATTTTGCACAACACGTAGCATATGAATTTATGCCTCTTACCCACTCTAAAAGAGAGTTGTAGGAAGGACCCTGTGTGACCCGAAAGCTTGCTTATTTCCACCAACAGCAGTTGGTCCAATGAAAGATATCATTTGAACGACTCTGTCTCTCTGGGCCCTTAGAGAATTGTTTGCTACTGTTCACAACTTCAGTGATCTCTCAACAACACTGAATAATCCTCCTTTGAAAAGTCACACAAATGGCATTTAGATGCGCCACCGCAATTGAAAACCACCAGTCATGCTTTCTTTACAAGCCGCATTTTAAATAACTCGATATCGCCAGCCCCTGTGGCACGTCTAAAAATGGCCTAGTTCAGATGTGGGTTTAGATGCTGCAATTTGGACCTACCAAGGATCAGGATGTAATCACTTTGGGGAAATAGGTTTTGCCCAGTTCTCTGGACAAAACCAGAGTGGTATTTATTTAGTCACTATATCCAGTGCTGTTTGGATGTGTTGTTGAGAGATCAATGAAGTGGTCACTCAGTAGCAAACAATTCTCTAAGGGCGCATTCATACAACACTCTTATAGAGTGGGTAAGAGGCATACATTCACATACTAAGTGTTTATAATAATCCTCCTTTGAAAATTCAATATCGGGGTATTTAAAATGTGGCACATAAATAATGCACGACTGGCGGTTTTCAATGGCAGCGGTGCGTCTAAATGCCACCCGTGCGACTTTTCAAAGGTGGATTATTTAAATCCGCCTGCCCCAGTGTCACTGTCTAAAAACAGCCCAAGGGTTGAAATGGTTAACCACATGGTAACCAGCGGATTTGTGGTAACCGATCCACACCAACAATGATCAGTTTCCGAGTGGTAGGTATCCATTTATTGTTCCACAGTTTATACAACGTATTTATAAACTTATTTATTGAAATTTCTACCCCACCCTTCCCCGAAGGCTTAGGGTGGCTTACAACATTAAATACACATTAAACTCCCTTAAAAACAAGCACCCTCACCCCTAGACTCATCCAACCCCTATCCCCACCTACCAAATGGCAGTTACCAGCTAGTTCAATTTAGCCATNTAGTCGCACTGTGATTGGCTCAAAAATGCTGAAACAACAAACCTGGAATTAAATGGTACCCTTGGCAATGTGGTAAGCCAATCTCACTGGGGATAAACATCATTGATAGGCCTGTTTTTATCCCTTGTGTGTTTGTTTGGAATGGTAATTTGTGGTGGGAATTTTCCCAACTACTTTATATGAGAAAATGCCAGTATGTCATTGCTGGGACATTTTACTGGTGACATCTCAGTACCGTGAAATACTGTCCATGTCCAGTCCAGTAAATAAAGACTTGGATTTACAACAACACCTCAGCTTAGGACAAAATGTCATAAAAGAAAATGATGCTGCAGGATCCCTGAATAGCTGCCAGGGATCATCAACAGAGTGGTACGTGGTGAGGTAATATGCAATCGGCCTTAGCAACAACTCCAGGACAGGCAGGTTGTGCTATAAGACTATGATTCTAAGGCATCATGAATAACATGGAGAAAACACAACACTGCGTCCTTGCATATAAGCCTTAATATACTACATACATACCCCTCATACAAATGCTGCACCCCTGTGTCACCGTTACAGATCAGGGCTACCTAGTAGATAAGGGGTTGTCAGTTGGTGGAGATTCCTGGGACCCCTCCCACTTGTGCCTTCTCTTCTTCCCCTCCCTCCAGGTATTTTTTTATAAAAGACTGCTGCTGCCCAGGGGGCAGCACCCTCTGGGCAGTGGCCGAAGGGTGCTGCCAGAGGGCGAAAGCCATTGGTGGGCCATTAGTGGGACATCGTGGCGGTGGTGGATAGAGCTCCTTCAACACCTTCCCGGTGTATGGCTTCCAGCTGCACCTCCAAATTGGGCTAGTTGCAAAAGGAGGGGTCGGGGTCAGGGGTTCCCCCTTCCAAGAGGGACCTTTAGCAGGAGGGGGATAAGTGGTAGTGAGTCCAGCACTGCCACAGACTACGCACCTAGGGGTCATGCCAAAGGGCCCTTGGGTGTGGCCAGGGGAGGCTATGATATTGGGATGGCTGATTATTAGGGCAGAGTGGTAGGGGTTGTTTTGGGGGAGGGCGAATTAGGGTGAGAGGAGGGGTATGACTCCCTCCCCCAGTGTAAGGTGGAGGGGGGGACTGGGTTGGGGAGGGTCGGCACTATTCCCCCGGTATGAGGGGAGATGTGACCCGACACGGTGTGGTTGGTTGGTTCCCCTGTGAGAGGGGGGAGTTGGGGGGGGGGAGGGGGATATAGGGGAGGGGGTCTCTCTCAGGGGCCAGGCGGGACAGCCACCGGGGGTCTACAGCCATTGGGGTCATGATGGGCCAGGGCAATTATGGTCCTTCTGGGAGGCAGATAACAAGAGTGACAAGGGTCAGGGACTTGGTGCCTTTCCCTCTCACAGGCCCCCAGAACAGCTAATGCGGTGATCGAGAGTGGGAGGGCCCCTGGCCCAGAAGTGCTGCTGATTAATGAGAGGTTAGTTGTTAATAAATCTACAACGATCCGAGAGTTTATCTTGGATCAATCAGCCAACCTCGTGTGTATTACAGAGACCTGGTTCGACACTGAATTGGGGCCAATTCTGGCTGACCTTGTTCCGGCCGGGTATTCTGTACAGCACCAGCCTAGACCAGAGGGGCGGGGAGGTGGTGTAGCTGTTATTTTTAAGGACACCTGGCCTGTGAGGAGGTATCCAGTGCAGGCTATCTTGGGCATGGAGGGTATCCATCTGGTGATTGATTTGGCTGGAGACAGATTGCAGCTGCTGCTGATATACCGCACACCTACATGTACGGCAGCATCCCTACACGCCCTAGCTGAATTGGTGTTGGAGGTGGTCTTGCGATCTCCAAGGACTTTAGTCCTGGGGGATTTCAACATCCACGCTGATGCCAAACTTGGGGGAGAGGAATGTGAGTTCATGGCCGTCATGATAACCATGGGACTGTCTCAGAGGGTTGTGGGTCAGACACATGATGGAGGACATACCCTTGACCTGATATTCTGCACTGGCCTTGAGGCAGGGGATTCAGTAGTGGGGGATGTATTATCTATGCCCCTGTCATGGATGGATCATTATCTCCTCCAGTCTGGTCTCCTGGCGCACGTTTGCCCCTGAAGAGGTGTAGAACCAGTTTGGTTGGTTCGCCCCCAGAGACCTATGGAACCAGAAAGGTTCCAGAATGCCCATGGGGAATTACCTCCCGATCTCGATGACCGTTCGTTCAATGACCTCATTGCCTTCTGGAACAACTTGTTGACTGAGGCCATTGACCGAACGGCTCCCAGGTGTCCGCTTCCGGAATGCCGACAACGTGGGTCCCCTTGGTTTACAGAGGACCTGTGCTGGATGAAGCAGGAAGGATGGTGGTTGGAGCGATGGTGGCACCGGACTTGTGCTGAAGCCAATCGATTACAGTATAAAGCTAGTTTAAAAGCTTATGCTGTAGCGGTGCGGGCAGCAAAGAGAGAGTTCTTTGCTGCCCTCATAGCATCCGCAAAGTCACATCCAGCAGAGCTTTTCCAGGTGGTGCAGCAGCTGATCAGTCCAGCCTCTCTCTGCCTGGAACTGGAATTTTCCAGTGTCTGCTGTGACATGTTTGTTGACTTTTTTGTGAATAAAATTGCTCGGATTCACTGTGACTTCAATGCTGCACTTGGGTGAAGCTGAGGTAGTGGAGGACCCGCCTTGTCTGATTTCATGAGATTAATTTCAGTGGGTGTCGCCCACTGATGTGGCCGATGTCCTTGGGGCTGTAAGGGCCACCAGTTGTGAATTACATCTGTGCCCATCGTGGCTGGTTAAGGCCTGCTGGAAGACATTAGGGCCATTGCTGGTGGGTGTTGTGAATGTCTCCCTTAGGGAGGGCAGGTTGCCAAGTCACCTCAAAGAGGCGGTGGTACAGCCCGTGCTCAAGAAATCATCTCTTGACATTGACTCCCTGGCCAGCTATCAGCCAGTCTCTAACCTTCATTTTTTAGGGAAGGTTATTGAACGGGTGGTGGCTCAGCAGCTTATGGGGCATCTGGATTGGGTCAGTTTTCTTGATCTCTCGCAGTCTGGTTTTCGTCCTGGGTTTGGCACGGAGACTGTGCTTGTCGCTTTGGTTGACAACCTGCGCCGTAAATTAGATCAGGGCAGATCTTCTATTTTAATTGTATTAAATCTGTCAGCTGCATTTGATACCGTTGACCAAGAAATGTTGATGGCTCGGCTGTGGGACCGAGCCCGGGTGGGTGGAATTGTTCTTGAATGGTTCCGCTCATTTCTGGCCAGGAGAACTCAGCATGTGGTTCTCAGGGAATGTACCTCATCTCTCCGGGACTTCACGTGTGGAGTCCCGCAGGGTTCTATTCTGACCCCCTCCTGTTCAACGTGTATATGCAGTTTCTGGGCAAGGTCGTGAGAGGGTTCAGCGTGCGTTGTCATCAGTACGCCGATGACACACAATTCTAACTTGCTGGCAGCTGTGGGGGAGTGGATGAGGGTGAATCATTTGAAGTTGAATCCCAACAAGACGGAGGTGATGCTGGTGGGTGGGGCTAAGGGGGTGGTGGCTCCCATCATTGACGAGGTTTGCCCCCCTTTGGCCACACAGGTCCAGAGTCTGGGGATGCTCTTTGACCCACAGCTCTGCCCTGATCTCCAGGTGGAGGCTGTAGCGAGGGGAGCTGTGGCCGTATGTTTCGGACTCCAATCTGGCCACCATCATCCATGCCTTTATTACCTCTCAATTAGACTACTGTAACATACTGTACGTGGGGCTGCCCTTGGGTGCAGTCCAGAGGTCGTAGCTGGTGCAGAGTGCAGAGGCCGATCTCTTAATGGGAACGGGTCGCCGCAAGCACATTACACCAGTGCTCCGTTCTCTGCACTGGCTGCCTATTGTCTTCCGGGCCCAATTCAAGGTGTTGGTAATGACCTACAAAGCCCTCAACGGCCTGGGCCAGGCTTACCTGCGGGACCACCTCAGGCCCCAGATCATATTGCAGCCCCTGCGGTCAGCCGGGGACACCCGACTCGATGTCCCCTGGGTTTCCTGGGTGGCGATGATGGGGAGGGCATTCTTGGTGGTCGCTCCCAAGCTCTGGAATTCCCTCCCGATGGAGGACCACTTGGCCCCGGACCTCCCCTCTTTCTGAAGACAGTGTAAGACCTCGCTGTTCCAACAGGCCTTTGGAGAGGGAAATGGGTTNCATTTTAAATAACTCGATATCGCCAGCCCCTGTGGCACGTCTAAAAATGGCCTAGTTCAGATGTGGGTTTAGATGCTGCAATTTGGACCTACCAAGGATCAGGATGTAATCACTTTGGGGAAATAGGTTTTGCCCAGTTCTCTGGACAAAACCAGAGTGGTATTTATTTAGTCACTATATCCAGTGCTGTTTGGATGTGTTGTTGAGAGATCAATGAAGTGGTCACTCAGTAGCAAACAATTCTCTAAGGGCGCATTCATACAACACTCTTATAGAGTGGGTAAGAGGCATACATTCACATACTAAGTGTTTATAATAATCCTCCTTTGAAAATTCAATATCGGGGTATTTAAAATGTGGCACATAAATAATGCACGACTGGCGGTTTTCAATGGCAGCGGTGCGTCTAAATGCCACCCGTGCGACTTTTCAAAGGTGGATTATTTAAATCCGCCTGCCCCAGTGTCACTGTCTAAAAACAGCCCAAGGGTTGAAATGGTTAACCACATGGTAACCAGCGGATTTGTGGTAACCGATCCACACCAACAATGATCAGTTTCCGAGTGGTAGGTATCCATTTATTGTTCCACAGTTTATACAACGTATTTATAAACTTATTTATTGAAATTTCTACCCCACCCTTCCCCGAAGGCTTAGGGTGGCTTACAACATTAAATACACATTAAACTCCCTTAAAAACAAGCACCCTCACCCCTAGACTCATCCAACCCCTATCCCCACCTACCAAATGGCAGTTACCAGCTAGTTCAATTTAGCCAATGCCATCATTCCTTTCCTGTTTGCCTCCCAAGCCCTGGTTTAAAGACTAACTGGATGCCTGGTTCAAATCTGCTGGATGCAGCTTTGCTATTGGTCTGGAAGCAAATGGAAAAAGACAGAACACAAAAAAATGATAAATTGATTGCACGATAGATGTGATTACTGAATGGTTAACCGATTACCTATCTGGAACTTTGATTATTAACTGTGGTTATGGAATCTGCAAACCATATCAGCTAATACGAACAGCTCAAACAATCTGGGGACTGTGGGATTCAGCATTTTCATCTGGGGCAAACTCTAACCACCATTACTTTCACAGAAACAAACAACAGGAAGCTGCCGGAAACAGTATATACGAGGCCCAGTTCGTCTAAAGAACTCTGGTCCCTTTTCAGGCCCAGCCATAGAATTTGCAGAGCCTGGTGTGAAAATAAAATGCCCCAAAGCCCCTCTCTCCATAGCCCCACACGTTTAACCTCTTCCTAGTGCAGAGCCCTGCTTATCTATGCTAGTCAGTGAGGAGAGAGGGGAGGGCCCCACGGGAAGCAGACACCCCTGAGGTCTGAGAGTTGCAGGGTCCCACAGAAATAGCCCATCATGAGGTCTCATTAGTTACGGTCCTGAGACTAGCCTCCCTTTGCGGCCTGCTCCAACCATGAGGTCCGGGGGGGGGGGGGGGGGGGGGGGCATGGGCTCTACTGGCCCTGCTTTAGGCCGGCTCTGTCCCTTTTACCCAGGCTGCTGAGCACTTCTCGAAATCTGTCAACGGCCCACAAAATGGGAGTGGTTGTGTGCTCAGCACTTTGGGAAACCTGAGCTGTTTTAGGTGCCCAAAAGGAAACTCGACTCTTCAAACATACCTCATCCAAATCCTTTCAAATCTCCCCCCATTGTGTACAAGAAACGGTCCTATTATGCAGAGAATACACTGTAAATATAGAGAGAATTTGAGGGTTTGCCAAGGTCTTTACAAATGCAGACTCATTAAGCCTTATAACCTTTGTGCGCAATAGGTCAGCATGATTATCTCCATGAGTGGTAAAATGGAGGTGAAATGATTTGCCCAAGACCAGACAGCCGGTCAGCAATGACTGGAAAAAGAGGCTAAAGACAAAGTGCAGGGAGATGTGATGCAAAGACATTGCACGGTGAAACAGCTACAATCAAGCCTATAGATCCATGTCACCAGTGAGTCAGCTTTTCCTCTTTAACAAAAGAGACTCAAGTACACAGAGTCAGATGTGTCTGAAAAGAGGATTTTCTCTCTTTGGGCTCATTTCCCCTCCCGCATAGTTATGAAATCGTGAACTGAAATCATCACCAACAAGAGAGAGAAGGGCTGAAGCAGATTCTTCGGGCTGGTTTCATCTGATCCACCTGCTTCTATCCAGTGCAGTCCTAGTTTAAACCAACTCTAATTCTTATTAGTGGTTATTTCTATTAATATATTATGTGGGCATAAAATGGGGGGGTGAAGGGGGGGTGAAGGGGGCATGTCTCCCCATGAGTTTTGGGTTACCAGTCTCCTCCTTAATTTTGTGTCACCTCCCAACCCCATGACTTCCACATTTCCCAGTGAAGAGTCTGAACACGGAGAGATCCAGGAAGAGAGTGTATGATAGAAGGTGTGTGTATATGTGTGCGCACAAGAGAGATTGTGTGAGAGAGCAACGTAATGTGTGTGATGGCATTTGATTTAAGTTAGTCATTTGATTTAAGTTAGGCACATAATTTAACTTGATGGCACAAGATGGAGACAGTCAATGGCATGAACTGTGCGCTTGAAAGTGAGACTTTTGGTGGCAGGGAAGCTGTCCCACTCTCAGTTTAGACTACTCTTACTCCACTGCTGCATTATTAAACCTGGTTCTGCTGTCTTTGGGTGATTTCAGACGTTACGTGAACACGGTGAACCACGGTGAATACCCACCTGTGGTCACCGTGTCCCGTACGTCTGTTCGCGGCGTGCCAGATGTTGGCCACGGTCAATCCCCACATGGGGTTCGTTTGAACCACGCTTCCCGGGCTAGCCGGGGGAAGGTCCCGGGAAGCGTGGTCAAAAGGACCCCGGGCCGTGGCCAAGGAAAAGTAACATCTGGCCGTGGCACGATCGGCCGCATTGGCCCCGCCGCCCGCCCGTCTCCTCGGAGGGCGGCGGCGAGGTGCGTGGTGCGTACCGGCCCCTCCCACTTTCCCCTCCGGGATCCCCCCGGCACGTCTGTTGTGCCGTTACGGGGTGACTCCGGCGGGGAACGAAGCCGTTGGTGCCGGTACAGGGCCAACGGCCAGCGTATCGTCTGAAAATACCCTTTATTAACTCCCTGAAGAAGTAGCTCTGTTTACACTGAACACCATTCACCTTTGTGAAGCGGGCTAGTCCAAGAGCTATACACCACTTAAGTCCCGTATCCATCATCAATGAAAGGCTAAATACAGGGGTTAAGTGGCACATAAACTTGGGTAAATTTCACCCACAGTACGGGGTACTTTATGTAACTTCATTGTGAGGTCATGCTGCATAATGACAGGAGGTAAGACGTTTCTGCCAATACTAATATCTGCAGCAATTAGGTCCCATGGCCTGCAATTTCCTGGATCCCTTTTCAAAAATAAATTGCTTTCCCCCCCCCCCCCCTTTCACTGTTCGCTCTCTTTTTTTAAAACAAATTTGCCCTTGTACAAAAAGTTCCTCCTAACACCAGATTCTTTTTGTGTCGCTTTCACCTTCTGTTACTAATGCATGCCTAATAGAGCAATTATTTTATTATGCAGAACTGATGGTAAAATACATTATTATCTAACCTTAAAATGCTTCTATCAAATGAGTAGTGTTCAAAGAATCAAGGAGTTCCAAGATAAATCACGACACCTGATATTTTGCAAGTGGCTCCAAACTTTTCGTTAATATTTTCAGTTTCTTCGGCATTAGAAATGTGCATAATTTCTCTCAGGGTTAATCTGTTTAATAATTAGTTTCTTATGATACTTAAAGTGTTTGACTGTAAAAAAAAAAAAATTGTGCTCGCATCATTCATTTTTTTCTTTCAGTGAATGTATTTTGTGCCCGTCTGCAGAACTTGTATTTGTTCGGTACCATTATTCTTACATAGTAATTCTTTCAAACTCTCTTAATAAGTTTTTAATGTGATTTGAGATAATCTTGCATAACAGCCTCTGCGGGTTATGTTAACTCCTGCTATCTCCTAGTGCCACTTTGATTTATACCCATTGTTTTTATTACTTTATTGTGAACTATGGAATCAGTAAAAGTTTTAAAATATTGAATGTTAACTTCACCTACGCTATACAATACACCCAGGAGCCAACCAATACTAGGAAAATCTGGGTGATATTACTCCCTATGGTTGATAAAAGAGCCACAGGACACAAATTGTAATGTACCAGAAATGACTTCCTAGGGATTCTCCAGGGAATCCTGAGTCTCCCAAGGGAGAGGCTTTTCAAACTGTAGAAGTCTTTGCAAGATACAAATTTTAATCGTATTCTCATTGGGCCCCTTTAAATCCTTGAAAGACCTTATTTGTTAAGAAGACCAGAGTCTTGAGGTTTAGGCCTGAAACAAGAAATCTTGGTGAGTGCTCATTTTGTTGGAAACGGAATTCGCCAAGATTCACATGATGTGGAAACTTACCGTCTTTCCCACTGTTTTCACCATTTCCCATTATTTTTTGCAAGCTGAATGGAGTTGCTACAGGCCAATCCAAGCCCTGTGTGTGCCTCATGCACAGCCCCAGGACCTGTGGAGATTAAAACTTGCCGGCTAAGTGCTGGAAAGTGCTGGAAATTGTCACAAAAGTGCTGTAAAACTGTTGTAAAACATAAAATTCCCAGAAAGTGACCAAAAAAGTCCTGGAAAGTGACCAAAAAAGTCCTGGAAAGTGACAAAAAGAAAGTCCCAGAAAGTAACAAAAGTGATATAAAAAAATGGTGGAAGCACAGAATCACCAGATACAGATGAAGTACAAACGGACACTTGAAAGCACTCATGAAAGGTCTAATCTCTAATCTCACCCCTATTGAAGTTAACAGCTTTCTCTTGCACAGGAGTATTTTGAGTCTTGTGGAGGCACCATACCAAAAAAAAAAAGAAAACAAAATACATGCATATACTAAAGCATATGGACCAATAGCTGAAATGGGTAGCTAATTTAATACCTGCAGGTGATACCCACATTTTAAAGCACTCTGTCAGGTGCCTGACAGGCTACTTGACCACCAATCAGGAACCTGAACACCAAAAGAATCAGTAATTTCTGTTATTGATTTGCTAGTTTCCAGTTGGTAAATTAGGACAGAAAACTGAAAATTGGAATGGGAAACAGGAAAATCAGGACCGAGATCAGAAGTTAACATTCCAGAACATTGGATACTTGAACTGGGCACTAATCGGGTAGATCAATTGCAGGTCAATTCAGCTACTGGAAATTCGGGGGGTATACCTGTGGTAGCACGAGGGTGCATGAATGAGCACCCTTTAACCAAGTCTCTGGGGAATATAGTTCACAGATAATGCTATACCAAAGCCTCACCGTTCTGGTTAAACCCAATCCAGGGTAAGTCTCCAGAATTACACTCTCTCACAGATGTTTGTAGTCTGGCCTCCTTTCCTCCCCTACAGCCAGCCCAGACCTCCAGTCAGGGGATCCTCCCAACAAACATGGGTTCCTGTAGGGCTTACGCAGTTCACCAGACCCCTGAAGGTATTTATGGATCAGATAGATCTCACATGGATATTTGGTTTCTGTGGGTTTCAGCTTGTTCCTCTTTCCAGGGCTATCTCAGCACTCTCCATATATATATATATATATATATATATCACTGTCCTCTGCAAAGCAGTGCCAGTGCTTTCCTTAGCGTCAACCTTTCACCACTATGGTCCTTTCGCCACTATTAACATCTGTTTCTTTGCTGGTACCAAATCACACCCTGCTGCACTACCCTTTTTTCTGAGAAGTATACTTAGAGCCCCCAAAGCGACGCCACTGTCTATGCTCCACCTTGAAACAGGCTCGTTATTGATAGAGTCTTTAAATTATCTCAGGGCACTTCTTTTCTGTTGAAAGCTATCTCTTATAACATCTTCATCACTGGTGCGGCGATGCTATTCTGAGTAACGGTCCCACCATGATGCCATTCAATATAACTGGTGGAAGGGAATTAAGAAATTAATCCAGTGGCTTACTCTACCCCCCGATCCCCCATCGGACAAAGGCGAGCTGCGTCAAAGGATATGAGATTGGTCTTTGAAACAGGAGATGTCAGTAATTCAGTCAAATAAGATCGCTCCTCTGTAAGCTAAGGTGAAATTCTCCTGCTCCCTCGAGCATTATCTTTGTCAGTTGTGGGACCCCAAACTAAGGAGAATGGTGACCCTCCTTCGCTTCAATTTGTTTGAAACAATGGTAGTGAGAAGTAGGAGAAAGCAGATCCCTTATACAAGTAGAATCTTCCTGCAGTTTACAGGAAGTGGATACCCTGGAACACGTAATTTTCCACTGCCCCAGATTTTCTGTTCTCAGAAGTACATGGATAGATTCTATGTTTCATACTTTCTCCTCAAACACAGAAGAAAAGTTGTTGACAATAACCTAAGCATCAGATTTAGAAAAAAACTAAAGCGACTGCTTGCTTTCTTTTACTTGTGCCCCTATGACGTGATATATTATACTCCATAATGGATGATGTGATATACTACAATTGTGTAATTAGTATAAGGGTTATAATATTGAGTGATAGTGGATGTATGGTGACAAGAGATTATGTACGGTACTAAGTGCATTAGGAAATTGTAACCCGGAATTTACCTTTTTTACTCCCAAATTTATTAAGCTGAATGGTTTCGTTTACCATATTTATGTTGGGATGTAATGATACACTAGTTGATTTCTTGTGAGTATATTATGCTCTGGTCCCTAATGTATAAACACAATGGCTTATAGATGCTGGGCTGTGATCTTGGGTAGTTAAATTTTATATATTTTTATATTTTGTTTAATTGATTTTAGAGTGTTTTATGCTTTGTGATTATAATGGCCAATGGCTATGTAATAAAACATTTACTACTACTACTTCTTTTACTTGTTGAAAGACCTTTTAAACTATCATTTAGGCAGATTTAGTTGGGGATCGATGTGTTTGAATTACTCCCTATGGGTATTCTGGACTTTCTATAGCCCCTATTTGTATCCCATAGTTTTGGATTTTGAACTTTATTCAATTTGATTTTGTCTTCCCGGAGTGATAGATGCAGTTTTCACGTTTGTTTTGGTTTGTTTTATTGTATTTTACTGTTTGTTTGGTTTTAAATATTCTTTGGTTATAGCAGAAATTGCCAGATACATTAAAGATTATATCTATCTATCTAGGTACTCATTTTGGCTCAACAAAGGGACCATTGTCAACTTTCAAAACTTCCCACAAAATACCATGCACACACCAAGGATGGCTGGAGACTGATGCATGGTTATTGTCATCTCACCATGGCTGCACAAGTCGGACGGTTTGGCTTTACTATAGAACTGAAACTCAATTTTTCATGGGGAAATGTTGCTTTTCTCAACAAGAATCAAGGTTTTTCTTACAAACAAAAATGAGCAGAGAATTGCCGGGATTCTTGCCGAGAAAAGCGAGAATCTCACCAACAGCCCTCCCCAACAAAAGACACAGAAAGGGCCTTTTGCAAACCCTAGCTAGGTTTGAAAATGGCCCTGTACATCATGCACTCACTAGGACTGCTTCAGTCGCTGGGTCTTTCTCTCCCCACACAGCTTCTCCACACAAGGATGGGGGGAAAGGAGGTCACCCCCCAAAAAAGCTTTGTGCATGCACAAAATGGCCACCATGGTTGTTCTGCATATGTACAGCCCTTTCCCAAGATAGCACAGGCTGCATTGGCACCATTTTGGAAAGGGCAGCCAGTTCTGTGTATGTGCAGCAGGCCAGTGCGCTTTTCCATCTCAGATGGGCCCGCACCATCTCAGAAAAGAGCTGTGCATATGCAGAACTGCCATGGTGGTCATTTCGTGCATGCGCAGAGTGTTTTTAAAAAAATTCGAGAATCACATACAATCTCGAACCATTAGCAAGATCATCTTGAGATTTCGCTGCCCGTTCTCAATTCTCACGAGATAGTCGCAAGAATCATTTTGATTTTTGTTTCAGGCCTAACTAGGGGAAGAGAAGGCAGGTACTTGTTTCAGCTCTAGAAGCAATCTAGGATTGATCTCCTAACAAGAAGGCTATGTAATTACAGTGAATTCTGCGTGCAAGTGTACATTCTTTTCCTTTTGCATTATTTTGCTGTTTAAATGTTGGTCGATACAATCTAAGCTTCATTAAAAACAGTTCATTCACGTTCTATAAACTGAATGTTTCTTCATTATTAGAGCTGTGCATGGGGTCAAGTATTTGAATCTGTATTTGTATTTGTGGTTTTAGTGTTTGCATTTATTTGTACATTTGCCTGTGTTCACTGCATTTTCCCCACTCTTGCCAATGTGGAAAATGCAGTGGACACAGGTCAGGTCTCTACGTATGGGCTGCTTTGGCACAGAAATGCAGTGAGGTTCTGCCAGTTTAACAGGCCTCTACAGAAAGGAAAATGCAGTAAAAAAATTCTGATAAGTCTGCTACCAATTTTAAAAGAGGAGCACTGACTTCGGGGAGGGGAGAGAATAAGGCTAGCTTGGTGGAAAGATTGTTAGCTTGGGGAAGATGGAATGGGGCATAGGTCTGGCTTAGGGGGATCACTGGCTTGTGGGAGAGTTAGGCATGCAGCTGACTTGGGGGAGGGGAGAATTGAACATGGGTCTGGCTTGAGTGGGAGGTTACTGGCTTAGGGATGGGGGAATGGGGCATGGGTCTGGACTGGGGAGTAGTCACTGGCCACAATCCAAACCCCGTCCGTGTAGGATCTGCGTGGATTCTGCACGGCACAAAGTCTCTGCTATGAACGTGAACGCGGTTTGCACACACGTGTGCCCACGTGGGTTCCGCAGGCCATGAGATTAGCCCCACCAGCTGGGGAGGGGAATGGGCATGCCACAAGGCTTGGGGAGCATTTCAGAGGGGAGTCACTGGCTTGCAAAAAGAGGGATCCCCAGGAGGGAATGGGCATAGAATCATAGAATCTTAGAGTTGGAAGGTGCCTCAGAGAGGTCATCTAGTCCAACCCCCTGCTCAGTGCGGGAAATCCACAGCTACAGCATCCCTGACAGATGGTCGTTCAGCCTTTGTTTGAAAATCTCCAGTGAAAGAAAGCCCTCTAGGCCTTCATCCAAGTCATTCATAAAGATGTTGAACAGTACAGGGCCCACTCGATCCCGCCCTCCAGACTGATGGGGAACCATTGATGAGCAGTCTGGGTATGGTTCTTCAACCGGTAGTAAATCCACCTCATGGTAGTATCATCTAGCCCATATTTAACCAGCTTGCCAAGAAGGATATCATGGGGGACTTTTTCAAATGCTTTGCTGAAATCAAGATATACTACGTCCATGGTGTTCTCGTGATCTATTCAACTAGTAACTGGATCAAAAAAGGAAATAAGATTAGTCTGGCATGACTTGTTCTTGACAAACCCATGCTGGCTCCTAGTAATCACAGCATTGTTTTCTAAATGCTTACAGACTGACTGCTTTATAATCTGCTCTAGAATCTTTCCAGGTATGGAGGTCAGGCTGTCCAGGCTGTAGTTTCCTGGCTCCTCCTTTTTCCAGCTTTCCCACAACATTGATTTAAGTACATTAATATTTTATCCAGATATTTCAGTAACTTGGGAATGCCTTCATCCATATATTTTCTATCCAATGCGCATGTTTTAAAAGTGCATTACAGGGTGCCCCCAAACCGTCTTGAATAAGGACAGGTTTTTTATTATGCGCATAGACTGATTTTGTGAATGCTGCATTGAAACCACATTCACATAATGCACACATATTTTCAACGTGGGAATGCAGCACATCAAGGAATGCACAGGAATCCTCTGTTAATCCTACAGGATAACAGAAGTCCACAGAGAGAGCTGGTGCTGCTCCAGGCATGGCAAATGAGGATGGGAAAGAAACTCTGGAGTGGTGGGAGAAACAGCTTCTGGAGGAGGGAAGGAAGGTCATTTCTGGTTTCCTTCCTGTAATGCTTGGAATGCAGATAAAAGCTAGAGAAATATGCGCATCAGAGTGAATGTGGGAATGCTTATCATGCACAATTTTACAACGTGCATTAAGTTCAAATGCAGAGAAAAGCAGACTGTGCGAATGGGGAATAGCAAATTGTAATGGGCATCTTAAACAACCAGATTAAAACAATGCAGACTTTTTTACAATGTGGGAAACCGCCCTGAGAGCAGCCCAGCTTCAAGATGGATATGTGCTGCAGCTTTTGGGGTCCAAGTCAAGATCTTGGATATTACATTTATGGGAAATGTTGTATTCACTCAAAACCTGAATACACAGACGTAGGCCCTTTTTACACAGATGGGGGTGGGGGTGTTTGCCACGGTGGGTGGGTGTCCGTTTACACAGACACACACCCACCTCCACCCACAAAACCTCCTCCGGTTTTCCAGAGGGCTCCATGGGCAGAGGTGGATGGAGATGGGTGTGCAATGGGCGGAGGTCGGTGTGCAATGGGCGGAGGTGGGTGTGCAATGGGCAGAGGTGGGTGTTGTGTGGGAGCGTGCACCCACCCCCACCCATCCCGCTTGGTGTTCACACGGGCAAACACCAAGTGGCCATCCATCCCCCCCCCCCCCCCCGTCGTTTACATGGATGCTCCCAGCCGCACACACGCCTGAACACTGGGGGGGGGCACCCATGTAAAAATTGTCCTAGTATTCATATTTCAAATATGTAACCCTAAAAGGTCTTTTTTGCATTGATTTGTATTTTTTCAAAACACAAATGCACAGTCCTGTTCATTATTTTGATACCGCAAATTGCTAAATCTTATTACAAATATAATATAACTACCTTTTCTGCTGGTCCTATGGTGCGCGCTGCTTTGTTATACTGAAATTCTCCCTCTCTTGAAGCCAGTAGCTAAACTCCCAATGGAGCTAGGATTTCACCCTTTTTTTCCCCTTAAATGTCACTTGAAAATCAAAACTTAGGAGTCCCTAAAAAGGAGGTGATTTGAAGATGCAGTTTTTCACATCATGGGATAATAAAGACTTTTAAAAAAATAAAATAAACAAAACTGGTGACTCGTCTTATCAGTGACCTAGCTAAGGAAAGCTGACACCACCATGTGAAAAAAAGAAATGTTTATGGCCATGGATGGATATGCCAGTTCGGCAGTTCCATACTGGCACACTTGAACTCAACCCTGCTATGTCAGGTCAGTGGGCATTTTATTAGCCTTTTCTAAAGTGAATGAGATCATCACTGCCAAGCTTACATCTTGAGAAAACGTGCTAGAAGTTAAACTTAGACATGCTGACTTGCTGAAGTAGCTGACGCTCTTTTAAGATGAGATCTCCGTTTGAATCAGAGGGGATTACAAAGCAAGAAAGAACCTAGACTAAGAAAGGCCATGTTGCTATCCTCATCTGATCCCAAAGGACTGCCATTCTTCCCCGACATATAAAGCCTTCTACGGCCAATGGGTTTTGAAGAGTATCACTGGACCCACTATCTGCAGACCAGAGTGGAAACAAGTACCCACAAAAATGCTAAACGTGTCAAATTTCCACTACCCGACCTAACTTCCCACCTTTGGGTACTAATCAGTACCCAATTAATGCCCACCGGGTTACCTGATGTCCCAATTTTCCGACTTTCAGTCCTCCAGTACTGATTTTTTTGAGTTCCTATACCTATTTCTCAAGTTTCTGTCCCATTTTTCACTATTTTCCTGAACCAATTTACCTAAATCAGGACCCAAAATCCCCAATTTTGCAGATAGTCAGGTACCCAATCGGCACCCAGGTACCCAAAATTACATGTTTGACCCGCAAGTAATAAATCTGGTACCCATTCCAGCTCTAAATTGCAGACCTAAGAAGGTGCCAAGTTTATCAACAATGTAGCCTGGTGGATAAAGTCTTGGACTTGAGAGACCAGGGTTCAGATCTCATCTTAGCCATGAGCTCATTAGATGGCCTTGGACAAGTCACAGTCCCTCAGTCTCAGTTCTGCCATCTGTAAAATGGAAATAATAAATGACCTACCTGACAGTTATCATAAGGGTGAACTAGATAAAGATTGCAATGCACTTTGAACACTGAGATTAGAAATAACAATAATACATGCCACGTTTTATGGACATTCTAGTTCTGCTCATAATTGTGGACCGAGTCTAGAGTTCCTTGGACATAAGGTGTTCCTTGGGAATATTTTTTTTAAAAAAGCAAATTAATTGAATGCAACATATTTGTTTCCATTCCCAAGAAAATAGGAAGCAATATTTGTTTCTCTGTGTGTGTGTATGGAACCAAATATTTATTTTGGTAATTTTGTTTCCATTACTTTAGCTCCTTCATTCATTTTATCATTTCCTTTCTTGTTATTTGGTTATTTTTTATTTAGTACTTCATTAAGTTTGGTCGTACTAATTGGCACTGAATAAATAATTAATAATAAATAATAAAATAATAAAAATAAATAATAATAATAATCAACTACTATTATTATTCAGCCAAGTTAACAATGAGCCAAATAACCAAAAATATAATATCCAACATAAATGAAATAACCAAACTAACCAAATATGCAAATTTTGTGTATACATAAAGATCTTTTGGACATTTGGTTGTCTGTAGGGTTACCATACCTCCCCTTTAGAAGAGGATGTGTATGCCATATACATGGTGCAGGGCTACACCAGAACCAACACAGCCCTGCACCATGTATTTTTCATAAGTGTCCTCTTTTAAAGAGGCGGCATGGTAACCCTAGTTGTGTGGCTGCATACACAAATTATATTCACAAATACAAAAATGCAGATTGGTTTCAGCTCTAACAAGACACTCTTTTCTCCACATTTTCCTCCTCAGTCTCCGGATGCTCATTAGCTTGGGGTGCGGACACCCTCGCTACGTGCAATAAACTTCCCAAGGACATTTCTGCACCCGCGGAACACAACTAAATCGAGGGAGAGTAACTCTATTTCTCTTTCCCCCTTTCAGAAGCGGTCCCCGTTTAGCTTCCTAATGCCAGTTTATTCCTGGAGGAGTGAAGTGTGGGAAAAGGCAGCTCAGTTTGTGCCTATGACTTCAGCAGCCCAGCATTTTAATCATAGGAAAAGGTCAAATGGACCAACGTTCCCTCCCCCCTCTCTTCATGTGCAGCGCAGACAGGTGGGCACTCGCCATGCCAGGCCAACTGCTTATAGAAACCTCTCTCTTTTCCTCATGTTTCCCCACCCAGGTAAATTGTGAGGAAATGGAAGGATTGTCGCTTTCTCTTTAGTGTGATTATATCCCTCCTTAGTGCTTCTAGGGCGGGGGTGGGAAACGTTCCCAGCCGAGAGTCACAGGATACATGCTCATGCTCACACATGTATGTGTGCCTAAACCTTCCCTACTTTGTGATTGGTTGGTAGAGCTAGTGCTCTGCGCTTCTGGCTACGGAGATTCTGGGGAACCGCTGTGATCCAGCTGCTGAGAGACTCAGGTGCAATGTAGGCATTCATCTTTAAGGCAGCACGGGGCCCAGGAGGACTAGCCCTGGCTGAGAGCTGCACCTGAACTGCCCAAGAGTCAAGTGTGGCTCTCATCTTAAGCCACAATTTGCCCACCCCTAATCTATGGAAACTCCTATGTAGAGATTTTAAGGCATGTTGCAGGTATTGAGTCACCCCTGCTCACGCTCTGTTGGCAGAGCTTTCACTCATAAAGGTGCATCTCACTAGGAGGGATGGGGATAGAATCTGGGGTTCCCCAAAGCCCAGCAAGGAAGGGGTGTCTTATCCTATTACAAGGAGTTGTTAGCCATCCAAGGACAAAGGTCCCAGCCGCTCTACTGTATGTCAGCTGGATGCCCAGAAGAGAATGTGGCCAACCACCTATACAATCTGAGCAATGAACACAAGTCAGGGCAGTTTGCAAGGGAGAGCCATGGGCCAGGAATTTTTGAGCTGAAATGAGTAACCACTACTATCTGATATCGGGCCGGATATCACAGTATCCGATATTCAGTTAGATACCAAATGTATTCTGATTTAACTATCTGGTGGTTTTCCAGTTAGCTAGATTATTGTTTACCGCATTACTGCTTACTGAATTACCGTTTACGGGTCGGCCACCATTTACTCTATTACCATTTAATTACTGTTCAACTTCTTCTTTTTTTTGTTTAACTTCCTCTGTCCAGACTGGTCTAGTTATGTGGTAATGCAGTAATTGGGTAAATGATGTTAATTTTGAAAAATGGTAATATCCGGTATTCTAGTCTGGCAGTTACTAGTAAATTATCTGGAATACCAGTGTGGCAGGGTGCAACCAAATGGCTATGCTGACCCTTTAAGGGGGTAGAACCTGCTAGAGGTAAAGCTGCTACTTGAGACTCAAGTGCACCTAGGAGTGAAGGAGAGTGCCTGATTGCCTAGCACCTGAGGCTGGGTATGGCTTGGAGAGGCACAAGCCTTTAGAGCCTAGGAAGGGCTCAGTCAGAGGCGAGTTTGAGGAGATGGAAGCTTAGGCTGGGCTCTGCCTCCAGGTACAAACCCAGCTCAGAGGGAGTTGCCTGAACGGTTGTGTTTGGTGGACTAGACTGGGGCCAAGCCCAGAGAACTGAGAGAGACTGGAGATTGTACAAGGTATACCAGGCCTGAGGAGAGACTGTGTGCCCGACCAGGGGAAGGGGCTGAGACAGAGGAGCCCCAGCTTCGAAGCTAGAGACATTTGTATACAGGACATGATATGGACTTGATATGATGATGGGACAGTGTATGCTGGTAATAAAGACTCTGAAGCTCTAAGATTCCCCAGTTGAATACAGTGTTTGGCCAGGATCCTGATAAGACTTATCCCCGGCCTGATCATCCCGGCTACAACCAGATTTTAACCGCACATCATTTTTTTCCTATCTGATTCACCTCTAATTTTGACACAAGGAAAGAATGGACCTGACTGAAGGGGGAAGGAGCTATTCATTGGTATAAATCTCGGTAGTAGGAAGAAATAAAAAGCTATTAAAAACCTCAGAAAGGGAATTCAGTTGAAACAAGTGTCCAACTCCATACCTGATTTACCAGGGGCGGCGTTTACAGAGAGCCTGGATGCCATGTTGAGGATAAAACCAGAGGGTGCTTTATTTCCTGACTGCACCGCTTAAGCCTCCCTGTTCAACACCCCACAGTGGGCCCACCCTTCCCCTATTTACTTCCCCAATTTGGGGGGGGGGGGCGGGGATGGGGAAAGGGGGATAAGTTCAGTGTTTCGGTTCACTCTCTTGCAAAGATGGGACCAGCCATGATATTGAGACGGGGCCCGGCTGACTTAGCGTTTTGAGACTGTTTGTTTGGATCCATGGGTTGAAATCTTGGTCCAGCTGAAGCCAATGAAAATCCCCAGCCACCCATTCCAAGGGTTATATCATCTTCCTCTGCATTTTTAGCCAAAGAAGAGGAGACCGTGTTGGTGGAGACAGAGAAGAGGGCTCTTCCACATCTTTCTGATGTAACTCCAGCCCTTATGGACCATTGTGACATCAAGGGTGTTCAATGTGATGGTGGCCCGCTGAGGCTCATGAGCCATCAGTGCCTTTGAACATCTGGCGCCACCAGATGTTCACCCAGGATTGCTCCCAGGTGTGTCACAGTGGCAAGTCTGGAGACTTCTGAGGTGACAGTCTGGGCTACCGCCCACCTGATCAGCCCAAAGCGAGCCACAGCAGGTTATCACGTGCGTTTTAGCCTGCCATGAGCTGGCCTGGATTGGGTTCACCATGGTGGTCGCCCGTCATTGGTCACCATGGCTGCCCATCATTGCAGGGGCAGGGTGCTGGGCACAACGCAGGTCTGGGGTCAGTCAGCCACACATTCATTTGGCTCCCGGCCCTCACTGGCCGCCAGCACGTTTGTTGGACGGCCCGACCCAATCGGGACTGTTTTGGTGGCAGGTTCCCAACTCAGTTCGGGTTCTGAGGTGCTCTGTCCTCACAAATTTAAAAAAACAACATGATGCACGATAGGGGCAGGGCCACGTCTGACAGGAGGCAGGAAGGCCCCATTGTCCTGCACCGTTTCTAACATAGTTGTCCCGTCCGGGCCACCACCAGAATATCCAATTTCTCCAGGTTAAAATGAGGCACCTTGGCTGAGTTGGCAAAAATCAGGACTTTCCCGAGAACCCAGAGACTCTGTACTAAAACCTAGCGTCTCCAGGTAAAGTCCAGAGAGATGGTAACTCTACACAATTCCCACTCTCTGGATAGGCTTTGTATTTGGGAGCGTGGAAAAGGAATAGTATTCCATCTTGTTTGACTAAAACTACCATTCCCCATATCCTTCTGCAGTGCTGTGTGTCTCTCTGACATGCAGGATGGCTTTGGGCCATGGATGGGAGCTTTGTGGGCCAGCTGATCTCTGCCTTTGTGCAAACAGGTGTGCATAGACTCTCCATGAGATAAGCTCGGATTAAAAGAGCAGCAAAAGGCAACAGGGTCCTCTTTTGTCTCCTGGCAGGATAGGAAGAATGCCGTTGGTGGGGGCTGGAGTCTAGCAAAATCACCAGGCCCTAATGAGGCTTCTTGACAAATGAATTCAATGGCCTCTGTGGAAAATCCCAGCTTTGATGCTTAACCCTTTGGGTGCCTTGTCTATTGCGGACATTGACATGAGCAAGCTAAAAGACTAAATCCCCAAATGCTGCCCAGCACATGCACAGAGAAATTCGGAAAACACATAGAGTTATAGTACTGTTGAGTCGGAAGGAACCTCAAAGGTCATTTACCTCTGACAGATGCCTCTCCAGTCGGAAACTTTGTGAGGAGATTCTGCAACCTCCCTAAACAATTTGCTCTCAGCCTTAGGCCAGGCCAGATGGGACCATGATCCTGGGGCCCATAGGGGAAAGGATTTTCAAAATGTCTCAGATGGAGGAGCGGGTCCTGGAATGGGCAGGAGCCGGGGGGGGGGGGGGAGGATCCCTGCACAAGCGGCAACCACCCTGGTGCCATTCCCTCCAGGAAGCCCCCCTCACTTCCCTTCTCCCAGAAGACCCATCAGGGGGCATAGCTGTAGGGGCACCACTCTGCATCAGGGGAGGGGATTAGTGCCTGCCTTTGCTTAGCAGAAAGGACAGCAGCAGTTACAGGCATGTACATACACACACTCCTGGAGTCCTGCTGTGGTGCAGTGCCCCTGACTGGGGCTTTTAGGAGGAGGAAGTGGGTGCTTCCAGCGGAGAAGAGGAAGTGCGGAGCTACACATAAACCACTTGTTCAGGGCTCCACTCTGCCCCCCCCCCCCCCCCTCCCCGCCCCG
>QEPC01014402.1:5710548-5745331 GCA_003113815.1 Sphenodon punctatus | reverse complement strand
TTCCCCCCAAAAAGGGGGGGGGGGGGGGGGGGGGAGCCTGTGTGGAGGACTGGGGGGGCAGGGAGGATATGGGGGTGGGGATCTGGCAGTCAGTGCGGTCATTGTCCTAAACTCAATGGCAAAGGGGAATAAACATTCTCTGTTTTTATGGCATCATTTTAGATAACTGAAAAGAGTCCACACACCATCCTTCCCTTTATCTTCTTTTCTGTGGGCTAAACATGTCCAGTTCCATCATCTGACTCTAGATCCGCTGACTCTAGATCACTCATCATCTTTGTTGCTCTCCTCTGAATCCATTTAAGTTTGTCTATTTCCTTCTTGAAATGCAGAACCCCGAACTGAACACAGTACATCAAGAGAGGTCTCACTTATTTAATTTATTTTATTTATTGATTTATATCCCGCCCCCTCCTGCCCAATGGTGACTAACAGTAAAACAATAAAAGCATCAATACAAAAATATATAATACAATACAATATAAAAATCACACAAATGAGGATTGAGTAAATATCACGCCCCACTCACCGAAACCTGCACCCACTAACTGTCTCCCTCACTACACGCCTGGTGAAACAGCCAGGTTTTACATGGTCTGTGTGGAAGGAGGGAAGGTCCAGAGATAGGTGGATCTCCACCGGGAGAGAGTTCCTCAGCCTTGAGGCAGTCACCGAGAATGCCCTCCCAAACGTTGCCACTCCGGATACCCAGGGGATCTCTGAAAGGATGCTCCTGGCCAACCGCAGGGGCCGATCCAGGACCCAAGGGATGAGGCGGTCCCACAGGTAAGCAGGGCCCAGGCCGTATAGTGCTTTAAAGGTAAGAACCAACACCTTGAATCGGGCCCTGAAGACGATAGGCAGTCAGTGCAGAGAATGGAGCAAAAGTGTTATGTGCTCACAGCGGCCTGTCACCACAAGGAGGCAGGCCGCTGCATTCCGCATCAGCTGTAGTGAGTGCGTTACAGTAGTCCAATTTTGAGGTGATGAATGCATGGACAGTGGTGGCAAAATCAGAGCCTGAGATACAAGGCCAAAGATGTCAGACAAGATGTAATTTACAAAACGCACTCCACATCACAGCTGCCACCTGGGCATCCAGGTGGAGCTGTGAATCGAGGAGTACACATTGGGTATTTTCAGATGTTACGAGATCACGTTCAACCACAGTGAATCCCCACATGGTGAGCATGATCCCATAACGTCTGTTGGGGGGAACAGAAGCTCCCCGCCAGATATTCACCCCCGTGAATCATGGGGGGGAAATCACATTCAACACGCAAATGGAGGTCCTGGCCGGATCATCTCCATTTGTGTGTTGAATGCGATTCCCCCCCTCCCCCCCGGTGATTCATGGGGGTGACCACCCAGCGTAACACTGAACAGATGTGATGTTGGCATGCTCAACCATGGGGAATTCCTCATGGTTGAGCGTGTCAACGTCACATCTGACCGCTGACCACGGCCCGGAATCGGCAGCCGTGCTCGCTGCCGATTCCTGGTCGTGATCAATTTACCGGGGGTGGGCGGGCGCAGCTGCCATATTGGCCACAGCACCTGCCTGTCTTCAAAAGGGAGTATGGGGGTGGGGGAGCATGGGGAGGGTGGGGCTGTGCGGCCGTACGTTGGGCCGTGCAGCCCCCCCCCCAGATTCCCCACCAGGATCAGCCAACACGTCTGTTGGTCATTACGTGGTGGCCCTGGCGGGGAATTAGTAAGGTGTTTCCGTAGTTGGGCGAATTGAGCCCCGTCACGTCTGAAAATACCCTTAGACTGTGAACCTGAGGGACCAAGGTGGGACGCACCACATCAGCGATTGGAGTCTCCACACCCTAGCCCCTTCCCACCAGTATCACCTCCGTCTTGTTGGAATTCAGCTTCAGATGGCTCACCCTCATCCAGTTCCCCACTGTAGCCAGACACCGGGTGAACACCAAGACTGCAGGGCCTGGGTCAGATGCAAACAAGAGGTAAAGCTGCGTGTCATCAGCGTACTGATGGCACCGAACCTCATACCCTCTCACAGTCTCACCCAAAGGCCGCATGTACACGTTGAACAGGAGAGGGGACAGAACGGATCCCTGCAGAACTCCACACGTGAGATCCCGGGGAGATGAATTCTTCCTGCCAGGAAAGAGTGGAAACATTCAAGAATGACACTGAGACTGCGCTTGTGGCCTTGGTTGATGATGTGCACCATGAGTCGGACTGAGGTCGGTCCACTCTTTTGATTTTATTAGCTCTAAGTATCAGCGGTTTTTGACACGGTTGACCATGAGATGTTGGTGACCTGCCTGTCAACCGTGTCAAAAACCGCTGATACTTAGAGCTAATAAAATCAAAAGAGTGGACTGACCTCAGTCCAACTCATGTTGCACATCGTCAACCAAGGCCACAAGCGCAGTCTCAGTGTCATAACCCGGGTAAAAGTCAGACTGTGAGGGATCAAGGAAACCGATGTGGTCCAGATGCCCCTGGAGCTGCTGGGTCACCACCCCTTGAATCAGAATAACCTTCCCTAAAAAGGGAAGGTTAGAGACTGGCTTATAGCTGATGAGGGAGTCAGGGTCAAGAGATGGCTTCTTGAGCAAAGGTTGCACCACAACCTCCTTAAGGCACCCTGGGACCTTGGCCTCCCCAAGGGAGGCACTGACAACCCCCGCCAGCAATGACCCCAACGTCTCCTGGCTGGCCTTGACCAGTCAGGATAGGCATAGATCAAGTTCGCAAGTTGTGTCCCTCACAGCCCCCAGCATCTCCACTGCATCAGTGGACAATACCTGTTGAAACCAATCCCACAAAACCAGACAGCACAGGGCATCCATAACCTCAGGTAAACCTACTGCATCAAGCGCAGTGTCTAAGTCATGGTGAATACAAGTGATTTTGTCTGCAAAATAATCCATAAACAGGTCACAGCAAGCACTGGAAGACTCCAGTTCCAGGCGAAGAGAGGCCACACTGATCAGCCCCTTCACCACCCAGAAAAGTTCAGCTGGACAAGATTTTGCAGATGATACAATGGAAGCAAAGAAACTCTTCTTTGCTGCCTGCATAGCCATGCTGTAGGCTTTTAAACCAGCTCTATGTCAGAGCCGGTCAGCTTCAGTGCGAGTACGATGCCACCTTTGCTCTTAACCATCTCCCCTCCTGCTTCATCCGATGCAGGCCTTCTGTGAATCACAGGGCCCTGTGCCTCCTATGCTCGGGGAGCGGATGCCTGGGAGCCGTCTGGTCAATGGCCTCAGCTAATAAGCAGAGCAACAAGGCCATTGAACGGTCAGCCATTGAGGTTGAAAGGTATATCCCCCAGAGCATTCCAGAAGCTCTTAGCTTCCATACGTCTCTGGGGGCAAACCAAACAAACCGGTTCGACACCCTCCTGGAGGCAGCCATGTGCAAGGAAGCAGGCTCGTAGGAGATAATGGTCTGTCCATGACAACGGTGTTTGTTGACACATCCCCCAGTAACAGATTCCCCGCTTCAAGGCCAGTGCAAAATACTTGTGCCAAGTAGAGGAGTACTATAACTTCCTGAGTCTCAGATATGATGGTTCTGTTAATGCAGAAATTAGATCCTCTGCACTCCTCTAGAGAAGTCAGTAGGATCCTTTCTAAGGTTAACCAAAGCCCGTACTGGCTGCAAAGCCACCCCAGCCTAATATAAGTGCCCATTGGGCAGATGAGATGAGATAGTGGATTAGGTCAAGGGGAAGTGCCACACACCCCACATTAGTATGCAGTTCTAGGGTGGACAGATATGCAAATTTTCGAGGACACATGAGAAATACAGGTTGTAGGTTCCAATGCAGCCCTGCAAGCTGTATTTCTCATGTGTCCTCTAAAATGTGCATATTTGGCCACCCTATGCAGTTCTGGAGAGAGCAGACACAATGTGGAGGATACTTTCCCCAACCCAATGTTCTATACGCCCATCAGCTGCAAGTCTAAAGACAGGCCAGAAATGATTAAAGGTCAGAAAGCTCAGATTAAATGTATTCAACAAATTTAAAAAGCTAGGAAGAGGACCAAAAGTCTGCTTGTGTGGCTAAATTGGTGAGGTGAAGGTGGCTATTGGAGCCAAAAAGGCATCCTTTTAAAAATGGAAAGAGAAGTGTCCCAATGAGGTAAATAGTGAAGAGCTTAAGCATTGCCAAAGTCGATGTAAAAAGTTAATAAGGCAGGTGACCAAAAAGGAATTTGAGGAGCAACTTGCTAAAGATGCTAAAACTAATAATAAAAACGTTTTCAAGTACATCAGAAGCAGGAAGCCTGCTAGAGAGTCAGTTGGGCTGTTAGATGATCAGGGGGTGAAAGGGGGGCTTAGGCAGGAAAAGGACATTGCAGAGAAGCCGAATGAGTTCTTTGCTTTGGTCTTCACTGCAGATGGATGTTGGGGAGATACTCACGCTGGAATCTTACTTTGTAAGTGATGAATTGGAAGAGCTGTCACAAATCAATGTGACTCTAGAGGATGTTCTAGAATAAATTGACAAACTAAATACTAGCAAATCACCAAGACAAGATGGTATTCACTCCCGAGATCTGAAGGAACTCAAATATGAAATAGCAGACCTACTGCTAGATACAGTGGCAGATTTTAGTGATAGGTTACAAATTACTGAGGACTGGAGGGTGGAAACTATCATTTAGGACTGGAGGATGGAAACTATCATTAAGAACAGAATTGTTGGGCATTATTATTATTATTTATTATTAGACATTTATATAGCGCCAGTTGTGCGACCTGGTGCTGTACAGAACATAGAATTAGACGTGGTCCCTGCCTGTGGCTTACAATCTAAAAGACAAAGGGGGGGCGGGGGGAGACAGGGAGAGGAGACAGTGGGAGAGACAGGGGAGAAGACAAACAAACATTCAAGCGGACGCGAAGTCAGCTGCGTGTGCTTGGCTTGGTTACAAAGAGGTTGGTAGCAGCAGTCAGCAGAGGAGGGCAGACAGTAAGAGTAAGGGGAAAGACTAGCAGGCATTGGGAAAGGCAGCAAGGAAAAGGTGGGTCTTGAGGAGGGATTTGAAGGAGCGGAGGGAGGAGGCAAGGCGGATGNTGAGGGAGAGTGAGGGAGGGGACAAAGGAAGAGCGGAGAGCGCGTGCAGGAGTGCATAGGGAAATTAGGTCTGAGAGGTAAGGAGTGATTTGAACGTGAAAATCAGGAGTTTAAACAGGATACAGGATACGTTCAGGAAGGGGGAGCCAGTGAAGGGAGAGGAGGAGAGGCTGCACATGGTCGAAGTGACGGGCAGAGTGAATGACCTTAGCAGTGGAGTTTTGGACTGCGACAAGGGGGGACAGGTGAGAGCGAGGGAGGCCAGCAAGGAGGAGGTTGCAGTAGTCGAGGCGAGAGATAACCATGGCATGAACAAGGGTTTTGGCCAAGGAGATAGAGAGAAAGGGGCGGATGCGGGCAATGTTATGGAGAGCGAATCGGCAGGATTTGGCCACAGAGTCAATATAAGGTTTAAAAGAGAGGTGCGTGTCAAAGATGAAGCCCAAGCTGCGGGCTTCATCTTTGAAGCCTGCAAAGATGAAACCCAAGCCATGTTGATAAACGTGGCTTAATGGTGAAGAGTCAACATCGCCAATCTGTTGGAGTTCTTTGAGGGTGTAAATAAGCATGTGGACAAGGGAGACCCAGTAGATGTAGTGTACCTGGAATTCCAGAAAGCATTTGATAAGGTCCCACATAAAAGACTCTTGAGAAAATTAAAAAGAAATGGGATAGGAGGTAGTGTCTTACTATGGATCGGTAACTGGTTAAAAGATAGGAAGCAAAGAGTAGGACTGAATGGTCAGTTTTCACAATGGAGAGATATAAAAAGTGGTGTGTCCTAGGGATCTGTATTGGGACCGGTGCTGTTTAATGTATTCATTAATGATCTGGAAAAGGGCGTTAAGAGTGTGATGGTCAAATTTATAAATGACACCAAATTATTCAAGGTAGTTAAAACATGTTCAGACTGTGAAGAACTGCAGCAGAATCTTACGAGACTGGGTGCCTGGGTATCTACATGGCAGATGTAGATGCCCAGAGATTTTAATATGGACACGTGCAAAGTGATGCACATAGGGAAAAATAACCCAAACTATGAGTAGACAATGCTGGGTACTAAGCTAGGAGTTACCACTCAGGAAAAGGATCTGGGAGTGATTGTGGACAATACACTGAAATCTTCAGCCCAGTGTGCAGCAGCAGCCAAAAAAGCAGACAGAACGTTATGAGTTATTCACAAAGGGATAGAGAATAAAACTGAGGATGTCATAATGCCTCTCTACAAATCCATGGTGCGACCACACCTGGAATATTGTGTGCAGTTCTGGTCGCCCCATCTCAAAAAAGACATCGCTGAACTAGAGAAGTTACAGAGAAGGGCAACGAGAATGATAAAGGGTATGGAACGGCTTCCGTACAAAGAGAGGCTTGACAAGCTGGGTCTCTTCAATTTAGAGAAGAGAAGACTGAGGGGGGACATGATAGAGGTTTATAAAATCTTGCGTGGTATGAAACGAGCAGATAGGGAACGGTTATTTACCCTCTCAAATAGTACTAGAACTAGGGAACACTGCACGAAACTAGCTGCCGGCAGAATTAAAACAAATAAAAGGAAGTACTTTTTTACTCAACGCATAATTAACCTATGGAATTTGTTGCCAGAGGACTCTGTCAAGGCCAGTAGTATTGCTGGGTTTAAAAAAGGACTGGGTAAGTTCTTGGAGAGTAGGTCCATTAATGGCTTTTAACCAAGTAGCTTACAGGATGAACTTCTTGCTGTTGGGAGCTGGGAGTGAACAACGTGGAATGAATTGTGACTGTTGGTTCTTCTCCCATGCAATCGAGATTGGCCACTATCGGAGGACAGGATGCTGGGTTTGATGGACCATTGGTCTGAGTCAGTATGGCACTACTTATGTGCTTATGTACTTTAATGGTTCTCTGTGTGTTTAGCGTTGCAGGGGTGTAACTAGCTACCATGGAGAAATGGGGTTCCGTTTAACCCAGAACTCTAGAGGGAGCTGTTGCAAGAAGCCTGAGTATTGCTATGAAATTTTCAGAGTAGGCAAGGGAAGGAGCAAGTCCAAACATTCTGCCCCTGCCCACACTGAAAATATTCCAGAAACACAGGTCATTTGCAAACATCCTTGCCCATAAGGACATTTTCAGAGTGGGCAGGAATGGTGTGCAGTCCCTGCCCCCACCGACTCTAAAAACCTTCTTCCTGGTGGGGTTGCTGCTGTTCCAGGAGGCAGGGTGGCTCACTAGGAACCAGGGTAGGGAGACCCCTTCCCCACCCCTGTGACATTAGGGGGGCCCATAATTGGGACATAAACCCAGGCCCACCACAGACTTGCAGACAGTGATGTAGCAGCAAGCTATCATAGGGACAGCCAGAATATTTGTCCCAGGACCCAAATGGACAGGGGGGTGCAAATCCTGTCCTGTTTGCAGCGTTGCCAGGTGACGACTGAGCAGAAGCGCTGAAAGCGGAAGCACTGGCAGAGTGTGGGACCATGACGGAGCAAGCACCAATGGCGGCAGCATGAGGCAGGTGACGGAGAGAGCTCATTTCTTGCACCCAGGACCCATTCCAACCTAGCTACGTCCCTGCAGCCTTGCTATGCCACTGTGCCTTTGCGTTGGCTATTGTTGGATCAAAACATACAGAAATCACATTGAGCGCAGGATGCTACCTGGTGTTTATGTTCATTCAAACATAACAGCACATTTTCAAGTACAACTCATTTTCCCTGTGAAGGTAGACTTGTGCAACGGACAGGAAAGTCTGGCTATATAAAAATACTGACTCACAAGACCTAGCAAAACGTACAAGAAGCACAAATGTCATAGGTATACATGCAAGCCGTTCTTCAGAATCGTACCATTAGGCTTTGTTTGGGGTAATGTTTTTACCTACACATTTTACCCCAGGCTGCTGTACAGTGCTAAATTTCATGCAATCTCTGTGGAGGAGCAAAAGCATGAGGCATAAACAAGAAAGGCATTAGAGAGTCTCAGATGAGACATGAAAAGAGAGACAGCAAAGGGGATAAATGCATATACAAGGCACCCATGTATATTGCATAGAAGTACTATTATTACGGGTGCTACAGTATAGAAGTATTATTAATTATTATTAGGTGCTCCCTGCAGCTAGGAAAACACATTCATGAACATACATATTCAGAGCTATGTTTTGTGTTTCTGTGTGCAATAAAGAGATGTAAAGAGATTTAAAGTTGGTCAAGGAGCAGGATTTCCATCCCGAGGACGGTGGGGAGGGGATCAGAATCTCAAATTTAGTTTTTATTCTCTTTTGTCAAAACAAATTTTTTTTTAGGAAAAAAATGGAAATGTTCTTAATTCTTTACAAATATGAAAGGAATGGGTGTGATGGCAGAAGCCAAGAAAGGAGAGAGAAAGATAATAAAGCTCTATTATAGATCAGGGACCCATGTTCACTGAGTTTTCCCCATTGCTGCCAATGAGGAGGGATGCAGTGAACACAGAGGTCCCATATATAGTCCTTCCCAAGAGCAGGATTGTTGTCCAAATCCCATTCTCGAGTGCTTTATCCAGTCTAGTTTTAAATGCTACAGGTTTGGGGAATTCCGCCTCCCTATAGAAGGATAGGACAGGAGAAGACTACTGTCCTCTTTAGATGTGATGATCTTGAAAATATGGTGATAAGCAGGAAGTAAAACTAGAACTGAAACGGGTACCTAATTTGGTACCCACTGTTAATACTCACATTTTTAAGTACCGTGTAAGGAATTCAACGGAGTACCCAAGTATCAATCAGATACCCGGATACCCAAAAAATCGATAATTTCCGCTACTGATTTTACAGTTACCAATCAGTAAATTAGAATGGAAAACTGAAAAATCGGGACTGGAAGTTGACATTCCAGGACACTGGGTACCCAAACTGGGTCGAAATCGGGTGCTGATTCACACCTGACATTTTCGAGTCAGTTCAGGCACTGGAAATTTGATGGGGATACCCATTTTTGTGGGTACTTGTTGCAGCTCTAGAACAGACTGCACTTGATGGGGGTTTGAGTCCCATGTAGCTTTGGAGGCCCTTATTTGCCTATTAAACTCCACCTACAAGATCTCCAGTCTTGATCTCTCCCAAGCCAGATTCACAGCTGTTGCAGATGTGGGTAGAGTGCTGGCATTCGGAGGCAGCAACAACAGCACCATTCCTGCCCACTGTAATGGCAAAAGAGCCAGTGTAGCCTAGTGGCTAAGGTGTTACATTTGGACCTGGGAGACCCTCCCTTTCCCCATCAATAATGACCTCGAGGCATAACTAGGATGGAATTGGCCCTGCTCCCCTTCCAGTAGCAGCAGACACAACTGCACCAGGTATGTGGGTCCTGGTACAATTGTGTCACCTGTCCGTAATATAAATAGGGTCATGTGGCACAATTGCCTTGTTTATCTCACACAGGGTTGTTGTGAGGGTGAACTGGATAAGGACTGTAATGCACTTTGTCCAATGGAAGTGCTATAGGAATTAATAGTGCCAGCCCCATCTCTGGATGGCGGGAAGTCACAGGGAGCCCAGATTCCAGCCCCTAAAGCCCCTGCATTAATCTAGCTCTGACGCTGGACCTTCACAGTAATGTTCCTCTCTGTTAGAGCTATTCTTTCCTCTGGGGATGCTCAGCTAACTCCAACCGCATCCCAAATACAAAGCTTCAAGTACTGAGCACCTGCAGCTTCTGTGGAACAAAGTTGGGGGGGTGGGGGTGTCTAGCATTTCTGAGGACTTATCTCTATTTCAAAAAACAAAAAGAAAGAGTGGTCCACATGCTCTTCCAAGACTGTAAATGCAAGGGGGATGCAAAGGAGAGTAAATTATTTTGCGAAATGGAGGGACTAAAGCCAATATGTTATTCCATATTCCTAAAGCTTATTTTTATGCTCTGATTCACAGCTGAATACCCTAACGATCTTTGCCCAGGATGCAAAATTTGCATATTTATTTCTTTGTTTCCTTTGGTCATTTTTTTGCTCACCCAATATTTCAGTTTGGTCATTTTGGTGGTTTGGTTCTTTCAGTAGTCATTCCTGCATTAATTAATTATTCATTAATTATTAATTATTATAAGCATTTATATAGCACCAGCAATGTACCTGGCGCTTTACAGAGAATAAAATAGACACGGTCCCTGCCCGAGAGCTTACAATCTAAAGACAGGGGGAGGGGAGACAGGGGAGGGAGAACAGAGGGAGAGACAAGGGATGCAACATTCTTGGCTTGGTTACAGTAGTTTGCAGATAAACAGGTGGGGGATAGTTCTGGGTGGGGATGATTAGCAGGAGTTGGGAAGGGCAGAGTGGAAGAGGTGGGTTTTGAGGAGGGACTTGAAGGTGTGGATCCCAAGGTTACGGGCTGAGCGGACAGGAAGGAGTTCCCCCACAGACATAGAGGGCGGGAGAGAAATGGGGGTGGGGTTGAGATATCCAGGCAGTGATGTCAGACAGGCAAGCTGAGATTTTGAACTGAATTCTGAGTGAGAGCTGAGAGTTTTGGTGCAGAGAGGTAGATCTGCGAATCATCAGCATAAAGATGGTACTGGAAGCCAGGGGAATCAGATTATCAAGAGAAGAGGGCCCAGGACAGAGCCCTGGGGCACACCAACTGGTTGTGTGGTAGTGGTGGAGAAGGATCCGCCAAACAATACACTAAATGTAAATGTGCAGTGGGAGAGGCAAGAAGAGAATCAAGATAGAACAGAGTCCCGGAATCCTCTGTGCCTTCCTCTCAAATGTCCTATTTTGTAGTAACATAGCAAAGTTGCAGTGGGCAAGTAATTTTGTCTCAAGTAAGGCAAGGGCAAGGGAGCGGGGTCTCCAGCGTGGGGGGACAGAGCTTACCCATAAAAGGCAGTGCCACTCCAGTTCTCAGCAGCCCCCCTACCAGAGGGAGCAACCACTAGGAACAGAAGAACATAAGTAGTACCATACTGGGTTAGACCAATGGTCCATCAAGCCCAGCATCCTGTCTCCGACAGTGGCCAAACTCTGTCTCTCAGGAGAAGTACCTCACAAGTCACAATGGGCAATCCATTTCCTATTGTTCCAGCCCCCAACAGTAAGAAGTTACATCCCTAAAACCTACTTGGCAAATAGCCATTAATAGACCTATCCCGTCCCCCAAGAATTTACCCAATCCCTTTTTAAAACTAGCTACACTACCTGCCTTGAGCAATGCACTTCCTTTGGCAGTAAATTCCACAAGTTAATTGTGCACTGTTTGTTTTAAAACTGCTGCCAGTTAATTTCATGGAGTATCCCCTTGGACTGGTACTGTTAGAGAGGGTAAATAACGGATCCCTATTTACGTGTTCCACACCACCCATGATTTTATAAACTTCCATCATATTCTCTCTCAGTCGTCTCTTCTCCAGGCTGAAAAGCCCCAACCTATCCAGCTTCTCTTCATACTGGAGTTGTTTCATACCCTTGATCATTTTTGTTGCCCTTCTCTGTACCTCTTCTAATTCTACTATGTCTTTTTTGAGACTGGGGGACCAGATCTGCACAAAATATTCCAGGTGCGGTTGTACCATAGATTTATATAAAGGCATTATTATATTTTCAGTTTTATTCCCTATCCCTTTCCAAATGATTCCTAACATTGTTTGCTTTTTTGACCGCCGTCGCACACTGAGCTGAGGATTTCAATGTATTGTCCACAATGGCACTAAGGTCCTTTTCCTGAGTAGTAACTTCTAATTTAGAACCAAGCATTGTATATACATATAGTTTGGGTTATTTTTCCCCAGCCTATGTGCATCACTTTGTACTTGTCCACATTAAATTTCATCTGGCATTTAGATGCCCAGTCTCGCAAGATCTTCCTGCAATTCTTTGCAGTCCACTCATGTTTTAACTACTCTTAATAACTTCGTATCATCTGCAAATTTGATCACCTCACTCTTAATCTTTACTCCTCTTTCCAGATCATTAATGAATATGTTAAACACCGGCCCCAGTACAGATCCCTGGGGCACTCCACTAGTTACCTGTCTCTACTGTGAAAACTGATCATGTAGTCTTACTCTTGGCTTCCTATCTTTTAACCAGTTGCCGATCCAGGATAGCACACTGCCTCTTTTTAAGGATGTTTTAATTGTGGGGGGGGGGGGACCAGCACTCCATCACCTCCACACTCTCTGGCAACTTCTTTCTTGGCAGGGCCCTTTGCAAGTAGCCTAAGTAACTACTAGGAAATTTTCAGTGGGGGTGGAGGTTGGCCCTGCTCCAGCCCCCCTCTGAAAATTTTCTAGCAGCGCTCCGATTGCATGCAAAGAGTCCAAGGCCTGAGCTCACTTGAGCCCCTTTGCCCCATGGAAGTAGCTATGGCCCTGCTGTTGTGCACCAAACAGTTGTGCAACAGTGCTACTGCACTATTGTTATTAGTGCTATATAGTAGGGGTGGTCCACCAGAGGGAATTCTGTTTCTTTTTCCCACTGAAGTCAGTGGGAAACTGATCTGTAAGCCCACCCCCATTCCCCGGTCCGTGGTACTTACCAGCCTCAGAGGGGTGTGGGGGCTCCCTCACCATGGCGCGCTCCCTGCTCCAGATCGTGCATGCACAAAGCGGACTCCACCCTTAACCAAAATGGCAATGGCATCACCACCATTTTGGTTCAGGGCAATGGCCATTTTGTACATGGGCAGTCTGGAGCAGGGAGCGTACCACAGCGAGGAAACCTGCCAGAGCCCCCACAGCGATGGCCGTGCTTCTATCAAGCCCTCCGAGGCCGATAAGTACCACTCCAGGCCCCCGGAAGATGGGGGTGGGAGGAATCATAATGGCAGAAATTCCCATCCCAAGTAAATAGTACCTAGTGAAGGAACAAATTCTGAAAACATCAAATGACCAAGCCAAAATACCCAAATATACCAAAATGATCCAAATAACCCAACCAAAATACCAAAGTGTCTAAAAAACAAAAGACTGAAATGAGCCCAAAATGAATGTGTGTTTTGGCAGGCAAAGATGGAAATGTGTAACACTTCACATCCTCTTCTGCAGAAATGATACAAATAAATTGAATTTGTCCGTTTTTAAAATTTGAGCAAATGATTCATTTCAACCCTAGTTGACCTATTATGACTAAGCCCAAAAGATCTTCTTACCAAGCTACAGGACAACAATAGAACTGGCTTGCCTGCCTGCTAGTATATCAGCTCTAAAAAGCCTGTTCTAACAGAGGTAGGAGGTTCAAGTTTGCATCCTGTATCGGTTTCCTACTACGCAACAGTGTCATTTAGTCATTAATCCATCCACCCCAACACATTTGGCATTATTTGACACCCAAGATTTTCACCTCTTTCCATTTGAATTGTAGCAGTTGTGAACCTTGCAATCCAGCACAGTGGGACAGAGTTCAAGCTAAGACACCTGCCAACTCTCCTGGCAAAGGCCAGCCCAACACAATCTGTGCACAGGGACTTTGGCCTAAGGGAACATTTGAATGCAATCTCCCATCTGGTCCGAGGACAGTCAGGAAATACAGGACGCCTCACACGACACTAGCATGCAGAGCCACAGAAAATAATTAGACGTCCATAACTGTAACCTAAGCACAGCCTCTGCACTGAGCCTGACAGGCTGGAAGGAAATGAGAAAGGGACACCAAAAGGTTCAGCTTGTGTCCCTGCTGGGTTAATTGGACTAGGGGAACCGGAGGGGAGAAAGGGCATATCGAGGGACTGCCGCAATCTTCTTGAAGCTGAAAAAGGCACCATCATTAGAAACCTGGCTTCAAGGTCTGTGAAGTCTTTCGTGAAAAGAAAAATGTTGACGATAGATAGATAGATAGATCTGTGTAGCCATTTTTAAGATTCAGAATTTTTTTAAATGGTCAAGCAGATTTTGGAGACAAAGAATTGCAAATGACATCTTCTATTGGACCAAGTTCTGTTGGTAAGAGTATACAAGATTATGGGCCACACAGGGACCTGCCTCAGGGGTGCAAAATTTTGGAACAAAACCCAGATATAAGTATGTGTTTATTACAGCAGGTCTTGTATAACCCAAAAGCATGCATACTATCACCTATAAAATATCTCATCTGAATTACTTTACCTTCGTCTCTTACGTTTGGAATCAATACTGCAACCACACTCTCTCTAGACAACAAATAGATTTTGAGGTTTTCAATAGTCAATTTCCAAACTTTTGGACAATTTGTTTTCAACATTTTACAGACTCAACATTTCCACACACAGAAAAATGTGTTGCAGTATTGAAATTTCTTAACTTCTTTCCTGAGGAAAAAAAAAAGGGGTGAGGGGGGCACAGGAACAGGAAAAACCTCACCAGTGTGGTGGAGTGGATAAGGTGCTGAACTTGGACTTGGACCTGGGAAGCCTGGGTTTGATCCTGACCTAGCCATGAACTCACTGAATAGCCTTGGGCAAGTCACAACCTCTCAGCCTCAGTTCCCCATCTTTAATCAATGGAAATTTGTGTGTGTGTCTCCCTGTGTTCCCCTCATCCATGTCCATTTTAGATTATAATCCCACTGGGCAGGGACCGGTCTCTAACAACAACAATTCTAGTGCCAGGTACACTGCTGGTGCTATATAAATGCAGAATAATAATGAAACCAGCTTTAAACCAAACTTAATTCTGTGTTTGAATTGCTGTTCATGCTCTCTGGGTTCTAAGTAATAAGAATTGAGCCGAAATGAGAATTCATGGCAAATATATCTGACAAGTTCAGGTTCTTTGAATCAGTTCTAGCAAGCAGATATCCAAAACCATTAATTTTCTACTTTGTCTCATCACTTTAGTTATTGTGGGAAAAGGGGGTTGGTTTAGTTACTTGGAGGGGTGTTATTATTTCAGTAACTTTAGGTCACTTCCGTATTTTAGTACTTCGTTTTGTTATGAAATAGTCCCAAAATAGCCCTCATTCACAAGTGTTCTCCAGCAATTTCTTCTATCCATCGCTATTTTCTCTATATCACTTCCTCTTCAGGTCTGTCTTTGCACGGTCCTTTCATCGGGAATGAGGACTTCCCTGGGTCAAGTACTGAGTGGCGTTCCTTGAAAGATTTTTCTGACAGACCTCTTTTAATCCAGATGCAGAATATGTCCAAATCATTGCCTTCATCTGAGGGCCAGCTAGGATTAGTTTGGAAAAGTCATTCTGGTTTTGCAAAATTAGAAAGGCTTACCAAAATTCCAGTCAGACTTCCAACTGAAATTATTTTTCAGTTGGAATTCTGACCAGACGTTTTTGAGTGTGTTCAAAATGGCAGCCACCATTCTGCGCATGCACAAATGGGCCGCCGTACCAACAGAATAAAAACTGGGGTAAAATTTTGTTTTCAGCCTTAGGACCAGTCTTTGAATTTGTGGGGCCCAGGGTGAAGATAAAATGGAGGGCCACTGTTGGTCCCACCCCTTCCCCCATGACTCCACCCCCTCAGAGGCACCCTCCTCAGGATCCTAGTGGTGGTCATGTTTGGGACCCTGTGACAGGGCTTGCAGGGGTCTTTGGAGGACACCGGCCATGAGGTCACGCCTCCTGACTCACCCTGATGCCGGGGCTACCGCCACCGATGAGGATGTATAGCTTGCGGGGAGCCACGGAGCGGAGGTCCAGGTGGGGGGGCGCTCCCCTGCCGGTGCCTGATGATGGGCCGGTGGGAGAGACAGAGAACAATCCGAGCACCGCCACGCTGACGGGGCCGACTCGCCCGGCCCCTCAGCGCATGTGCTGCATTACAGAGTTGTCTAGAGAACTGAGGCTCTCTGCATGCTTGCGCAAGGCAGCAGGGCAGGCCTTGAAGCAATAAAAGGCAGCAGGAAGCGGACTGCCTTGCCGGTGATTAGCTTCACTGCTCGTAAAGACTGGCCCCGTGTGGTGAACATATTGATTGAAAGCCAAGCAGTGTGTACCTTGAGTCTGAATGTGGTAAGTGCATAGAACGTGTGTAGAATCCCCTGGTGTGAGTGCGTGCGTGAGTCTGTGTATCCTTTATCCCTGAAGGCAAGCCCTGTCCCCTCCATTCCCCATGTTTCTGGGGCCACCATTCCCACTTCCCCCACCTGGTTTCGCCCTTTGTACCCCCTTGTACGTATCTGGTGTCCATGTCCCCTTCCAAACACAGCAGTGCTGGTCTGTCCTAGGATGATCTTGCCTGCTTCGTTACGGAGCTAAGGGCACAATAAGATCCTGAGGACATCTCTTTCCAAAGAGATCGAGACCCTGCGTAGATTGTGTGTGTTAGCAGACCACCACCACAACACCCTGCTGAAAGGAGGCCCTCACACCCTGCCCTGGTAAAAATGTGGGCCACTGTCAGGGTCCCAAGAAGTTGAAAAAATAGTGGGGCCTAGGGTGGTCACCCCACATAAGCCTGTGGTAAGTCTGTCCCTGCCTGATCTCTCCTACTATACTTGTCTAAAGAGAAAGTGTGATTGTTGTGTTGGTTCCAAAGACTAATACATGGAGACAAAATAGACCAGATGATATCTTTTATTGAAACAACTTCTCTAGGCGAGGGAATGCAAATGGGTAATTGTTACAAGCCTGAAGAAAGATCCTGCATGGCCTGAAACCTTGCATGTCCTCACCTACAGAAATTGGTCCAATAAAAGATCTCCTCTGGACTATTTTGTTTCCATCCACTGAACTTGGTTGGCCATGAAAACTTTGCATCTTTTCATTTGCCCTTCTCCAGACTTCATTTTCTTTAATAGGTCCAAAGCGCTTCCTGAGAATTTTATTTTCAAATATCACAGTATCATTCATGAGCAATATTCATTATATAAAATCCGCTATTCATGTCATCTTTAGATAAGAACATAAGAACCATCATGCACAGTCAGACCAATGGTCCCTCTGACAAACTATCCTTCTGTCTCTGATATTAGCCCAGTATCAGATGCTACAGAAGAAGTAGCTGAGCACACGCCGCCAGTGCTCTATGAAGAAGTGAGTGTAGCAACGAATAATAAAGTCCCAGCCACTGTTGCACAGGGAATAACAAACTCCAGCAGACACAGCACGATACGTCTTAGAAGAGTGCCCAGATATAAGTACGTATTTATTACCACTGTCATTAAACATTAATTTAGCTATTGTTCCAAAGCGCTTACCCAGCAGTTGAAATAAACCAAGATGAGGCACCAGCCAAGTTTCTGGAACAGGAGAGAGTTATTAATGAAAGAGGGTGGGGGGAGCTGCCTGAAGAGATGGTGTTTGAACAAGGGAGTGGGAGGGGTGAACTCAAGGAAAATGCTCGCGGTTAAAGAAGAGCAAGGAGAAATGACACAAAGCTGAGAGGGAGAGAAAACAGAGAGCAAGGAGACAGCACAGTGTGAGCTGCAGGAGGTGAATATGGAGAGAGAAAGTGAGGGGGGGGAAGATTGTTACCAATATGAGGCTATGTGGGTCTGATACAGCCTAGCTGCAGGACCTGCGTGATCCCTGCACTGTGTGGGTAGAGGGGGAGGCAGAGCTTATGGACTCATCTGCTACTGTCTAGAGTGGCTGTGTGTGTTATGAAAGAGAGTGAGTGTGTGTATTTGTGTGTGAGTGAGAGTGAGTGCATGTGAGAGTAAGAAAGCATGGGTAAAGACAGACGTGCGAGTGGCAGAGCAGCTCCAAGACCCAGGACTGGAAACAGCATCCACCAGTCCCCAGTCAGTGGGCAGCACTGAACAAATGTGCCTGACTCCGGGACAGCCGTCCCACCACGTGCACAACCTGGGTTCGGGTGGGTTCACACCGGACATGCAGCAGGGGTGGCAGGGGCTGAACAGACACCTTGGTTCGCTTTGACCCACATGGGTGGGCCTTGGCCCGGAATGGGCACCTGGGATCTTCTGGAGGACACATTCTGGGCCAGCTGCCTACCTGCCCCGGAGCAGCCACAGGCCAACATCAATATCCATGCCGATGCCAGTCTTGGAGGGGCGGAACGTGAGTTTATGGCCACCATGGCAACCATGTGCCTGTCTCAGAGAGTAGTAGGGCCCACACATGCTGGAGGACATACCCTGGACACGATATTTTGCACAGGCCTTGAAGCGGGGGATCCGTTGGTGGGGAAGGTGTCAACAGTGCCCTTGTCATGAACGAATCATTATCTCCTCCAGGCAGATATCCTGGCACATGTCGGCCCCCAGGAGGGTGTGGAACCAGTTAGGTTGGTTCACCCCTGAAGGCTTATGGAACCTGAAAGGTTCCAGATAGCTCTAGGGTATGTTTCCTCTGAATTCAATGGCTGCTCACTCAATGACCTCGTGTCCACGTGGAATATGGTGTTAACGGAGGCCATCGACTGTGTGGCTCCCAGGCGTCCACTCCCAAATTATCAACAACACAGCTCCCCGTGGTATACCGGGGAGCTGTAGCAGATGAAGCATGAAGGGTGGTGTTTAGAGTGACGGTGGCGTCATTAGTGTACTGAAGTTGACCGATTGCAGCATAGAGTCTGGTTACGCACCTATGCCGTTGTGGTGCAGACAGCAAAGAAGGTTTTCTTTGCTGCCCTCATTGCATCCACTAAGTCCCGCCCAGATGAGCTGTTCTGGGTGGTGAGGGGGCTGGTCACTCCGGCCTCCATCCACTTGGACGTAGAACCATCAAATGCTTGCTGTGATTTATTTGCGGACTTTATTTGAAGATAAAAACGCTTAAATTCACCAGTTTTGGTGTGACTTTTTTTAGCAGAGAACAGGTCAGAGGCAGTAGAAGCCCCTTCTAGTCCTGCTTTATGGGTGGTGTCACCCTTGGATGCGGGGGATGCTCTTGGGACTGTTCGAGCCACCTATTGTGAATAAGATCCATCCCCGTCCTGGCTAGTTAAGGCTAGCTGGGAGATATTGGGGCCGTTGTTGTTGGGGATAGTCAATGCCTCCCTTGGGGAGGGCAGGGGGCCGGGCTGTCTCAAGGAGGCAGTGGTGGGGCCCACTGCTCAAGAAACCATCTTTGGACATTGACGCCCTTGCCAGTTATCAGTCAGTCTCTAAACTTCCCTTTTTAGGGAAGGTTATTGAACAGGCAGTGACCCGGCAGCTTCAGGAGCATTTGGACCGGGTTAACTTTCTCGATCCCCTGCAGCCAGGCTTTCATCCGGTTTATGGCAAGGAGACTGCGCTTCTGGTCTTGGCCAACGACCTCTCCTGTGAGTTGGACTGGGGTCGTTCAACCCTATTGATCCTGTTACATCTCTCAGCTGCATTTGATACCATTGATCATGAGTTGTTGGTGACTCAGCTGCAGGACTGGACAGGGATTGGCGGGACTGTTCTTGAATGGTTCTGCTCTTTCCTGGCTGGGAGAACCCAACGTGTGGTGCTGGGGGAGTTTTCATCTTTTCCCTGGGGCCTCACGTGTGGGGTAGCACAGGTTTCCATCTTATCCCTTCTCTTGTTCAATGTGTACATGCAGCCTGTGGGAGAGGTTCTTAGGGAGTATGGAGTGAGATGTCATCAATATGCTGATGATACCAGCTATCTCTCTCATTTTCCTCCAACTCAGGCCCGGCAGTCTCAGTGCTTACACAATGTTTGTCCGCTGTGGGGGATTGGATGAGGGTGAGTCGCCTGAGACTAAATCCTAACAAGATGGAGGTGATGGTTTTGGGGAAGGCTGAGGGAGTGGTGGCCCCCATTATTGATGGGGTCCATCCTCCCGTGGTTTCTCAGGTCCGGAGTCTGGGGGTGGTCCTGGACCCACAGCTCTGTCTGGATGCCCAGGTGGTGACTGTGGCAAAGGGGGCATTTTGCCAGTTACATCTGGTGCGTCGGCTTTGGCTGTCTGTCTTGGACTCAGATCTGGCCACAGTCATCCATGCTTTTATTACCTTGAGACTGGATTACTGCAACGCGCTGTACGTGGGGCTACCTTTGGTTCTAGTTCGGAAGCTGCAGCTGGTGCAGAATGCGGCAGCCCGTTCCTTGAATAGGACGGACCAATGCGAGCATATTACACCGGTGCTTCGCCCTCTGCACTGGCTGCCGATAGGTTTCTGGGCCCAATTCAAGGTGTTGGTGTTGACCTTTAAAGCCCTAAATGGCTTGGGCCTCACCTATCTGCAGGACCACCTCACCTTCCGGGACCTGGATAGGCCCCTGTGGTCGGCTGGGCATGCCCTCCTCGGGGTCCCCTGGGTGTCTACCTGTCTCTTATACACATCTAGATGTGTATAAGAGACAGGGCATGCCCTCCTCGGGGTCCCCTGGGTGTCTACTATGAGGGCATTCTCCGTGGCTGCGCCGAGGCTGTGAAACTCCATCCCAAAAAAGATCCGCTTGGCTGCCGGCCTCCCCTTTTTCTGTAGACAACGTAAGACCTGGCTGTTCTGCCAGGCCTTTCGAGGGAGATGGGGTGGGTAGGTTGGGTTAGGGTAGGTGGGGATGGGGTTTTATATTGTTTTTAATTGTAATTACTGTTTATTTTAATGTTTAAAATGTGTTTAAGTTGTTGTGAGCCTCCCCGAGATGCCTGAGGCAGGAGGGGACGGCATATAAATTTTGCTAAAAATAAATAAAGATCTGGTGGCAGGGGAACAGACATTCGGAGGAGTCCCAGGCTCAGTCGGGCCATAGCAGGCTTGTGTGTGAGAGAGAAATAGAAGGGGGAGGGGGGTGATTGAGGGTGAGAGATTCTGCTTTTCTTTAGGCTAGTGATTTATTTATTTTTTTGAACTTGTATAACCTTTTTATGTTTGAAAGCCAAAAGCCAGCTAGTGATGTTACACAAGCCTGTGTTTTATTGTGACCAGTGTTAGGTCAAACTTTTATGTACAGTCTTCTGAAGCTCCTTAGGAGAGGTGAGAATCACCTTAAGCCTTTTTTAAAATATGTAATAAATAAGGTGACTGTTGGTCCCCAGACCGCATGTTTGTTCACCGTGCTCTGATCCTTAAATCTGCCCCTTCTGAGGAGCTGGAGTTGGATGCAGTAGAGGCAGGAAGCCCATGAAGCTGAATGGCAAGAGCACATGGAGAGGGAGGTGAATGTTGGTGCCACATTTGGCGAGATCACGGGAGAAGGGTGAAGACAGAGCAGGATCTGGGGGGAAACTTGGCCTGGGGTAAAAGCTGGTAGGGTTGGGCAAATGCGGTTCGGAAGTTCGGAGTTCGGGTCGAACTCGGCCTGTTCGGATGACCGAAATGAACGTCCGAACCAAACGCTCAAACGGCCGAACAGTTTGGAAGAGTTTGGATGAGTTCGGGGAAAAACATGACTGGAAGGCGGGAAATGTGAGTGGAAGTGGGAGGCAGCTGAGGAGCAGACTTCCTGGCACCAGGGGTGGAGACCAGGGGTGGTTTCAGGGTCAAACTAAAAACAAATTTTTCAAATTCTGTTTTGGTTTCAGTATCGATAGCACTATTTTCGGTTGTTCGGCCAAACTGAACCCCGCCGAACTGAACAGCCGAACTCGGATTTCGGACCGAACGACCAAACCGCGTTCTGTTCACCCATCCCTAAAAGCTGTATGTTGAAGAGCCTCCCTTTGCAGCACAGGCATGAAGCTTAGTAGGCAGAGAAAGCATTTTAAAACATTTGATCTGTAGTTCAAAGCACAAAGATGAACAGGGTTACTATCTCTCCAGGTTTTATCTCGAGGCTCTAGATTCTGACCCACAGTTTCCAGATTCTGGGAGAAGTCCTAATTTTTCCAGGTCAACCAGGGATGCCCCCACTAACCCAGAGAAATTGGAGTTCCAGGGACAACAGGAAACAGCAACATCAGAAATAGGGACAGAGACTCCCCCCACCCCACCCCTACACGCTTTCCAATGTGGTCTATCCCCAATGGAGCACCATGGTATCATGACACTCGGTAAGAGGAGGGGCTATGTCAGAAAAAGGGGTGTGGCATCTCCTTTGCCTCACCCCCAATGACATGACCCCACCCCCTGTGGACTGTTGTGGCATTTCAACATTCAACAAGGGCCAGAGTTACATCAGGAAGGGGTATGACAGCCTCCTTTGCACCACACCAGCCAACCCTGATGGGGTGATAAACGTCGGGTGTTTTTAAACAAGATGCTACCCCGCATGGCCATCCAGGAGCCACTCATTCAACTGTCCATCTGAAGGTGGTGTGAGAGAATGCACACTCCTGTGAGCTACTCAACACCCACTCATGGCGCACTGCTGAGAAATCTGGAGTGCGCCGTGTGGGGCAAGCCAAAAAAGTGTGTGGCAATGAGCGCCCACACATTCCCTGCTTGTATGCACAGGGCAACCACCCCCACCAGCAGACAGGACCCTCACTCATAAGCAGCTCTTCCTTGAATAAACTCCCTGGCTCTGGGGTCCAGGAGCAGACATACTGCTCCCTCACACTCTTTCCAAGTGCCACACTATCACGGCAGATGCCAGAAAGAGGCAGGGCGAAGAGGAACCTGCCCCTGCCTCCGCACATCATGATGTCACAATGCTCAGACGGGTCAGGGCCAGATAGTAACTGCAGCCCCTCTTGGTGCCCCTAGCAGGGTGTACCCCACCTCAGCAAAATTGGGATTGTGCCCCTGCCAAGCTGGGAGAGGGCTCCCTTAGGCTGGGAGATGGTGGGTGGGAGCTGGGATGCCCACCTGTCCAGCGGACTTGACTGGGAAAAGGGGCAGGGCCAGAGAGCCGGGTGAAGAGATTGTCCCACCTCCAGTCTTTTCTGTCACGGCTTCACCCCCTTTACAGCATCTTGGCATCATAACGCTCTACAGGGGAAGGGGCCATACCAGAAAGGAGGGTGGGATATCTTCTTCACCCCACCCCTCTCCAACATGAGCCCTCCTTCACCTCTTCTTTAAAAAAATTCCTTGAATACCCAGGTGCCCCTGGAAAAATCCAGGCTTCAGCTGGAGCCCAGAGAAGCTAGGCCCAAAGCTGGAGTTGTTGTGTTCACCAGGACCAGTCTTAGAATCTGCAGGGCCTAGGATGAAGAAAAAATGAGGGGACCTTTGGACGCCCCTCCCTGTGGCCTCATCCTCTTGGGAGCACCTTCCTCTACAGTGCCAAGAGGTGGTTGTGTTTGAGGCCCCAGTGAAAGGGAGTAGGGACCCCAGATCCTGCCCTGGTGAAAATAAAGGCCAGTGCAGGGCCCCAGAAGAAGATAAAATAGCAAGGCCGCCCAGGTCACCCTGGAATAACACCAACCCTAGTTGTCTGAGCTTGTTGTGAAAGAGAGACAGACTTCTCAGTGCGGTAGTGGTGGCATCTGCAAAGGATGCCCCAGCGACTGGGATAAAGCAGTGAATGAATAAGAGCAGTTTAGAGTACAAAGTAAACAGAATGAAACATGGGGAATAAACCATGCTTCAGAATGGTCTTCAGGACATAACAAAAGATGCTCTTAGCGCACAGTGAAAGAGCATGAATAGATAGAAACCATTAGGCAGGACACAAAAACAAAAAGGGGCCTCCTCTCAGGAGCCATCAAATAAAATAACAAAGTGCAGAGATAGCATTGAGGAGGAAAACATCAACAAAAGCCATCATCACACAGCCCCGTGCAGATCACATATTGAGAACCGTTTCACGTTCTAACGGCCGTCTTTATACAGCTGGAGTTTGGGGAGCAGGGCTGAGGCGACAGGACCAGAGAGTTACAGCAGAGGTCATTCCTGGGGAGAAATCAGAGTATGCTGGGGCTGCAATAATGTTTATTTATTTTTTATTTTTACATTTTATACCCCGCCCCTTCTGCAAAGCAGCTCTGCCCTGAGTTTACACTTAAAACAAAAATATAAAACACATAAAATTCCAATATAAAACCACATGGTGAAGCCATAAAAATAAACATAAAACAAAAACCCACCCACCCTAACCCTCAAACCCCCCCATCCCATCCCTCCCTCCCTCCCCCGTCCCCTCCACCAAATGCCTGGCGGAACAGCCAGGTTTTACAAACCTGATGACCAGGGCCAGGCGAGCCTCCTCCGGGAGGGAGTTCCACAGCCAAGGTGCGGCCACAGAGAACGCCCTCTCCATAGTGGCCCCCCGATTTACTCGGGGGACCTCCAAGGAGGCACCCCCAGCAGGCCGCAGGGGCCGATCGAGAACCCGGGGAGTGAGGTGATCCCGCAGATAGGTCAGGCCAAGGCCAGGTAGGGCTTTAGAGAACCAACACCTTGAATCAGGCCTGGAAGAAAATAGGCAGGCAGTGGCCTTCACACTATGTTGGCCTTCGATTTACCGTATCCGCCCTATAGCGTCAAATCCATGACACCCTAAAGCACCAGTTTTCTGTCTTTTTGTGGGCCAGACACACCAAAACAAATGTCAAGAACTCCAGTACCCACATTTAAAGAAATCCAGCAGCACCAGTGGGGGAGCAGTGACCCAGTTCTGGCAATGGTGGTAACAGGAAGCCAGCCCACAAAAAGACAGAAAACCAGTGCCTTAGGGTGTCATGCAGCAGCAGGCAGCAGGAGCCGGGGAAGCTGCAGAAACTAAAGCCACATCTCTCCTCTCTCTCTCTCATCCCTGGCCCTCAGCGTCACAGGCAGCCAGAACAAATGGCAGGAGGAGACATGGCAGGGGACACAGCAGAGGGGGGGGGGGTTAAATGTGTCACCTGCACACATGGCCCCACACCATCCACATGACAAAACGTTAATTTGAATCGGTGTGTGTGGAGGTGTGTTTCTAGAATTCACGCCCTGGACACAGATGGCGCGCTCCTGAGAAATCTGGAGTGAGTGCCCGGCGCGGGGCAGGGCGGCCACCTCCGTGGATGGGGCAGCCATGCAGGGAGCCCCTCATGGTGGAGCATTCCCCATGCACTTCCTGTGTGTGGACGCCCTGCACTCACCCCATGCAGTGGCCATGGATCCCCCGCTCCCCACCGCTCTCGTTTAAAAACAAACATTGAACTTCCCCAAGGCTCATGGACCATGCAGGCCAGGGACAGGAAGGGACACTGTGGAGCAAAGGCATTCCGCAAAGCCCAGGTCCCAGATGCTGAAGGGGGGGGCTTTCCAAGCAACCAGAGTTTCACTAGGAAATTTTCAGAGGGGGAGGGAGCAAGGTCAACAGTGCAACATACTGTCCACTCCCCACCCACTCTGAAAGTTTCCTAGCAGTGCTCAGGGCCCTGCCAAGAAGAAGGTTTCCAGAGTGGGCAGGGGTGGAGTGCTGGCCCCAGTCCCGCCTATTCTGGAAACTTCCTTCCTGGCAAGTTTGCTGCCACTCCAGGAGGTGAAGGGCAGGGGACTCTGGGAGCTGGGGTGAGGGAGGGGCAAACACCAATGCAGGCCTACCACATGTATTTTTAATAAGTGTTCCTTAAACATTTGCATAGGCGGCCCCCCTAATGAGCACTGCCCTTCACACTGGAGTCAGCCCCCTTGTTCTTAAGGGGTGGGGGGGCTAACTGGGACGTGAGCCACCCTGACCCACCACAGCCTTGCTACAGCCCCCAGGCTCTGTGCTGGCCCTCTCCTGAGGCTCACTTAAGGCCCTCCTGGTTGAGAAGAACTACTGCCCTACGAAAACTGCAACAACCAGGCACCTGCTTTCCCACATAAATTCAATGTTCTTGGCACTAAGCCGTTAGAGCACTGGTTTGGGATAGGCCTAGCATTGGCATCATTTTGGGGCTATGTATTGTGGAGAATCCTGGTGCTTTGCAAGATCTTTCCTGAATGAATGGACTGAAAAAAAGATCCTTTAATGCTTTATCCGGTTATTTTAAAAGACATTTTTTCCTTCCTCTCTCTCAGCAGGGAGATTCACCCCAGCCAAATCTGTTCTACGAGCATATCCCCTCTGCCTTCCTGAAGAACAACCTTCCCGCAATCAAAAACCTTTCATGTTGCAAATTAAATCAGTCAAGACAGAGGGTGAAAACAGATTCAAAGTGAGCCCGCTATGGCCCACCGGGGACTCACCATCCTGTGAGTTTCTGGGACACACAGATGTGGGCCTGCAGCTGCCCTGGCAAGTGGCTGGCCCAGATGTGGTCCCGCAGAAGATTCTGGCCCCACAGTGTGGACCATGGGCCATCCAGACGGACCATAGCAGGCCCGTGCGTCTGTTCCCACCACCATTCCACCCTCCGCCCCCACCCCTGGGATCAGAAGCCACCCTGATTGGTCACCATGGCTGCCCATCATGATGGGGCCACCCACCTGCCTGTTTATTCTCTTTCCACCACCGGGAGGGGGGTGGGGGCTTGCCAGGTGGCCTGGTTTGATCCGGTCATGGGCAGTCGCCCACCCCCAGGCTGTGTAGCCAGCACACCAGCTGCTTGTCTGTTTTCACCCAAAGATGGCTCAAGTCAATTAGCCCATTAATCCCTGCCTCCAAACCCTCTTCCTCCCAATGGACTCTACGTGAAGCCAAGAGTTGCTGGAAACGCTTTGTCTGGACTAAAATGTTTTGGGTGATGTGGGTATTCACGTCCCCACTTCTCTTAAAGTTGGAGGGGGATGTGCCCCCTCCCAATCCCCTCCCATTGTTTCTAATAATTATGCCCATGCATAATGTGTCATGATGCCATGCAAGTTTCCTTGATTTCTGCTCTGCAAATGCACCTTTGCTCAGACTAGGGCTGCTCATTCGGGTTTTGATAAAACACAACTAAATGCAGGAAAAGACCTTGGCAGTTTTCACACACACACACACACACACACACACACACACACACACACACACACACACACACGCATAACAAGAGCTGAGCACACACACACACACACACACACACACACACACACACGGCTCGGTGTTCGGGCAGGTGTGCTGGAGGGGGGGGGCGTCCCTGTAAATGGCCAGTGGTGGGTGGGAGGGATGGGTGTCAGTTCGGTGTTCGTTCATGTGAACACCGAGAGGGATGGGTGGGGGTGCGTGTGCACTCCCGCGCAATACCCACCGCCACCCATCACCCACCCACGGAGCCCTCTGGAAAACCAGAGGAGGCCCCATGGGTGGAGATGAGTGTGTGTCCATGTAAAGGGGGACACACCCACCTCCACCCACCGTGCCAAAACACCCATCCCCCCACCCACCACCATCCATATAAAAAGGGCCCTTTTCAGGCTCTCTATTTGAAACACAAATACTAGGTCTGTGCGTTCAGGTTCTGAGTGAGCCCAAAATTTCCTAAAAAAAACAAAACATGATAACAAACTAGACCCCTCAAACTGAAGCACATATTCAGCTCAGAGCAGGGCTGCTCTCTGGCTGAGCTTGGCCACCCGCTTGGGGAGCCTGTAGCGAACCCTCCCCACCTGCAGGGGCTGCTGCTGTCTCAGAACTGCCACCTCTAGCACTGCAGCAAGCCCCAGCCTAGAGGAGACACAGTAAGCCAGGGAGAAACGGTGAATCCACAAACCGGGGACCCTCCTCCCCCAACTAGTGACACCCCTGAGCCAGTCACATATCCCCGTTTCTGATCCCCAAGCCAGCAACCTCTCCAGGCTGGACATAGGGTGTCTTTAGACATAACCCCTAAGCACGTGTTTGGCCGTTATGTGTAAGCGCCATAACGATCCCAACACCAATTTGGCCACCTATTAAACACACGATGTGAACGCCATTGCATCACAAGGACAATTTGCGTGTTCTGGCTGAACACGTGGGCAACGTTGTGTCTAATGATATTTTGTGGCATATTAGCAGGTACAACACGGGGAACGAGGCGGCAGTGCTTTGTGTGCTGAGATTGGGTGGCAAGCAAAACACCAATTTGACCCAAGATGGGCTGTGTGTCTAAACAGCGCCACATGGTGAACACAGGGCTAAACCGGTGTTCATATCAAGGTCAAAACACACATTCAAACACCCATTGACGTTTGTCTAAAGACATCCATAGTCACATGCCCCATCCCATTCCTCTTTCTCCAAACCAGTCAAACTCCCTCTAAGCCAGATTCATGCAAAGTTGTTAACTCCCCAAGCTAACAATCTCCCCACCGAGCCAGCCATATTCCCAAATCAGTGTCTCCCTGATAGGGGAATGCTATAGAAATAAAATAAATGATGGGTTATTATTTAACTAGTAGCAGGCTTAGCCATTTTAACTTCATTTGTAACCACATTGGTGGCAATAGGGAAAGTGCAGCAAACACAGGCAAAGATACAGATACAAATAAACACAAATGCTAAAACACAGATCAAAATACGGAGACCCTGTGTACAGCCCTAGCTCAGACCCAAAGATCCCCATGCAGTCTACCAGGGATGAGACCCCGAGGGACTTTCGGTTTCAGTGGGGGGGGTTTGTTTCGGTTCTTCATGATTTTCTGATCTAATTTTGGTTTCGGTATTTTTGGGGGGTGGGGTTTGCATTGATATTTTCCCAGGTTTTTTTCTCATTGACTTCTCCTATTGAAGTCAATGAGAACACAAACTGGGGGGGGCAGGGGAAAATCAATGTAAAAAAAAAAATGAAATGCGGGAACCAAAATTAAACTGCTATTTCGGTTTTAAAACTGAAACGGCCATTTTGGGACTGTTTCAGCTCTATCCGAACTGAAATTCCCACCTGTACTATCTACTCCGGGAGTTCAAGATCAAAGTCATAGCTACATTGGAATGGGTCTTGGAATGAACCCCCCAATTTCCCTCTCCCAGCATCAGGGGCACAACTGCACAAAGGAGCACGTAGCCGCTATTATTGCAAGGCCCTTATGCAAGACAGCTTTGCCAGTGTGAACCTCAATTCTGCCCTCACCGATCTCCTGCTGTCACTGCAAAGCTTTGCTTATGCATCTTCCTCCGGAGAAAATACGGAAAATTAGGACCAGTTGGAAGAGCTGCTCTGAACTTTTTCAGTAAAACCATTTTTGTCGCAAAGGTTGACGGTACAAAGGACTTTTATAGCAAAACAATAATTTGACTCGGCTTGAAATTTTCTGGGTAAAAGAAAAGACAAAGGAACTGAAGAAGGAACAGGTTTTCAGTTTGGGATTTTAATAATTTCCCACTGCTTCCACTTCTGCGTCTATTTCTCCCCCGTTGCCTGTGGAAAAAAAGATTGTGGGGTGGGAAAGGAGAAAAGGGGAAGAGAGATCTTTAATAAGCCTAGAGCCAACCGATAGGAGCTGAAGCTAGACAAATTCACAGAGAAGAGCGAAGGCATAAATTCTTAATGCGAGGGGTAACCGAACAACCAACTAAGAGATCTGGTGGACGTTCGCTCATTTGGAGTCTTTAAATCAAGCCCGGGCATCTTAAAAGACCAGGACTAGCTCAGCCAGAAGTTCTAAACTCAATACAGAAAATGTTAACTGGATCTTTATTAGGGATTCATTTTTGTTTTTGGGCATTTTCATTTGAGGGGGGAGGGGCTTGGGTTATTGGTTTTTTTAATTATTAAAAATTATTTTTTTTAAAAACCAAAATCACTGTGCATGTGCAAAATGGTTGCCGGACCATTCTGTGCATTTGTGCCCTTTTCCAAAACGGTGCCAGCGGTTCCAAAATGGCAGCTGCAAATTTGCTTTTACCCAAACATGCGCATGCGCACAGAATGGAGCCCTGCAGATTGAACCAAGATTGACGGGACCAGAATGGCCCCAGTCAGGCTCAGTTTGGTTTGTGATGCCACAAGCCAAGCTCCTTGGACTTTGGATGGAGTGGTCTTCCCATAAGCAAGAGCTCTCCTGATATCAGAGCACTCTGCAAGAACTGGGCCACATCAGGGAAAGGTAGGGAAACACCTTAGCCCATCCCTTTTTTGGCATGTCAATGCTGTGACATCGCGGTGCTCCCGTGGGGGCAAGCCCACTCCTCCCCTCCCCCAGTCACTTAGCGCCCAGGCTCCAAAGAGCCTGCTGGCAAGAACAGGGCTTGTGTCGGCCCCGATGCAGTCAGATTCAGATCAGGATTGGGCCTGACTTTTGATCCCATGCAGGACTCTTACACAAATGCACATATGCACATGCCCACACTAGCACACATATGCATGCATACATTACACACAAATACACACATACACGCACACGGTCAAACACTCATGTATTTACATGCACAAACACGCAAACAGAAACACACACGCATACCCGACCTCTAAAATCAGTTAAAAACAACAACGATTTCACTTCCTTTACTGTATTTCAGAGAAAACTGACAGCTGCTTTCACTCAGCTCTTATCTAGAGAGAAACAAATGTTAGAATCCATAGAATCTCAAAGTTGGAAGGGATCTCAAGTCAGCTAGTCCAACCCCCTGCTTGGATGCTGTATGACTACATCTACAACATTCCCAACGGATGGCTTTCCAGCCTTTAAAAAAACAAAAAAAAACGAAGCAGCCTCCAACAATGGAGAGCCTACTATAACCCATAGAGAGCCTATAGAGAGCCAACAATGGAGCACCTATAACCCATAGAGAGCCTATAGAGAGCCAACAATGGAGCGCCTATAACCCATAGAGAGCCTATAGAGAGCCAACAATGGAGCGCCTATAACCAATAGAGAGCCTATAGAGAGCCAACGATGGAGCGCCTATAACCCATAGAGAGCCTATAGAGAGCCAACGATGGAGCGCCTATAACCTAAAGAGAGCCTATAGAGAGCCAACTATGGAGAGCGAACAATGGAGAGCCTATAACCCATAGAGAGCCAACAATGGAGAGCCTATAACCTATAGAGAGCCTATAGAGAGCCAACAATGGAGAGCCTATAAGTCAGCTTATTCCATTCTCACGCAGTCCTTACAGTTCAGACATTTCCCCCAGTATCTAAATGAAACTTGTACAAGGTTCTTAAAAGAACAAAGGATGAAGGGGTGGGGGGGCGCAGCTGAACCATGAACAATGAGAAGAGAGTTTTAAAAAACAAAACACCAGGCATAATTAGCCTATGGAATTCATTGCCACAAGATTCTATTGAAGGAAATAACTTAATCAGATTCCAAATTAGATTAAACATTTATATCTAACAATGGTCATCATATAGATGATCATTGTTTAACTAGTTTGTACCCAAATTTCCAATTTTCAATCCGCATGTTTCAGAAGAAAACCATTCCCTAATTGCCCATGCAAAAGAGCTTACACCCTGACCCTCAGTCAGGATCGCAACTGCCCCATACAACTATCCCAAGTCCATAGCTTCGACACATGGGTCCCACACAGTCCCTCCCAGCCTCGGGGCCCCTGGCATACCTTCTTTTAGTCCAGCCTAATATTTTTCCTTTTAGAACCAGCACCTTGGCCTGTCCCAGCCGTGATGGCGGGTCCAACAGCGGCAGGACTGCCCAGCTTCCTCATCACCATCTGCCCAGCTCCCCACACATGCCCACAGTGTTTGCATGCCATAGGGCCACGCAGGGATCAGGCCCTCGCAGTCCATCTTGCTGAACCCTGTGTGTGTCTCTCTTGTGAGGCTTTGACTCACTCATGCTGGCCAGTTAAGAAAACAAACAAAAAAAATTGTTGACCTCAGACTTTGAAAAATACATCCAATATAGATTCATATATATGAAATACAATATAATATTATATATTTTGCTACCCAAATGGCTATTGGTGGCCATTTTCCAGATCTGGTGGACATAAGGTGGTTATATGAAATATTTATATATTTCCTGGTGGTCCAGATAACCACCTGTTGTCCACCAGATCTGGGGATTGGTCACCAATTGTCATTTTGACTCTCTTTGCTGTCATATTGAGGAGGTGGAACTCAGTCAGGTCCGCTCCACATTCAGAATGGTTAGTTGCACATCTCTTAACGGGGGGAAAAATTACTCTATCCAACAGAAACACTTGCCATATGGTCATATATGAAAGTATTAGTTAATATCAGTGTTTAAAATGCATCTGTCCCCATCACACACAGACTTTAATTTCTGGAATATACACCTATAATTTATAGCATTAGTATCTTTAGCAGCGCAATGATAATTTGAGGACTTTCCCTCCACATCAGACTCTCAGTTTTTCCCCTCTTTACTTTCCTATTTTTTTTTTTACTTGTCTTTTAGATAACATTGTTCACAATTGTATTTTCACTTGGATGCTTTGTATTTTGCATTTTAGCATTTGGGAACTTTTGTACGTCCAAACACTTCCTTGTGTGTGCATATCTCTTGTTGATATAAAAGGAATACAAATTTTAAAATTAAGAATTCCATTTCTCAAAAATTATTCTTGCCTAAGTTAATCACAGACACACTCTTGGCTTCATTCTGGGTGTCTGGGGTCCTTTCGCTTTACCTGTGCCGTGTTCCTGGAAAGCACGTCTCCCTTATCCTAAACGTGCTCAAAATGGCAAGTCTTACTCTACACACTGTGTTAAATGCTTTTCATGTATCATGACATAATGTTGCCCCTTCATGCAGACATCATGGCAGGCTAGTAGTAGGAGGTTTGAGAAGTAGGTCTGCTTTCTCCTGCATTTACTTTGGATGAGAACTGCACCTCCAGATCCAACCACAAGCCATGGAAGAAAAAGGACCAAGGACCAAATGTCCAGGGTTCCCTGCAAGTGAAGGAAGCTGATTGAGCATAGAGTTAAAATGGATAGTGGGTTTATTATTTGTGAATATTAGTCACATTTCTAGCTAGCCCTTCAAGTACCTAAACAATATCCACGAGCAAAATGGATACTTGCATATTCATTTGGGGGGACATATTTCCTTTCATTTTTTCCCCCAGACATTTTGATATTTCAGCTACACAATTTTCAGCAATTTCGTGTAGGCAATAGGGCTAATATTGCAGAAAAGACCTATGCAAAATGGTTAAATTGCCAACATAACCAAACCGGGGGGGGGGAAGAGTGGAATCTAACTGAAACAAATACCCAAACGAGCGTAAACAGATGTCTGGTCATTATCCGATCCATCGTTTTTTGTTTGGGTGGGGCATGTTTGATGGGTTTACCCATACTTTCAGGTACTCATTTCAGCTCTGATTGAGTGGGGTACTCTGAGCTGAGGATGAACCAGACTGAGCCTGTCATGCTATCTCCCTCCCTCTGCTCCTTAGGATTCTCTGATGTCTCCCCTACTGAGAGCAGATGCTGAGGACCACCTGAAGAGTCTCTACTGCTCTTGGGGGTTTGCACAGCCCTTTCCCTAAGTGTTAATGAGAACAGCAGAGGCTTGGCTGTCCCCAGGCAGAGCTGCTCTCCATTCCCCCACTGGCTAGCGTTGTGAATTTGCTGTAGACTCACACACTCCGAGAGCACTGACAGCTCCCATTCATTGCAAACCAGGCTATTTCTCACACCTCTCTCTCCCCTGCTGAACACTGTCATATCCAGGAGCTGAAACACCGCACTCAGTAATTGATGCATAGTAATAATCACAGGCAGGTGTCTGAAACATCCTATTGTAAAAAAAAAAACTTGCAGGGTGGGAGATGCAGCCTAGGACTCCTTTGCTGGGCTGCTTTTTTCTGATCAGCCAGCAAGGCAGCTCATCAGAGCAACCTCCATCCAGCAAGTCACTGCTTGCCTTTTCAAAAAGGAAAACAAGCCATGTGTCTCTCCCATTAGTTTGTAAACTCCTCTTACCTGGAGGGTGGAGAGAAGGACTTGCAAACCACTAGCTTCTTGCTCTGCCATGCTTGCCGATTGCCCACTCTGCAGACAATGCAGCTAGAGAAACAAGGCTGCCAAAACTGCCTTGCTGCTGCCCCCTTGTCCCGTTTAAGTAATGAAGACGCTAAACACAGATCCAGACACACGCACCCTGCAACCACTAAGAATCACAGCAATGCAACTCTAAACCTCCGCGTAAGAGATAAACGTACCCCCCCCCCCTCCCCTTGGTGCTCTCCCACTATGACGGGAAGATTAATTCCTATAGAAAGAATCCTGGGGATTAAGGAAAGTGCGGCGCAAAAGGTCTGGGGCATTTGGTGTGTGCGGCCGGGGGGCGGGCAGGGCGGTTGGCAATGGCAGTGAGAGAAAACAGGCGAGCCACAATATAACCTCAGCAAAACCCTGAGAGTAGGGAGGAATTACTGACAGTCTGGCTCCCTGACAGACATTCCGAGCTGACCTGCTGATCAGTTCCAGAGGGCCCTAAGTGGCCACTCTTCTCTGCCTCTGCCCCAGTAAAATTGGAGACAGAGAGAGAGAGAGAGAAAGTGAGAGCATTAGTCACCGACAATGCACTGAAACACACAACTCTGACTTATTACCAGCCTGAAGAAGAACCCTGTGTGGCTTGAAAGGTTGCACATTCCCAGCAATGGGAGCTGGTCCGATAAAATGTAACAAGATTTGAACTACTTTCTCTCCATCTGAAACACAGGGGCAGAGGCAGGAAGAGCCCCTCTGGTTCAGGTTTGCTTATTAAAATGCAAAGCGTACAGATTGGGAGAGAAGAGGTTCCCCAGCCAGGCTTTCAACGATTGAACTAACTTGATGTATGTACGTGGATGCATGTGTTTGAGAGAGAGTATCAGGGGCGTAGCTACCATGGGACAAACAGGGACATTTGCCCCAGGGCCCGTACTGGCTGGGGGCCCAATATCCAAGGTAGCTAAGCCACCCTTCCCACCCCCCTTTTTGTCTTTTTCTATTCCTATACCTACGGTCTGTTTACCCTTATCCTTGCAACATGGACCTGCCTGCTGTCTCATCGTAACCAAGCCAAGTACGTGCACCTGAGACCTCGCATCTTCATAAATGTTAGACCCCTTGTCTCTCCCTCTGTTCCCCTTCCTAAGTCTCTCCCCCAGCTCCTGTCTCTCAGATTGTAAGCCTAGGGGCAGGGACCGTGTCTATTTTATTACTTTGTAAAGTGCCGGGTACACTGCTGGCGCTATATAAATGTTTGTTAATAATAATAATAATAATAATAATAA
>QEPC01014402.1:5689380-5709194 GCA_003113815.1 Sphenodon punctatus | reverse complement strand
TTGTTCACTCCCAGCTCCCGACAGTAAGAAGTTCATCCCATAAGCTACTTGGTTAATAGCCATTAATGGACCTACTCTCTAAGAACTTACCCAGTCCTTTTTTAAACCCAGCTATACTACTGGCCCTGACAATGTCCTCTGGCAACAAATTCCATAGGTTAATTATGCGTTGAGTGAAAAAGTACTTCCTTTTATTGGTTTTAAATCTGCCAGCAGCTAGTTTCATGGAGTGTCCCCTAGTTCTAGTACTCTTTGAGAAGGTAAATAATCATTCCCTATCTACTTGTTCCATATAACTTGAGATTTTATAAACCTCTATCATGTCCCCCCTCAGCCTTCTCATCTCTAAGCTGAGGAGACCCAGCTTGTCAAGCCTCTCTATGGAAGCTGTTCCATACCCTTTACCATTCTCGTTGTCCTTCTCTGTACCTTTTCTAGTTCAGCTATGTTGTTTTTTTGAGATGGGGCGACCAGAACTGCACACAATTTCACAAGGAACATTTAACCGCCATTCGTTTTTCATGTTGGGTTAAATATAACATGCCCTTCAATGGCGGAGATTCCTTGCATAGCAGACCTGTATGTTACATACATGCAAGGCCCCAATTCTCCCGCAGAAAAATTCCCCAAATTCCCCAAGCCTTCTCCCTGAATTATGCAGGCAACCGTCCGTCCCCAACTTAGCCTTCCCCAGGCCAAACCCTCCCTGGCTGGCTGGAAGTGCAGGAGCAACAGCTGGCCGGAAGCAAAGCTGCAGCGTGAGAGATCGGTGTCCTGGGATTGGCTGGCTCGCTCCACCAGCGGCACTCTGGGATGCGCCATCACTGGGGCTGCCCTGGAGGAGGCACAGCCCATTCCGCATGCAGATCTGGCGGGGCCGCCTTTAGACAGATGGGCCACCCAGGGGTGAAGTGGGCTGGCGCAGCCAGCACTAGGGAAGCCCATCAGTCTGAAAATCCAGATACACTATATCAAATGGTTCAGCCATATCCACTTGATTAGTGGGATTTTTTGAGGGTGTAAGTAAGAATGTGCATAAGAATGAGCGGTCGATATACTGTATCTAGATGTATCATGTTAAATATTTATTAATGCAAGCAAAAAACACAATTAGCATCACGCCACATTGCATCGGATGCATTCCACCTTAAAACCAGAGGAGAAAGTGAAGCCTCTTGCTCTTCTTGACACTTTTACACTGCCTGCGTATTGCCTGCAATGCTATTAACACCACATTCCAGCAGGCCATAAGGCTTTCACATCTGGCTTTGACATGCATCGAACAGTGACATGTACCCCAGTTGCATCAAACAAGCCTTAACAGCAACCTCAGCACTACTAAGTCAGATTAACTACTTCCCAAATGCTTGGAAACTGTGTCAGTCAGACCTGCCAAGTGCAGATGAGGGATGAGGCCACCATCAAGGTTTTGCAAGGGACTTCATCATGGAAGAGGATTGGGGGCCTATTGCATTTCGTTATGCACTGCAAATAGAAGCTAAACCTCGCTGAGTGTTGGGATGGGCTATCGACCGCAGTGCGGGCCATGCAATTTGGAAGGAGATCCCTGCTTGGGCTGAAAAAGAGGCCTGAACTCAGTCCAGGCCTAGCTACGTTGGGATGATAAGAACATAGTTGCCATACTGGGTGTTTGCACATGGACACGGGCGTGCCCACCCCTGCATCTGTCGCTTGCAGCCTGGCCTGGGTCGGGTTTAAATGGCCCAGAGGTTGCACACAGTCTATGGTCCATCCACGCAGCACCCTCCTCCCCCCACACCATAGAGTTGCGGGCGAATCGGCCGCACACTATGGCATTGCCCAGGGCAACCCCTGGCCAAGAGCACCAAGCAGACCGATAGCAGTCTCGACTCCAGCTGGTTCACAGGGTTTGGCTTGCCTGCTCCACTGGTGGTGTGCCGGGATGTTCCAGAGCACCAGCAGTGGGGCTGCCCCAGAGTAGGGACAGCCTGCCCTGCCTCTGCTCTGCCTGCAGATCTGGCGGGCCAGTTTTAAATGGGGGTGAAGTGGTGCAGACTGAGGTGGGGGGGGTGTCCATGTAAAGACAGACACCCACTGAGTCAAACCAATGGTCCATCAAGTCCAGCATCCTGTCTCCAACAGCGGCCACCTGGAGTACACAGTAGCTTCCCTGGCAGCTTTGAGGCGGGGTTTCTGACCTGAGAGGGCTGGAGAGTGGTGTGTCTGCTGGCTTCGCCGCATTTCTCATCTGCTCGGAGTCCAGGGGGCTGGGAGCCAGTTGGGCTTGTCCCACAACAGCTTGCCCCCACCAGAGCCTACTGGGGAGTGACTGGGCACCTTGGCCCCTGTTTTACTTTTTTCCACTCCTGGCGGCAAAGGCAGAGGGGGGCAGGACCAAAGGGGCTTCCCCCAGCGGCTTTGGGGCAGGGTTTCCGGCCCGAGAGGACTGAAGGGCCCTTAGGTGTGGCCCTTAGTGGGGCCGGGAAAGAAAGCTGGGAACTTTTGGGAAGCTTGAGGAGGTGGGAGCTTGGTGGGAGGAATAGAGGAGTTTATTTTGTGGTGTTTATGCTAGGGAAGTAGAGGGTGTGGGGGGGTCTTTTGTATTATATTTTATTATTTGGGGGGAGGGATGTTTGGAGGGGGAGGAGGGAGGAGGAATTTTTATGAGGGGGAAGGGAAGAACTCCCCTGATGCCAGGGCAGGGCAACCTGGGGGACCGGCCGGGGGGCAGGGAGCAGCCATTGGGGTCGTGATGGGCCGGGGGAGATATGGTCCCAGTCGGGGGGAGGTGAGATCAGTGAGACAGGACAGGTGTTTATTACAGGTCGCGCTCACTACCCCCCAGGCAGATGGGCAGGTGGTGCTCAGTCAGGGGGCCCCCGTCCCTGTGTTGTTGCTGTTAAATGCGAGATCAGTGGCAAATAAGGCAACAACTGTCCGGGAGATAATCCTGGACCGTGCCGCCGATCTCATATGTAACACGGAAATTTGGCTGGACAATGAGTTGGGGCCCATTTTGGCTGACCTTGTTCTGGCCGGCTATTCTATGCAGCATCAGCCACGCTCGGAGGGATGGCGGGGCGGTGTAACCATGATTTTAAAGGAGTGTTGGACTGTGAGGAGGTATCCAGTGCAATCCATATCAGGTATTGAGTCTTCACCTTGTGTTTGATTTAGCGGGTGACAGTTTGGGAGTGCTGCTTGTATACCGTGCACCTACCTGTGCAGCAGCCTCCCTACATGCTTTGGCAGAGGTCATGCACCTACCTGTGCAGCAGCCTCCCTACATGCTTTGGCAGAGGTGGCGTCAGGAGTGGTGTTGCGGTCCCCGAAGTCAGTAGTCTTGGGGGACTTCAACATTCACACCGATGCTGATCTTATGGAAACGGAGCATGAGTTCCTGGCCATCATGGCAACCACATGGACCTGTCCCAGAGAGTTATCAGCCTGACATATCAGGGGGGACATACCTTAGACCTTGTGTTGTGCACCAGCCTTGAGGCGGGTGCTCCATTAGTGGGGGAGTTATCAGGTGTACCCTTGTCATGGACAGATCATCACCTCCTGCAGGTCTCACTCCTGGTGCATGTCTGCCCCCGGAAAGGTGCAGAACTGATTCAGATGGTTCGCCCCCGGAGACTGATGGAACCAGATCAGTTCTGGAAGACTCTGGGTGAGTTTCCCTCTGACCTTGATGACTGTTCCATTGATGACCTCGTCTTGTTATGGAATACTTTGCTGATGGAGGCCATTGATTGGACAGCTCCTAGGCATCCGCTGCCCAGGCGACAGCTCCGCAGGCTTCCTTGGTTCTCCAAGGAACTGCAGGAGCTGAAGCAAGAAGGGACAGCAGTTGGAGCGACGGTGGCATCGTTTGCGTGCTGAAACCGACAGATTGCGTCATAGAGCCAGTTTACGAGTCTATGCCGTAGCTATGCAGGCAGCAAAAAAGGAGATTTTTGCTACCCACATAACATCCACTAAATCCTGTCCAGTGGAGTTTTTCTGGGTGGTGCAGAGGCTGGTCAGTCCGGCCTCCCTCCGCCTTGGAGTGGAGTCATCTACTGCTTGCTGTGACATGTTTGTGGATTAAAATAGCTTGGATTCACCACGACTTCAATGCCACAATTAATACATATGGGGAACTGTCTGGTTTTGTGGGATCAATTTCAGTCGGTGACACCTGCCGATGCAGTTGGTGTTCTTGGGGCTGTTAGAGCCACATTTTGCTAATTAGATCCTTGCCCATCCTGGCTGATTAAATCTTGCCATGAGACAATGGGGCTATTGCTGGCTGAGGTGGTCAACGCCTCCCTTCGGGAGGGCAGACTGCCGGGCTGTCTCAAAGAGGCAGTGGTTCGGCCTCTGCTCAAGAAACCATCACTTGACATGGACTCCTTTGCCAGCTATCGGCCTGTCTCTAACCTTCCCTTTTTAGGGAAGGTTATTGAATGGGTAGTGGCTCAGCAGCTCCGAGGACATCTTGACCGCATCGGTTATCTGGGCCCCTTTCAGTCAGGATTTCGTCTGGGGTATGGCACCGAGACTGTGCTTGTGGCTTTGGTGAATGATCTGCACTGGGAAATGGACCAGGCTCATTTGACCCTGTTTGTTCTATTAGATCTTTCGGCTGCATTTGATACAGTTGTTCATGGGATGTTGGTGATGCGACTGTGGGACTGTGCAGGGGTGGGCAGGACTGCTCTCGAATGGTTCCACTCCTTCCTGACCGGTAGAATGCAGTGAGTGTTTCTTGGGGAGTCTTTTTCATCATTCTGAGACCTCTCGTGTGCAGTCCCACAGGGTTTGGTTTTGTCATGCAGCCACTCGGTGATGTGATCAGGAGGTTCAGCATGCGGTGTCATCAATATGCTGATGACATCCAGTTGTATATCTCTTTTTCAACAGACCCAGGCCCTGCAGTCTCGGTGTTTACTCGGTGTTTGATGGCTGTGGGGGACTGGATGAGGACTAACTGACTGAGGCTGAATTCCGACAAGACAGAGGTGATGTTGGTGGGTAAGGTGATGAAGATGGTGGCCCCCATTATTGGCGGGGTCTGCCCTCCATTGGTACCCTAGGTACAGAGTATGGGGGTGCTCCTCAATACGCAGCTCCGCCTGGATGGAGGCTGTGGCGAGGAGTACTTTTCGCCAATTACATCTGGTACAACGACTTCGGCCATTTGTCTCAGGCTCTGACCTGGCCACCATCATCCATACTTTCATCACCTCCAGATTGGACTATTGTAATATGCTCTACATGGGGCTACCCATGGTGATGGCTCGGAAATTGCAGCTGGTGCAGAAAGCGGCAGCCCGTCTTGTGGTAGGACTGGGCCACCAGGAGCATATTACACCAGTGCTTCGCTCTCTGCACTGGCTGCCGGTGGTTTTCCGGACCCGATTCAAGGCATTGGTTTTGGCCTATAAAGCCCTAAATGGCCTAGGCCCTACCTATCTGCGGGACCGCTTCACTCCCCGGGTGCTGGACTGACCCCTGCTCAAGGTCCCCCGAGTCTTCCAGGGGACCATGCAGGGGAGGGCGTTCTTGGTGGCTGCACCACGGCTGTGAAACTCTCTTCCGGTGGCAGCCCGTTTGGCCCCGGATCTCCCTCTTTTTGGAGAAGTTGTAAGACCTGGCTGTTCCACCAGACATTTGGTGGGGGAGATGGGTGAGGGGGTGGGTTGTTGGGTAGGGGTTATTTTTCTTTTTGTCCTCCTTTTGGTAGCAAAATTCTAAAATAAATAAATCTGATGGAGTGATCCATTCCCTGTTGTTTCCTTCCATTTCCTGACACCCAGAGGTTACATCCCCTGACCAGCTTGACTTGTAGCCATTTATAGATCTTTTCCCCTAAGAGCTTATCCAATCCTTATTTAAACCCATTAATGCTATTGGCCTTAAAAAAACATCCTCTGGCACCAGATTCCACAACCTAATTGTATGTTGGGTGAAAAGTGCTTCCTTTTGCTTGTTTAAAGTCTGCTCTCAGTTAGTTTCATCGTGCCCCCTAGTCCTAGGATTGTTTTAGAGGGTAAAACTAACCGCTCCCTATTTCATAGTTCCACACCACTCAAGATTTTTGTAAGCATATCTCCTGAAGAGATTTTCCAGACCTGCATCTTGAACCCCTCCGCACTGCCATTTCTTGAGTGGTTTCTGAGGCTGCAGCACCCCTGCTTCACCTTGCTATAGGGCAGCCACTCCCTCAATAGGCCTCCTTCCCTTTCCTTAACGATGCCCTCCTCTCTTTCTTCAGCCCCCATCACACCTCTCAGCTCCCGGGTTGGCTGCCAGCCAGTATATAAGGCTTATTGGTAACACCAGGAAGCTGAGTGGAACAATTCTTGCCTTGCCTTGGGCTATTCCTGTGATGTCTCTCCTCTAGCCCTTGCCTCCACTCTGAGATCCATGTCTCCTGCTTCTGATCTTGTCCCTGCACCCCTACCCCATGTTCTGGACACCCCCACTACTCCACAACCCTTAAAAAAATGCATTGACTACTGCAAGCAGGCAGCCCCTGGGCTAAAACTTTAGATGGCACTTTGGAACAGGGTCGTTACTTAATTTGTAAAAAAAATAATATATAAATAAATAATAATAATAATGCCAGGGCCCAAGCTGGCCCCATAAGCCACACCCTTTGTCCCATAAGCCCCACCTCAGATCTTGTCAGAGCAGGAAAATGAACCCTAGTCTCTAGCTAGCAACCCAACCACTGGACTAACCTACCTCTCCTCTACAGCTGAATATAAAACAGGACAAAGTTCTTGTGATTCTTGGGGCAGAAAAATCACTAATGAAAGCCAAATAAATAAACCAGCCAGTTTTTTGTTTCCAACCCCCCAAATGGTGGATATTGGCCTTTTCCTGGTCTTTCACATTTCTGGGTACACACTCCAACTGGGACCATTTCCTATGGCTCAACCCCCCTCCAGTTGAACTGCTGGGACTGAGTACTGGCAAACCCACCCTCTGCCCCCAAATTAAGCCCCGAACAGGATATGTAGAGTGGGAGAAGTCAGGGAATGGTCTGGGCTCAATGGGGCAATAGGTGTAAGCTGTAAGGGAAGGAGAGCAGGGATGGGAGGGAAGAGATTTGGAGTGGAAGAGAACATGTCCTGTACATGTAGACTAAAGTGCATTGGCTACAGGTGGGGTTGGAAGGGGGGGGGGGGCTGAAATTCGTCAAAAGGATTGATTGATTGATTGATTGATTGATTGATTGATTGATTTAGTCACTGCGTAATTGCCCCAGCCAATGGCAGAGATATGCAGGGACTTTGTTCGGTATCTGCCTGCCCTTTCCCAAGCTTTCATCAGTTCGACTGATCCTTTGCACGGGCACAAAGGTTTACAGAAGTCATCCTGAAAATACTACATGCTGCAAACCCTACAGAGGTTTACAGAGAATTAACACAGATGTCAACTGACTTCCAGGGTCACGCTTGGAGGCTTTGTCTCGGGTTAGCAGGGCACAATGAAGCCTACGAAAGGAGTTCTATGTAATAAAACAAAGGGAGAAGCATGGAACAATGTCCTCATATGGGCTTGGAGGGGGGGGTGGGAAGAGAGAGAGAGAAAAGAAAAAAGATTTGAAAACATTTTTATGAGCCCTGCTAGCACACCGTGACTTACAGTGATTAATCCATCGAAGGAAAATGACTTAAGCGCTAATTAAAGGAAGCTTAAAGGAGCGGTTTTGCATTGTCTCTTTGTTCTGTTTCTAGTGACAATTGTACCTGTCAGGAGAGCTGTGTTAAACTATCAATTTCTGCTGCATGAATTTTCAAAGAGAAATGAGAACTGGCATATGAGAACAGATCAGTGGCCCAGGCAGTCTGGATAGTGCCTATCTTCTACTGCACCAGAACAGGAATAATGGTACTTAGCATTTCAATAGTGATTGAACGTGCAACGTATATTAAAATAATTACCTCATTAATCCTAACAACATCCCAGGGAGGTGGGGAGGTCAGTTTAATTATTCCCATTTTAGAGATGAGGAATGGAAGCTCAGAGACAGTGATTTACCCAAGGCCACCCACTGAGTCCATTGCCAATGCATTAGATGGACCATTATTCAAACCTAGCACGGCAGTTCTTATGCCAACACAGGAACTGAATCTAACCACTATTTACTGGGCCATATTAGCTCATGATGGCGAAAGAGCCACTGCTGCTTAAGGCTGGGGTGTGGAGCCTTTCCCTTTCTATGGGCCATTTTGGGTGATAATAGACACGATGCTGGCCCTCTATAGCCCACCTGAGCTGGGGATTCACCAGGTTATCTATTTCTAGGCCGCCAGATGTGGACCCACTGCTGTCCTGGCCCGGGTCACCTGCTGACCCAGAACTGGCCCGCTAGGAGATGGCAGCTGCACATCCCGGGACAAGAGTTGCTCAGATGGGCCAACATGGGACATAGCAGGCCAGCTTGTCTATTTTTGACCCTGTCCCCACCAGGAATTGGGGACCACCATGGCCAGCTACCATGGCTGTCCATGATTGGCCACCATGGCTGCCCGTCATAGCAGGGGATGGGGCGGTGGGGGCAGTGCCACCTGGACGCATGTTTGTTCTGTTTCTCTGCCAAGAGTGTGGTGGTGAGGGCTCACCGATGGTCACTAACTTCCACGCACACCCAGGCAGGGGAGCAGCTGTGGTGGCCACACGTCTATTTTCACCCTTTGAAAATTAGTACAAGACGTTCAGGCAAGATAGGAAGAATGTGCATGTGTAGGTGTACAGCCAAGATTGGGGAGTGGGGGGGGGAGGTGGAAGGTCCAGATGATGGTTCCGGTGAGGGAATGACTGCTTGTATTACTCACGGGTAGAGGTGAAATGAGTACCCCCTGGTTACCAACCCCTTTGTGGGTTGGTAACAGACTCTACTTGGACAGACTTGGACAAGTATCTGTTTGGAAGTTAAAATGTGAGAAATGTGTGTGTGTAAATGCCCATTCATTTATAAGGCAGCTATAAGGAGTGGGGGCACGGGCAAGCAGAGGTCAGCACGGACCCTGGGCACAGCTGTCGGAAAGCAGACCAGCTGAGCCACACCGGTAAGGTCCTTTCAAGGCACTAACTAAACGCTTAATGGGACCAAGATGGAATGCCCAACCTCATCACCCAAGTAGATAGAAGTACTTTGATAGCTCTGCAAGGTTTGCCAAGCAAATGGAAAGGACCTTAGGGGTTCAAGCCTCCTATAGACAAAGAAACTCTATTTAATAAACATCAGAGAATTGTGGGCAGAGAAGCCTCTCTGTCAATGTTTTACGAGTAATTGTACATATGGAAGAAACCACACCTTTATGTGAGTGTTATGCCAATCTAGTCTCTATGGCTTCATTAACATCAAAAACCGCTAATAGTTGCTCAGTTAGCTCTGGTGGTTGGACTGAGCAAAGAATTTTGGAAAGTCCTCAGTTCAAGGTTGCATCAAGTAAAGAAATAGAACCTAAATGTCAGAGAATCCCCCACACCCAGGGGGGAAAAAACCTGTATTGTTGTTTCCCAAAGTAAATTTACCAATGCAAGAAATTACAACTTCATCTTATCACACAGTCCAAATTTGAACCCTTGACCTATCACTCCATTATGCCTTGTTCTACAATCAGCACTATAGGATGAACCGTGTGTGTAACCTTGTCATCAGGCCCAGAAAGCTAGATTGTTTTTTGTAAGGGTGTTGGAGGCACAGTTGTGGTGTGGTTGGGTAGCTATTGCTAAACTTTGTGGTTGCTGTTCTGGGGTCATGAGTTCTAGCCTGTACTAGGTTTCCTTCCTGTTAACAAAACCTGAGTTATGAAACTAGGAGTTGCTCCTTCATTATTAGAAACAGAGGGGCTTCCCTCACACAGATGGATTCTCTGATGATTACATAAAGTGTCTTTGCGTATAAGAAACCTTGAACCACCAACCCCAGGTTCCATTCTGACCTCTCCTTGCCCAAGTCCCCCTCCAACACCTGGCTTACAAAATTAATAGGCATTTACGCAACACACACAAATAAATTCACTACTTGTGGGTATCATTCTCTTCTTCTGATAGAAAGCCAAATGTCCACTTCAGAGTGGATGTTTGGTTCAGTTCCAGGTCATTCAATCTGGTTGCTGTTGTTTTGGAACCAAACCAACCACAAAATAGAACCAAAAGCCAAGTTGAACAGATCACCAAACAGAATATGTCTGATCACAGAGCAGGTTGCATATCCAATCAAGCATATTTTGGATCCGAGCACCTAAGTGCAATGGATACTACACTCGTGTCAGGTTTTCCTTTCACCTCTGCATGGATCCAACCCCTATCCTCAAGTGTGTGCCCTCGTTTCTTCTCCCTTTCTCTCCTGGTGTACTCTTTCAGTACTTGAGGACAGAGACTGGATTCCTGGGCAAGATCCAGGAATTGAAGAAGAGTCAAATAAAAACTAGGAGTTCCCCATCCCTCACATAAGATTTGTGTATAGATGTTAGTGTTGCTCAGAATTTGTGATTTCTTGTGATTTTTCTCACTGACATTTTTTTCTTTTGCATTGTTCAAAATGGAAACATTTCTCTCTTTTTTGTATTGGGGGTGGCGGGGGGAAGAATTCAAAACATTTTTCAATTTCAGAAAAAAAAAATTCAGTCCAGAAGTGGGGAACCTCCAACCTGTGGTCCTTTTGCTGCCTGTGGGCAGCCAGTTCACCAAACAAACCCCGGGAGTTCCCCCATACCTACATTAAATCTAATCTGGCTGCCACACTCCACAGAAAGCCATAGAGCACTTCCAAGCCAGCGGACACACCCTCTAAGGTGATGACCCCACACCCCACAGGAGCAATGTGATCCCCTACATAAGCAACGTAACCTCCTTCATTTTTCATCACATTTGGGTTACTAAAAACATTTTTATTTTTTTTTCATTTTCTTATAGATTTTGGTTGCTGAAACTTCTTTTTCTTTCTTCCGTTCTGCAATTGTCTATGAAAGGAGTAAAATCTTTGTGGAATGACAACTTTTTAGAAAATCAAGGAAGGCAATACTTTTTCAAGAACTATTCTAGTTAGGGAATATGATAATTTTAAACATATTTATGGAGTGTGAATAAATTTGTTTGTAACTATATTTAATCAAAACGGAAGTGGGAAAATAATACCCAAAACCAACATGATGTGCATGTGAATTTAAATACAGTTTTATTTCAGCTGTAGTTGAGAGGGAAATTTTTATCCCAACTTTCCCCAAAGACCTACAGTTGGCTAACAGCATAATAAAAACATACATACAAAATGCAGAAAATAAAAACCATTAAACTACATATAAAACACTCATAAAATCCCCAAATGTTAACCCTGCCTGTTGAATGGCGGGCCAGTTAAATTTCTCTGCAATATGCTCAGGCTCAGACCTTGGTGAACCTCCAGTGGAAGGGAGTTTCAAAGCTCTGGAGCAGCCACTGAGAACACCTCTCTGCGTACCCTTGTCATATGGATCTGGTGCAATGATAGAACTTGCAAGAGAGCACTCTTAGGGTGAAAACATATGTGCAGCCACCACAATGGCTACATGTCCAGGGGTGGAATGTCTAGGGATGGGCGAACGCGGTTCAGAAGTTCAGAGTTCGGCCCGAACTCGGCCTGTTCGGACGACCGAACCCGAACCCAAATCCGAACACAAACTGGCCGAACCGAACTCAATTCCGAACGTCAAAATGACCGAACAGTTCAGTCAGTTCGGATCACATTCGGGTGGCAAAAAAAGGTTCACTGTAAGGTCAAACGTGACAGGGAGGGGTAGTACTAGTCGCTGAGGAGCAGACTTCCAGGCACCAGGGGTGGAGAGGCTTGCAAGAAATGAAACTATCTGCCTCCCCCCTTCCCAACACCTTCTGAGCTAGTCACTGTTCCTGAACAGCAGGCGTTGAGTAGGATTATTAGATTGCTTTAAGTTTCATTTCAGTTTTGTACTGAAATGAAACTTAAACCTTAAACTGAAACCTTGTGTTTGTGATTCCCCTCCCCATCCCATATGTAGAGAGATAGAGAGATATAGATATAGATATAGAGAGATCCAGTAGGTTAGGGATAGTAGACAGTTGTAGGAGCTAGCTTAGTCATAGGGCTAGCGTTCGTGATTTAGTTTTAGTGTTTGTAGGCCTGTGTACTTATTAGATAATCCATTTAGTTCATAGCATTTAGAATAGTTAATAGCAGTTAGATTTAGTGTAGATAGATAGATATAATATTAGATTTTTTAAAAAAAAAACATTTAAAAACAAAAAAACAAATAAAAAACAAAAGAAAACCATATAAAACCCAATAAAAAACCATATAAAAACCAAAAAAAACACCCATAACATTTCCCGAACAGCCGAACGGCCAAACCAAACAGCCAAACCGAACCGCCGAACCCGAACCCAGCGAACTAACCGAACTGCCGAATCGAACGGCCGAACTCAAACCCGGAGAACTAACCGAACTGCTGAACCGAACGGACAAACCGAACGCAGCCGAACCGAACGGCCGAACCGTGATCTGTTCGCCCATCCCTAGGAATGTCTGTCCCCGCCTCCCCCAAGTCAGGTCAGGGGACAGAACCGAACATTCCCTCATCCTAACCTGTCTGGGGAGGGAGGGAGAATGACATATGGCTGGGTGGCTTCTCCCCACACTGCGGATGGAGTCCCCCCCCCCCCAGCCATGAAGGGAAATCATGGCTGCCAATAACAGGCAGTCATAGTTGGCTGCCATGGCAACCCCCCCATGCTGGGCATGAAAACAAATGCGCCCACCAGATTTGCCTTGCTCTGGCCTGCGAGATTAGGCCATGGGCCCGGTTCATTCTGAGCCCACATTTCTAGCATGGTCGCCAACCCCGCCGCAGTTTGAACCAGGTGCACATCTGTCAGGCCTAAAACAAACACATGGAGTTCAGCACTAGCCCAGAGTGGGTTAACTGGGCCAGCGTCACGTATGTTAATACCCTTAGAGGCTACAAGGGAGCATAAGGGCAGAGGCAGTCCTTTGATTTAGTTTTTCCCCAATCATCATTTGATGTGATCTTGCTAACTCAAAGAAAGTAAACTTTAAGATACTTCACCCATAAACTTTTTTTTGGGGGGGGGGGAGCACACCCAAGAAATGAGGGAACAGAAGCAAGACCATGTGACTCAATGACCAATCACCATGGAGTCTCAAAATGAAAATATCAAAGCTCAGGTGAGAAGCCAAAGGATAACTGAAACTTCTTAAACTCCAATGTTAGAAATATCTGAGGCAAATGACTGAAGATGCTGAATCTTTTTCTTCTCAAACTTAATCCAATTCTACAATGGCTTGTGATAGAAACTCTTTCCCTTTGATTGCCTAGAAGACAAAAAGGTTCTCTGAAAACTTGGGGGGAGGAGATGTTTTGTTTGGGGGGGGATGACTTATGATCCCTGTTAATTAAATTGAACAAAGCTCTGGATTTATAATACCTGATTATCTGTCCTTTATATTAAGAAGAACCCACTTCTTCTGTCAGACTCATTTGCATGGGAGAAAGGCGTCCTTGATAACAATGGGAGGCATCATTTCTTTTTAGTTTTTCGTTTTTTTTTAAATGATCCTTTTTTCCTGACATCGGCTTTGTTTTAATTGTATTTGTTAGACGTGTGGTGCTGCCTAAGGACTATATTCAACTTCCCCAAAATTAAATATGTAGATTAAAAAGAAAGAAAGGGAAAACCATCCTAGAGAAGGGCTACTCGAAATTTTCTTGCAGGAAACGGCTACGGCATTGCAGCAGCTGAAGGGTTAAATAGACAAGACTAAAGTGCTGACAGGGAACACTCCTAATGTTGTCCCCCATCGCCAAGACATTGGGCATTTTTACACACACCTTCAAGTTCCGGATTTTTCACTCTTCTGGGTTTACAAGTAAGTTCCTGGATGTATTCTTCACACACACACACTGCCCTGAGGCAGCCTAAAGTAGCCGCAGCTGTAGACGTGAGGGGCTGCCATGGAAACCAAGTGACCACAGCTGCCTGGAGCAAAGCAGTTTACCAGGAGAACGTTTTACACATAAAGTTCTGGGAGAAGTTCAATGCAGAAGTTCAAAGAGCCGGATGTTTAAGATCTGGGTGAGTGATTTAGACACACAGAAAGTTCAGGATGTAACAGCAAACATGCAGGAGAAATGTGTGTGTAAAAACACCCAACGATGGAAGTGGCCCAAGATGCCACTTGGGAAAGAAAAACATCTTCTGGCTTTGAAACCAACACACGACGGGGACTTGAGTTACTGCTACTTAATGTATCAAGTGTCCGCCCAAGGGGCAAAGGCTGGCCAAGCCAGTGATGTTGTTTATCTTGAGAAGTCACACTAAGGCCGGCCTGGCAGGATGTTGTTGTGCTCCCTCTGTGGAGCATTCACTGAGGGACACATTGGCATAGCTCATCTGTGCGACATCTTCAACCCCATGTGACTGTAGAAGTGGGTGCTACTAGTCCGTTCGGAGGTGCATCATCTATTATCAAAAGAAATTAATTCTATAGCCCCGTTGCCAGAGTATCAGGCCACTTTCACACTTACCAGGGAGGCAGGGAAACGTCTGTCAGAGCAATCAAGGCTCTGCTCTCATGGCAATTAGAACATGTGGAAACGTGCTATTCTGCTTCTATCCTGCAAAACCACTTGTGCATGACCGGTTCCCCCAAAGTAGCGTTTATAAGGACAGACACTCTCGCAGGATAAAAGCAGAATTGCCACAAGAACAGAGCTGCAATTTCTCTGACGGAATGAAATTCTTGCCTCCCCATAAATGTGTGAAAGTGGCCTCGGAGTACCTCACGTCTTTGCTGTGTCTCTCCTCACAAAATACATAAGAGGTAGGAAACTACAAAGTGGGAACAAGCATATTGAGTATCTGGCCTATGATGGAGAATAAAATAGAAGAAGAGCAAGCGGGCAGAGTCTCCCTAAGTGGTGGCCCTCCCAGGGGATCCTCCCAGCCAGCCTTGGTCCCCCCAAAGGTGATGTTTCCATGCTGGCTGCAGAAGAACTCCGCTGGAGCAGCAGCAATCCCTCCAAGAAGGAAGTTTTTAAGAGCGGGTAGGGCAGGGCCAGCACTCTGCTCCTGCCTGCTCTAAAAGCATCCTGCTTTTTGGATCCCATTTGGAAACAGCCTGAGCAGCACTAGAAAATTTTCAGAGTGGGTGGAGGCAGAGTATTGGCCCCATCCTCTCAATCTGAAAATTTCCTAACAGTGCTCAAGCCACATGCAAAAGGCCTCCCTAAAGTCCACTGCAGTTACTGAGAGTCAGGGTGGTTTAGTGGCTAAAGGTGCTCAACTTGGACCTCTGAGATCAATAGGGATGTACGAACGCGGTTCGGATGTTCGGAATTCGAACCAAACTCGGTCTGTTCAGATGTCCGAACTGAACGTCCGAACCAAACTCGAAAATGGCCGAACAGTTCGGTCATGTTCGGGTGAGTTCTGATGAGTTCGGGGGTGGGGAAAACGTGACTTTGGGTGGGAAAAATGCAACTGGAAGAGGGAGGCAGCTGAGGAGCAGACTTCCTGGCACCAGGGGTAGAGACCAGAGATTGTTTCAGGTCCAAATGATACCGAAAAAAAATCTTCAAATTCGGTATTGATATCAGTATCGTTAGCACTATTTTAGAATGTTTGGCCAACTTCGACCGAACCGAACTCCGCCAAACCGAACAACCAAACCCGAACTCGGGTTTCGAACCAAAAGTCCGAACCACATTCTGTTAGCACATCCCTAGAGATCAAGGTTGAATTTCACCCTAGTCATGAACTCACTGGGTGGCCTTGGGCAAGTCACAACCTCTGAGCCTCAGTTCCCCATCTGTAAAATGGGAATATGTGTCTGGCCCTTTTTACATGGGAGGCACCCATGCATGAACACCCAGTGTCCATGCATGGGTGCCGCTTGTGTAAACTCCGTGGCGGGGCACACGCATGTACACCCACCTCCACCCATCCTCCACGCATGGAGCAACCAGCAAAAATGGCGGTTGCTCCATGCGTGTTGATGGCTGGAGGTGGGTGCAAATGGGTGTGTGCCCATCTATGGGTGTTTTCACACAAGACACTCTCCCCCCCATTACCCACCCACTATACACGTTACAGGGCACCCATGCGGCAACACTGCAGCTCTGCAGCATGTATAGCGGGGTTGGGTAGTGGGTGGAGAGTCTTGTGTGAAAATGGCTTAAATTCTCCCCCCACCCACCGCTCATGGACTGCGGCACACACCAACACACACACCCCAGCCTGCAGCCCATGTGAAAAGGGCCTCTGTCTTTCCCTGTGTGTTCCCGTCAGCCTTGTCCACCTTAGTTTGTAAACTCACTGGGCAGGGACCTGTCTCTGCAGTGCAAATCTGTGACTGCTGCATAGGCTTAGTAGCACTATAAATATGAGTACCCTTGCATGGAACCATTCTTCCAGGGTAGCATAAAGACTCAAGGTTGGGAGATCATGGATATTTTTGTCTAGTGCTAATCAGTGCACTAATCTATACGTGTTAATACACANATATGCCGCCCCCTCCTGCTTCAGGCATCTCGGGGCGGCTCACAATATATTAAAACATATTGGCTTCATGGCTCATCCCAACAATCTTTGTCCCTTCCCAGTGTCTGATTGTTCAATCGTTGAATGAACAGGTGACCTTTTCATTGCAATCGGCCACCTCCCAAGCACGTCACCAATGACCCTACCCACTTGAAGCGGCTACTACCTCCCATACAGTGTACAAAATCAACCCTGACCACTTTGTATTTAACCCAGGTTCAACCTGAGCTAGAGTTGCTATCTTCCCTCAGGTGTTGAGTCCACCTCAGTAGTGGGCGGGGCCAAAGGGACTCGCCTGCCTCTTTCTGAAATGCCACATCCCCCTTGGAGCATTGTGACATCACAACTTTCTGAAAGGGGCAGGACCCTGTCAGGAAAAAAGGTTGAGAGAACCCTTTTGCCGCATGCTTTTTTCAGCATGACCCCATCCTCTAATACCCTCCTGACTCTGTAACCTAGGGCAACCAGGGCTTCATTTGAAGCCTGAAGTGGATGTGTTAAAACCGAGTCAAGCCCATAGGGGTGGGAACCCTAGCATTAGCCTTAGCCTTCTTGCAGACACTCAGCCAGAAGATGCTTGGTCAATAAAAGGCATTAAGTAGTTTGGAATTGGATGCAATCCTCCCCCAGTAAATTCAGCAGAAGCTGAGCCCATTGCCTCTCCTTGCTCTCAGCCTATGATGTTGTCAAGCCTCTTGTTTCCATGTTTATCAAATATACATTGTTTCTTTTTTTAAATAGCACCAATTCAATGAGAGTACAGTGAGTCTGTGCGTTCATCTCATATGGAATGACCTGCTGTGCTAGAGAGCCCATTTTACACTTGGTACCTGTGCAGTCTACTAGAAGCTTCACATAATCTCTGCAATTTCCAGATCCTGTTTGGAATCAAAATTTAGCAATAACTTGAAGTATTACAGTGGGACTGATGAAACTCCTCCCGTATTGAAAGCGGGAAACAGGTTTGCTCCCAGCTGTGTCTGGAGTAATGGGGAGGGCTGGGGACTGGGAGACAGTCTTCGGTGAGATTCCAGAATGCTGTGTTTATTTAAAATAAGCATTTTCGCCAAGATAAATCCATGCTTCTTCAACCCTGACAAGTTTGTCAAATGATTGTGAAATAGATGTTGTTAGACTCTTGTTTGTCCCTAGTTTATGATAAGTCCATCATAAAAATAAATAAATAAGAAAACCAGACAGGAACCATGACTGAAATATATTTATTTTACTGCTTGACTGCTGTCAGATGTTCCCAGTAACTAACTCCAAACATAACGCACCTGCTGTGCTGATGAATGGGCAATGTACATCCAGACAGGACACATCAGCAGCGCTGCCAGATTCTCCATCAATAGTCAGGTAGAACATACACGCTGTGATGCTGAACGTCTCAACTACATCCTAACACCCTCTCCCATTGAATGTCAATGTACAACAGCGGGACAGCACCAGTGAAATAGTTAAATTAGCAATCCTGCCCCATAAAGCCCGTTAGTACTGATTTCTTTTTGTTATTCCATCAACATCTTCACAAAGACAAGGGTTGTTTTCGTCCTGCAGGTTCACTGAATGTTCCTATATATATAGGATAACCTGGCACCATTTCCTTTCAGATACAAAGCATAGCAATGTGTTTTGTCTACTTGGATTTTAAAAAAAATAAAAAATAAAGTTTTCGCCCCTTTGAGTTTGATCTCTCCTGTTTTGTACCAGTTCTGGTTGAAAAACAGGATTCCCTTCACACAGGAAATTCCAGCGTCTTGGACCTGAATCTGGAAGAAATCTTGCCTTTCTGATAGTTCCTGTAAGGTCATCCCATCTAGCTCCCCACAGCACCATACTCAAACTGTGTGCCCAGAAAAATCCACCAAGAAATAGACCCTAACATGCAAATATCCCAAATGTAGAGATCAGGAGCAACCAGAGCGTATCGATGCCTGAAATAAAGGGGACAATCTTATAAAGAGAAATCCCGATGCCTCGAGCAAATGAGCTGTGCCCACATTGCAGGGAAAGACAAAAACAAAAAACCTTCTTCCAGAGCTGAAACAAGTACCTACAAAAACAGACTGAATTCATAGGGAAATGAGATTGTATCTTTCTGAGAAGAGGTTATTAATCAGTAACATTTTATGCGTATCGTTTTTATATGTAGCATTTCCACGGGGCTACAGTTTGGCTCAAGAATTCCTATTCAATTGGGAATTCTAACTTAACTCATCAAATTTCTAGTACCCAAATCGACCTACAAATTTTGGGCATGTTGGTACCTGATTATTGCCCAGTTTAGGTACCAGATGTCCCAGAATATCGATGTCCCAGTCCCAAAATATCGAGTTTCCATCCTGACATTTTGGCTTTTCATCCCGATTTTCTGATTGACGACCGAAAAATTGGCAAATCAGTAACAGAGGTTACTGATTTTTCAAGTGATCAGTTAGCCCACTGGGTACATGACACAGTACCAAAAGTGTGGGTATTGGAAGTGGGTACTAAATTAGGCACCCATTTCAGCTTGATTTCAGAGTCTGCTGTAAATTTGACTCATAGGGAAATTCCTTCCTGACCCCAAATATGGTGATCAGTTAGGGCAAAGGAATCTAGTCATTCACAGGCAACAGTGACATGTGGAGTTGTCTTTACCACACTGAAAATCATGAGAAACACAGGGCACATTCATGCATTATCGTTTCACAAGCAGCAACAGAGCAAGCAGCGATACATCAAGACATTCCCAATAATGACATGAAGTTTTACATGCGTGTTCCATCTGGGAGTGATGTGTGTCAAACAGTGACTCACATAGGTCATCCCATTCATGTATCTCCTTATGATATCCCAAACTGCTTTGTTTCTGCCTAGAAGGTGGCACCTCCCCTCAGTGAATAACTGCTCCTCATCCTATTTCCCATGGAAAATGTGCATCAGAAATGCCATTTTTCCAACACAAAATATACTTTTCACCTACATTTCTTCACCAGTCCTATTTTGCGCCTTGTGTCTTCTTTCACACCTGGGCAAAGTGTGTCAAGTGCTGCCTAATTTAGAAGAGTTTTTAGATTCTGTTTGCACGGGTAAATGGTGGACCTAAGAAAGAAAACAATGGAGAATCACTATCCTTTTGAAGATGGACCTCATTGGGATTGAAGCAAGATGCTTGCATCTAAGATTGACTTTCCCAATAATGGGACCAGAGTGGAATGTGTCCCAGTGCTTAGTGCTCTTGCAGTCACATTTCCTACCATGTAGAC
>QEPC01014402.1:5679164-5689280 GCA_003113815.1 Sphenodon punctatus | reverse complement strand
GCCCCCAACCGCACACGTGTGAAGGGGCAGGGTGGGCGTCCATGTGAAAACGGTCAAAGACAAAGACAACTACAAAGAACAAACTTCACTACTGACACTACAAACTCCACCAGCCCTTCTAGGGGTATAAAAGGCTGGGAGTTCCAGAAGGAGGACAATCTGTGGTGGGGAGCTGAGCGGAACAGTCCTGTACTCAGGAGGCTCTCCACTGGTCAAGGGGTTGATGTTGAACCCTGGAAGGAGGTAAGAGATGGGGACGGCCTGTTAAGCATGCCACTGGAGAAAAAGTCATAATCGCGATGCCGGGAATTGCAGTGATGGATCGACTAGAGGCCGATCGCTGGGGATGAGGCCCAGGAACTCCAGCGGTATGAGCGCGACTCTCAAAATTGATGGGACCTTTGGGACTGAGAAGACGTGAGGGGGGAAATATCTGTTTGCTGGATAAAGGGAAGTTTGACTCTGACAAATAAAGGGCCTAGGAGCCAGCCGTATCCCCCTACATGTTGATTGCTGTATCCTTACCAGGAGACAAACCGGCATAACAATAGCCAAATTCAATGGATAATATATATGTTTTGAATATTCATTTCACCTCCAGCTTGGCACAGTGTGGTCCAGTATGAGAGTGCATTGCTTCTTTATTGGAGTTATTAGATCAGTTATTGGAATCATGGTTAGTTACGCAATTGTACCTTCTATTGTTGCAAACCATTAACATGTTTTGTGGCCATCACTTTCTCAAGATGTCTTCTGGATAATGGGCATTGTCCTAACTATTGTTCTTCTCTGGTTGATGCCAGCTAAAAAACTGAGTGGCTTCTCTCAGTTTTGTCCTTGCTTGTTACAAAGTTCAAAGTCTGCCAGGATCTTCTTGACTTACAAGGACGCACAATGCAAATACACACACACTCTGCCAAACAGGAATATGATAGGCTAGTGTGGAGAACAATGACTTAGATTTGTCACTGAGATTGTGGGATGTTAATCCGACCTTTCCATGTGTTCATGTTGAGCATTGTGCAAAGGTGATCATCAAGAAAAGTAAGTGGAGGAAGTCTTCCAAGAAATTTGAGATAGAAAACACCTAGGAAAGCAGGAAATTATTTTTCTAAACCAGTAGTTTTAACCATCAGTCTGAGAATACAAGACTGTGACATGTAGTATGTTCTTAAATGCTTTGTCCAATGTAGTGTTTGATTCCAGCAATGGCGAATGTTATCATTTTTAATAGGGTTGGAGGCTGGAGGCATGTTTCACAAATGCCCTGTCTATCTTGCTAGTGCATCACAAGCCACTGGTGTTTGCTCCCTGCCTGCTCTGATTTAATTGGATGCTCCCACTGAAATCCAGTAGAATTCAAAGATCCTTCCTCCCTCATCTCTTCAGTGTGAATCAAAAGATGGGCAAGAATAAGGGATGATGACAATGATTCTGTTCCCCTCTATGCCCCTCACTCTGATTTGAGTGTCTCTAGCCCTTCCAAGAACAACTATGCTTTCCTTCAGGATTCATAGTAATTTTCTTTCTATCAACAGTTGGATCTCTTCAGGACAAATCTTTCTAGCAGCACCCGGGAGTACTCTTCAGATTAAAGGACGCTCACGCCACAAGCCCAGGACTGGCTAAATACAACATTCATATAGAGGATGAAGAAGGGGACAGTATTTCCATATAGTGTACAGGAATTGTCATTGGGGGAATGGACGGCCAGTCGTTGACAATGCTGGATGCTTAAAATTCCACCTCTTCTGGAAAGAGGAAGCATTATTTATTTTACATTAATTTAATGTTACTCAGAGGAATACACACGGTAGAGAATGATATCTGTAGGATAAAGAAGATGTTAAGGCTCAAGGACCATACTGGGTTGACAGCATGGAAGACAGCAGATTTCACAGAGTTTTGCCATTGGACACCATACAGAAGGCTCTCTTAGAATGAAGTGTCCTTTTGACTTTCATCTGTTCTTTATTTCTTGGAACTACATTCCATGCCTTGTTCTGGCTCTTGTGCAGAAACGTAGCTTCTTGAAAGTACTCAGGATTGGATCCTATCCAAAAGAGCCAGCCTGTTATTTCCTTTTATACGATCACATTAAAAACAATCTCTTGTGTCATGTTAGTTAATAGAGTGCATATCTCTTTACCTCTGCCTTCAAGGATGCATTCGTTAGGCATGAGGGGATTCGTGAGACAAATTGCTGAACCTTTTCTTTCAACTGAGGCATCTCTCAGAGACAACAGAAGAAGAGCAACCCAATAAGAGTTTAATACAAATTCCAATGTAATAGGAATTGCCAAATAGCAGCGCTGTGGAATGCTACATATACAAATGCTACATATAAAATGTTACCTATTAAAAACCTCTTCTCAAAAAGATACAATCTCATTTCTGTGATTTCAGTTAAAGAATAACAATAATGCTAAAATTTATTTAGCACTTGACATGTTCAAACCATTAAGTAAACATTATCCTTTCGATCCAAACAGCCCCTTCCCTGTGAGGTAGGGCAAGTGCACTGAGTTCTTTTTATCTAACTTCTGTTTTAAGAGAGTTTGGTTTGGACTGCCTTCTGAATTACATTTTCTAGTTTATTGTCATGTTCACAGAGGTTAGGAGCTTGCTTTATTTCAGTAGAAGGAAGCTGAAACGGTAAGAACAACCTGGCGATGGCTACAGCTGGAGATTTAAGATAAATGAGCATTATCATGAAACTTGGGATAAAATGCTGAGAAATGGTAATGCAGCCTTGCAGACATACCCAAGTTTCATTGCTAAGTCCATGATTTTGCAGATACATGGAATGAGTTTGCATTAAGGAAGGCAATCTAGTTGAATCTGCACTCCGGCATCTATTTTGGGGTGAAGATTTGATCAACGGGTACAGCCACATGATACACCTAAAACCAATGCGGGGTAAGGCTTGCCCAAACTACAGTAGGTGACACCTACTGTAATTTGGGCAAGTCTTACCACACGTTGGTTGTTGCCACGCAATGCAGTGCACTGTGTGCCCGGCAGCCACCAGATGTCCCCCCGCCTCCCGTCATGGCGTGGGGCAGGGCAGCTGGCTGCTATCTCCTGCATCCTCAGAAAAAGGCCAAGGACACAGGACGTAGCGATGGGATAAGACTGCTCAACATGCGGTACTGCACTGCCGCTCGTGGGACAGGTCCCTGTCTGCCCCATAGTGCAGCCAGTTCTGATGTGGGGCTTTGAGTGGCGGACACTAACTCCAGTCCTGTGTGGCCACATCACGGGCAGGCGGGATTAGTGGATGGGCCGGGGGAGGGTGTGTAGGGCACTGTCGGGTGCCCACTTGTCTGAATTGGCACCTAGGCCTGCCTCCTGCTGTAACGGGAGGTCCGACAGTCGCCCGGCCAGATTCCCTGTGTGGGGGAGGGAGACTGTCTGCCCTGCTCCCTGCGTTGGCCCCGATGTGCGACGGCAGCACTTACCGGCTGCCACAGAGTGCACCGGGATCAGGCCTGCTGCAGCTCATGTGGCTGCGCCCAATATTAGAGCTGAAATGGATAGCCAATTCCATAACCACAGTTAGTAACCACAATTCCAGATAATCAATCAGCTGACCGATTGAAATCCACATCCTGCCATGGTTAACCAACTATCCAAAATAATGCCTAATACCATCCATGGGTAACCGCAGGTACCCAGTTGATTAGCATTTCTGGATAATCAAAATACCACACCACTTAACCACATTGCCATTTTTTCACATTTCACCATTTTCAGGCATTAGCAAAGTTATTCGGGCCATGGCATCCAGCCCCTAGGCCCACCTTCATAGAAATTTGCAAAGCTACATCCAGTAGATATGAACCAGAAGATATCCAATGGGAAACAGAGTTAAACTTGAGCTCAGGGTCCAGGAAAGGAATTATGGGCATTCAAAACTAGCTGGTAACTGCAAAATAGACAGGAAAACAACAAACTAGTAAATGCTCCAAAGCGGTAAAACAGAATTTTGGTAACTCAGTTACTTACTAAACGGCGACCTCTTTGTAAACAATCATCAACAATGGGGTTTGGTTGCTGGAAATCCAACGGTTATAAACACACACAAATAACCATTTCATGTAGCCCCTTCGTATTTCCCTCCTTGCGCCATTCTTCTTTGCTTCCCTCTACTGGTCCAGCTTAGATTAGAAATAGCTCAGAAGACCTTTTATTTTTAAAAAATTTACTCTTCCTACCCTGCCCCCTCCTGCCACAGGCAGCTCGGGGCAGCTTACGATCAATAAAATCAAACAACAGTAAAACTAAAAGCAACACATAAAAGGAGGATAAAAATAGCCCAATTCCCCCCCCCCTCACCCACCCCCACCCCCACTCCCCACAAATGCCTGACGGAAGAGCCAGGTCTTACAACTTCTTCGAAAGGAGGGGAGATGTGGGGCCAGCCGGGCCTCCACCGGAAGGGAGTTCCACAACCAGGGTGCGGCTACCGAGAACACACTCACCTGTGTAGCCCCCCGGTACACTCAGGGGACCTGGAGCAGGGCATCCCCGGATGACCACAGAGGCCGATCCAAACATGCTCTCTGCTTGCAGTAAGGAAGGATGTGGGGATGGCTACCTCATAGTCAGCCAGACAAAGATGTTTCGAAGGCTTGTTAGAAACTCCTTGCCCTTGTAACATACAGACTGGTGTGTGTCTATGTACTACTGCCCCCTAGGGGGCACAGTAAGGAAATCCTTAATTATAGTGAGTAAACAGATGGAGAAAATGAAGAGTCCTGTAGTCTTGGATTCTTTCTCTGAGGCTGCATAGTGCAGTATGTCTGAGTATACCAATGAGTCTCCGTATTTGGCTGCCAGCTAGCTGTAGTATCCCAGGTGGAAGCCATGTATAGTGAGTGGATATGCTTGGTCTGAGAGAGGGAGAGACCGAGGAGTCTAAGGGCTTGTATACATGAATGCTTGAATGCAGACCACTTAATTGCAGTGGTATTTGCTGAGCAGTTATTTACAGCTCAGTAGAGCATCTACACAAACAGTACTACTCATTGCCCTTGTGGGGATAGAGACTGCTCTTCCCAGCAGTGAAACACAATGGGATATGCCTTCCCCTGGAGTGAATGAGTGGAATGTGGAGTGAATGTAGATTTTGCTCCAGGGTAAGCTCTAGTGATGGGGGAACTGTTCCCTTCCATGGGACTTTTTGAAAATCAGTACAACCTCGGAGGGCTGGATAGGAGTTGGGATCGGGATGTAGTCAAGAAGGGGAAAGGAAGAAGAGCATCTGGATCATGAATCTATGCCATGCATCCTCCCCCTATCTTTGAGTGCATGCCCTCTCTGCTACATGCTCCTGGGCTCACTCTTTCAGGGTTCAGGGGTGGGCCAGATTCAGGAATTGGCCTAATAAAAAACAACAGTTGCAGGCTACATTTGGCCCATAGGTTCCATACCCCTGGTATAAATGAACAGATCCACAGTTAAGAACATAAGTAGTGCCATACTGAGTCAGACCAATGGTCCATCAAGCCCAGAATCCTGTCCTCTGACAGTGGCCAATCTCGATCACATGGGAGAAGAACCAACAGTCACAATGCGCAATCCATTCCCCCTTCTTCACTCCCAGCTCCCGGCAGTAAGAAGTTCATCCCGTAAGCTACTTGGTTAAAAGCCATTAATGGACGTACTCTCCGAGAACTTATCCAGTCCTTTTTAAAACCCAGCTAGACTACTGCCCTTGATAACGCCCACGCCCCACGCACCCCGGCAGCAAATTCCATAAGTTAATTATGCATTGAGTGAAAAAGTACTTCCTTTTATTTGTTTTAAATGTCAGCAGCTAGTTTCATGGAGTGTCCCCTAGTTCTAGTACTATTTGAGAGGGCAAATAACCATTCCCTATCTACTGGTTCCGCGCCACTCAAGATTTTATAAACCTCTCTCATGTCCTCTCTCAGTCTTCTCTTCTCTAAGCTGAAGAGACCCAGCTTGTCAAGCCTCTCTTTGTACGGAAGCCGTTCCATACCCTTTATCATTCTNTTAGTTTTTAATTATTTATAATGCTTCACAGTGCTCTAGTAAATGTGTCGCAACGTGATTTGTAAAAGTAATGAAGCCTTTGTACTGGGAGGCCATGCCACAGCTCTTGTCTGTTGCATCCTTACTGAAAAATGGAGAGACACCCCGGCGGTTTTGTAACAGTGATTTGGAGAGCTTGAAGAAGCGGAGTGAGATTCTACTGGAATGCTTTTGCTTGAAGTCATGGAAAGAGAGCTGTTTGGCAATGGAACCAACTGCATAGGGAGGTCATAGGCTCTCCATTGCTGGAGGTTTTCAGAAAGAGTCTGGACAGCCATCTGTCGGGAATGCTGTAGTGGTAGTCACCCGGCATCCAAGCAATGGGTTGGACTAGATGGCCCTTCCAATGCTACGATTGTATGAAATGGCTGCAATATTGCAAAGTCAGCTTTCCAGGTCCTATGCTCCCTTCTGCTGGGTGGTGGAGAAGGGGCAGTAGGACTGTTCTCAGGCAGGTATGGCTTTTACAGTTGCACTAGGAGAGGCTTTATTCATTTATTTTAATTATTTATATCCCGCTCCTCTCGTCAATGGCGACTCGGGGCAGCTTCCAATATAAATTACACTAAAACAACAATATAAAAAATAGCAATATAAATATAAAACAGCATACATAAAACATATAAAACAGGTCTGGGCATTAATACAAAGAAAAAAACCCTCCCCAGCCCCCACAAATGCCTGACGGAAGAGCCAGGTCTTACAACTTCTTCGAAAGGAGGGGAGATGTGGGGCCAGCCGGGCCTCCACCGGAAGGGAGTTCCACAACCAGGGTGCGGCTACCGAGAACACACTCACCTGTGTAGCCCCCCGGTACACTCAGGGGACCTGGAGCAGGGCATCCCCGGATGACCACAGAGGCCGATCCAAACATGCTCTCTGCTTGCAGTAAGGAAGGATGTGGGGATGGCTACCTCATAGTCAGCCAGACAAAGATGTTTCGAAGGCTTGTTAGAAACTCCTTGCCCTTGTAACATACAGACTGGTGTGTGTCTATGTACTACTGCCCCCTAGGGGGCACAGTAAGGAAATCCTTAATTATAGTGAGTAAACAGATGGAGAAAATGAAGAGTCCTGTAGTCTTGGATTCTTTCTCTGAGGCTGCATAGTGCAGTATGTCTGAGTATACCAATGAGTCTCCGTATTTGGCTGCCAGCTAGCTGTAGTATCCCAGGTGGAAGCCATGTATAGTGAGTGGATATGCTTGGTCTGAGAGAGGGAGAGACCGAGGAGTCTAAGGGCTTGTATACATGAATGCTTGAATGCAGACCACTTAATTGCAGTGGTATTTGCTGAGCAGTTATTTACAGCTCAGTAGAGCATCTACACAAACAGTACTACTCATTGCCCTTGTGGGGATAGAGACTGCTCTTCCCAGCAGTGAAACACAATGGGATATGCCTTCCCCTGGAGTGAATGAGTGGAATGTGGAGTGAATGTAGATTTTGCTCCAGGGTAAGCTCTAGTGATGGGGGAACTGTTCCCTTCCATGGGACGTTTTGAAAATCAGTACAACCTCGGAGGGCTGGATAGGAGTTGGGATCGGGATGTAGTCAAGAAGGGGAAAGGAAGAAGAGCATCTGGATCATGAATCTATGCCATGCATCCTCCCCCTATCTTTGAGTGCATGCCCTCTCTGCTACATGCTCCTGGGCTCACTCTTTCAGGGTTCAGGGGTGGGCCAGATTCAGGAATTGGCCTAATAAAAAACAACAGTTGCAGGCTACATTTGGCCCATAGGTTCCATACCCCTGGTATAAATGAACAGATCCACAGTTAAGAACATAAGTAGTGCCATACTGAGTCAGACCAATGGTCCATCAAGCCCAGAATCCTGTCCTCTGACAGTGGCCAATCTCGATCACATGGGAGAAGAACCAACAGTCACAATGCGCAATCCATTCCCCCTTCTTCACTCCCAGCTCCCGGCAGTAAGAAGTTCATCCCGTAAGCTACTTGGTTAAAAGCCATTAATGGACGTACTCTCCGAGAACTTATCCAGTCCTTTTTAAAACCCAGCTAGACTACTGCCCTTGATAACGCCCACGCCCCACGCCCCCCGGCAGCAAATTCCATAAGTTAATTATGCATTGAGTGAAAAAGTACTTCCTTTTATTTGTTTTAAATGTCAGCAGCTAGTTTCATGGAGTGTCCCCTAGTTCTAGTACTATTTGAGAGGGCAAATAACCATTCCCTATCTACTGGTTCCGCGCCACTCAAGATTTTATAAACCTCTCTCATGTCCTCTCTCAGTCTTCTCTTCTCTAAGCTGAAGAGACCCAGCTTGTCAAGCCTCTCTTTGTACGGAAGCCGTTCCATACCCTTTATCATTCTCGTTGCCCTTCTCTGCACCTTTTCTAGTTCAGCTATGTCTTTTTTGAGATGGGGCAACCAGAACTGCACACAATATTCCAGGTGCAGTCACACCATTGATTTGTAAAGAGGCATTATGACATTCTCGGTTTTATCCTCTATCCTTTTGCAAATAACTCACTGCTGCTGCACACTGGGCTGAGAATTTCAGTGTATTGTCCGCAATCACTCACAGATTTCCTGAGTGGTAACTCCTAGCTTAGTACCCACTGTAGGGGTGGGACTTGGGGCAAAAAAACGGTTACCAGTTTTACCGGTTACCGGTTTCAAAAAAATCAGATTACCAGATTAAAACCGGTATACTGGTACCGGTTTTTTTCATTGATTTGAATGGGGAACTGTCCCCATTGAAATCAATGGGAAAAAAACAATACTTGCCCCCTCCCCCTCCCAGACTGCACGGGTGGAAGGGGGGACACCCCCCACCCACCCTGCCCAGCCTGTTGTTTTTTTAAAAAAAAAGTTTTAAAAAAACAAAACCCGGTCCCAGGCTCTGGGCCGTCACTGGCTGCCTGGCGGCAGCCATCCAAGACTATGGAGGCAGAAAGCTGAGCTCTCCTCTGGGAGCCCAGGCTGGCTGGCTGCTGGCCCTCCGGTAGGTAACCTGACACACACACACACACACACGGATCGCCTTTTTTACCCGTGTGCTGTTATGCTCCCTGTGGGTGGTGGTGGCGGCAGAAGTTCCCAGAAAGGTCTGGTGAAGCGCTGCAGCCAGGCCCGTGCTGCTGCTGCTGCCACCACCGCCGCCGTCACCACCCAGAGGGAGCACAATAGCACACAGGTAAAAAAGGCAATCTGGGGGGGGGGATTAGGTTACCTACTGGAGTGCCAGCAGCCAGCCAGCCTGGGCTCCCAGAGGAGAGCTCAGCTGCCTGCCTCCATAGCCCTGGCTGGCTGCTGCCGGGCATCCGGCGGCAGCCCAGAGCCCGGGTCCAGTTGTTTTTTTAACTTTAAAAAAAAATTAAAAACAGGCTGGGCAGGGTGGGGGGAGTCCCCCCCTTCCACCTGCGCAGCCTGGGAGGGGGAGGGAAAGTGGGGGGTTTTTGGTTTTGTTTTTTTTACATTGTGGCCATTGATTTCAATGGCCACAATGTACAAAAAATCTGGTACAGGAACTGGCACCGGTACAGGGAATTATTAGATCTGTCTGGTATCCCCGATACTGCCAAATACCGGCAGTATCGGATACCGGGAGATCCGAAATTCCCACCCCTAGTACCCAGCATTGTGTACTCATAGTTTGGATTATGTTTCCCTATGTGCATCATTTTGAAGTTGCCCACATTAAATCTCATCTGCCATTTAGATGCCCAGGCACCCAGTCTCGTAAGATCCTGCTGCAGTTCTTCACAGTCTGCTCATGTTTTAACTACCTTGAATAACTTGGTGTCCTCTGCAGATTTGATCACCTCACTCTTAACGCCCTTTTCCAAATCATAATGAATACATTTAACAGCACCGGTCTCAATACAGATCCCTGGGGCACACCACTTTTTAAATCTTTCCATTGTGAAAACTAACCATTCAGTCTTACTCTTTGCTTCCTATCCTTTAACCAGTTACTGACACTACCTCCTATCCCATGACTTTTTAATTTTCTCAAGAGTCTTTTATGTGGGACCTTATCAAATGCTTTCTGGAAATCCAGGTACACTATATCTACTGGGTCTCCCTTGT
>QEPC01014402.1:5630745-5652327 GCA_003113815.1 Sphenodon punctatus | reverse complement strand
GTGCTGGGATCACTGGCTCACCTCTGAGTCCACAAGCTGCCACCGCCGCTGTTCCCGCCTGGAAGTCATGAGGCCATGACTTCCGTGGAGGTGAAAGTAGCAGCACCAGCAGCGTGTAGAATATACAGCACAAAAAAAGCGTAAATAAAGGACAATGGAAAAACCCATCAAAAATACGACTGTCCTGTATAAAACCGGACCAGTGGCCACGCTACCTCCTTACACAGTTGTTGAAAAGGCTTTTGGAAATCAGCTCTTTCCTGAGACCGGCCTGCCTTTGAGAGAGTTGGTGATGGAGAGCGTGGTCTGAGTGGGACCAGGGATGTTCGTAGGCATGGGTAAGTGATGCAGACATCACACATTGGGGGGGCCTCTGCTGATCTCTTGGTTGCTACAGGCGCTTGCCGTCCTGAGCAACACCTCTGAGTTGTGGCCATTTATCCCAGCACGGACACATTCTCCTTGGAGCACACTTTTTCTTTTTCTTACTGGATTTAATACCGTCTTTCACCAGACATTGCAATTAACCCCTGCAATCAAGCCCCAGATTCTGCAATCAGCCCCCTGCCTTTCAGCCAAATGATTACAGGTCTGATACCACTTACTCTAGAGACTGTATTATCTTTTTTAAGAAGAAAAAAGCAACAAAACAAGCTTCCTACCACCAGCCAACCCAAACTGAGTTGGTTCCTGAGGCTCAATGATGTTTCTAATTCGTAGTGATGCTTCCGGAGCTGGTCCCAGGTTCGGGTTCTAGTTGGTACCCAGTACAAATTTGTGTGCAAGGAGCATGTGGTTAGCAAGGGCCGTGAAGCATGAGGGATTAAAGCAGGTAGCGCATTTGCTACCTGTGGGTAATACCCACCTTTTGTAATAGTCGGTCAGGTTGAAAATGGATTTCAACCATTTGAACTGAAATAAATAAACTTACTGAATATCTGCATCCTGTAGTCTGTTATTCATAGGAAGACTCTTATTTGTAGTTGTCTATGTCTGTGTGTCTTGATTAGATCGTAAGCTCCATGGAGCAGGGACTGTCCTTATGTTGTGTGTATCTGCAGAGCACTGCGTACCACTAGTGATGCTATAGAAATGATAAATAGTAGTAGTAGGTGCCCAATTAGTACTCCTATCAAGTTTGGGCACCTGATTAACTGAAAATACCAAGTATTACTGTCACTGAGTTACCAATTTACCATTTTGCCAATTGGTAAAATGGCACATAAGCACAGGAACTCAGAAAAACAAGATAGGAAATCAGACAAATGGTCCTGGAAGTCCAAAAATCAGCATGAGAAGTCAGAAAACTAGGATGAAAAATGGTAAATCGGTAGATCAGGTAGCCCGTCAGGCACTAATTGGATACCAATTAGTACCCAATGTTACCAGCTCGGGTCAAGTACCACAATTCCAATGGGTATATACCCATGTGTACAAGTACTCGTTTCATCGCTAGTTATCTTTTCTGGCATCCCCGTTCCTGTACGTGGGGCTGGAGCAGGTCTTCTCTGGAAGGATCCATAGAATGGTGGTCGGTCACCCTTGCAGTCTAGTAAAGCTCACTAGCAAGAGGATTTCCCCTTGGTGGATGATGCATCAAGTGTGTCCACTTCATCGGGGCCCACCTTAAAAAGAATGAGGCTCATTAGCTTATGTCCCTGCTGCTTAGCAAACAGAGTGAGAAGCTCACTCCATAAGATGGTACTAAACAAAGCAGCTTTACTGAATAAGTTTCAGCCAATTCATAATTACTTGTGGTTTAGAATGGCATACAAGACTATCCCTGTAGTAGAGGAGTTACAAGGGGAGTTGGCCAAACCGTGGCTCAGGAGCCACATTCGGCTCTTGATTCAAATGTAGGTCTTGGCCAGGGCTGGTTCTGGACCCCGTGCTGTTTTAATAGTCCTGTGTCTTACTTTGTTGTCCTTGAGTCTTACCAGCTGAATGGCTGCTGCTCCTCAGAATCTCACCAGCCAGGGCCGGAGAGCACCGGTTCCGCCAGCCAATCCCAAAGCGGGAGAAGTCTGGGCACCTGCATGTAATCCCTGAATTACAAACCGGTAGGGAGCAGGCATGGGAAGAAAAAGAGACATGTTATATATCGCGGCTGAGAGTCTGGCATTATAGCCATAAGATCCGAATTGCCTCTGAAGTTAGGTGTTGTTTTCTCTTCCTATCAATTCACATGCCAGGCTGTTTTATGGACATTCATTGACCAGGTGTTTACAAAGCTCTTTAATCGATGGGTCTTGTAACACTTCTTCACTATTCTGCTCCACCATTGCTGTCTTCTCATTTTCTTCAGAATTCCTTGTCTTGCTCTCAGTGATCTGACACTGGCCTAACACCACCTCACTTCACCTCTTTCCATACCCAACCCCTTAATCTTTTTCACACTTACTTGAATTTAAGCATATTAATGGCAGATAACCATTGATTTCTATCACTTGCATCCCTGAATTGACCTAACAAACACATCTCTTTGTGTTAATACTCATCTACTCATTGCCAAGTGTTCTATTAGGGAGAAAGCTATTTGTTGGATGGAACCAAAGGTGGCTTTGGCTGGCCTATTTAGGCCTCTGGCATCCTTGGCACTTTTGGCTAGGCCTCTAGACTTGTTACTCTTTCATGTCCAGTAGCAGGCGGCAGCTTATAAAGTAGACATTCCCCAGACAGAAATTTGCCCCTGCACAAGCAGGAGTTGTTGAAGAGCAGCAGTCTGAGCGATGTGGGGCAGTTCAGATGAGATCAGGCCAAGACATTAGACAAGATGTCAGCCCCACAAATTGCAATTAACAGTAGCTCATGGCCCAATCCAATGAGGTTTGCATTGTCCTCTTAGCTACTATGCAGTCCTTGTGCTAGGAAGGGAAAAACAGGGAAGATTTCCCTCCCCACTACCCTTCTCCTGGACAATTCGACCCCTCCAGAGAGTCACTTAGGGAGATGGAATTAACCCAGTGGTGCCATTTTAGGAAGCCAGAAGTTATGCTGGGAATGGATTTACCCCAGCAAAAGATGCTATTAAAAGAGCTGTCAGAGCACTGCGAGCCTTCTAGAACTGAGCAGTTTGATGGCAAAGATTTACGTTCAAATTTAAAATCTTTATTGGCATGACAAGCCAGGCGAGTGTTGCCAGCATGTAAAAGTCAAATGCCAAGGATCTGTCAGACGCCGGCACAGTACATCAAGTGTCGGGAATGTTGCTTTGCAAAGTGACTTAGGGTTTGATCTCCTTTGTCCATGCAGCTTTTCAGCACATTTCTGATCTGATGGCCAGCAAACTGTTCCATAGCTTGATGCTATTTCTTTTTGCATGGAGTTAAGCAGAAATTTCCTCTCTGATGCGGAAATGAAAGGCTGTGGCTATTTCGGCAAGGGCCTGCCCCACAGCTCTCCCTGGTGTTGGGAGAGACGGGTTGAACCTTCTCCCCATTTCACAGCTCCTCCCCTGTTATGGTCATTCTTCCCCTTTCTGCTGCTCCTTTGTTTCACCCACTTGGTATTCCTAGCTGGATGGCTACATGAAAAGTGGTCCGACCTAGTATGGCAATGGTCAGGAGTGGTGCAACGATATTTTGCCACCATAGGCGGACTCGGGCAGCCATTGTGAAGCTTAAGCTGCTTTCCCGTGAGCAGCCTTTGGCGCCACAGGAGCATGCGCTATTCAAATGTAGCGCAGCTCCCGTCTAGTGGGAAAGGAGGAAGTGCGGCTCTCCCGCCGGCAAACTCGCACATTGGACAGGGTAGTGAAATCCTACCCCATCCAATGCGATAGCTTGCCGGCGGGAGAGCCGCGCTTTCTTTTTTGCCATGAGATGGGAACTGCACTACATTTGAATAGAACATGCTCCCACAGCGCCAAAGACTACGTAAGCAGCCTCGTGGGAAAGCAGCCTTAGTCATGGCTGGATTAGGGCAGGGCAGAGCGGGGAGAGGTGCCCCCTAGAGCACACACACCCCGTTACAGCCACCACCACCAAGCTCCGCAGATGGATCGGGAGTGGCGCACGGGAGGAACCGAGCTGCCCAGAGCAGCAAGTTCACGGGAGTTGCTCTCCCTCCCACCCCAATCCAGATACAGAGGTTGGCAGCAGCTGAATGGGGGGGGGGGAGTCACCCCCTTGAATTTTCTGCACAGGAAACCCTGTCCCTCCGCACCCACCCACCTCCATTTGGCCACTGAAGCTCTGGATCGGGAGGCGGATGGGGGCAGAGGGGACAGCTAGGGCACCTTCAAGGGTGGGCATCTCTCTCTTCCTCCCTCCCCCAAACGTGGAGCTTGGAGCTACAGAGCTTGGCTGGATTGGGGGCCAGAAAGCTGCCCCGTTTAATATGCTGCCCTAAGCGACCGACTGAGCTGCCTATATGGTAGCTCAAGCCATGCCAATGGTCCATCTAGCCTAACATACTTCTTCCGGCAGTGGCCAGCTTCAATTGCATCAGGGAGGTGTACAACAAGTTATAATGGAGGGCTCCATTCCTGTTACTCCCTCCCAGTCCCTGACCGTCAGAGGTCTCCTCACCTGACCAACTTGACTAATATCCATTGATGGACCTATCCTGTAATAACTCTTCCATAAGGTCTATAGTATAGCCAGTGGCCCATGTTCACTGTATTTTCCCCATTGCCACCAATGGGGGAAATGCCATGAACACAGGTCCCTAGCATAGCTTTGTTAGGCAATAGAGTAGAGAGATGGTCGCTCTCCCAGTGTAAACCGTATGAAGTGCCATACTGGGTCCGAACAATGGTCTGTTGAGCCCAGCATCCTGTCTCCAACAGTGGTCATTCTTGGTCGCTTTGGTGAAGTACCCAACAGGTCATAATGGAGTGATCCACTCCCTGTTGTTCACCCCCAGTTCTCAACAGTCAGAGGTTACGTCCTCTGACCTACTTGGCTAATAGCCATTAATGGACCATTCTCCAAGGACTTATCCAACCCAGCTATGCTACTGGCCAGGACTGAGCATCACCTACACACTTGTCTAGGGCCACTGTATTCATGGAGAGCACAATGGACTGGTCTGGAATGGTTCCTGTTGTGTGGCACTTCAACAGTGAGTGATGGAAACCAGCAGGAAGCCTTGTCCCCAACATGCCCGTCAGTAACGATGCTCCTTACGACCACAATCCCACCCTCTTCCCTCTCCTCACACCTGCATGCTCTAGTCTCTTTGCTTGGGACACTGTAAAAGGGAGCACCGTCCCTGTATGAAATACATGAACAGGTTTCTGGGGTCATCTGTTCTGTGTGGCATTTGTGTTCCTCTTACTCCTGATGCTCCTGCTCCACAACTCCCTGAAGAGAGGAAACTACCTCACGCAGTCAGTGTGAAGCCAAGGCCAGAAACCATACCCCTTTCTCTGTCTAAGTGAATTAATCAGGAGCTCCTTGTCAGCAAAGCAATCCTTTGGGAGATTGATGGGATCCCAAAATGAGCCAGGGAAGAGATGTGCTGGAGCCCAGTGCCACAGGGTGTTCCATGCCACCCTGATGTTATTTTGGGAAGTCTAATTTTGGCACCTCAAGCAGACCTGTAAGTAATGATTGACTGACTGAAAAGTATCCCTGCTGCTGGTTACTTGAGTAGCATGCATGCTTGTGTCCAATGAAATATGGCTTGGTGCGTAGCGGTGGTCCAGAGAGACCTTGTAATAGCTAGCTCATGTGAATTCTAACTTAGGAGTCTGCATCTTACATGGCTGCCAGCTTTCTAAAACACTCATGGGAGTAACCCAGGCTACAATTTGTGTGGGGTGCTGACCCACGTAAGCTCCACTCCAATGTCTCTAGAATTTCAGGGGAAAGAAATTTGCAATGGACACGTGCCTCATGATAATTACTCCCATTAAAACAACAACCACAAGGAGATGAGACAGTCATACCCAATTCTTCCTTTCACCATTGAATCTCTGGGTTTAAGTGGGACGCTTACCTGTGTGAATATGACTTTGAAGTCCCCAGGCTAGTCTTTATTTCAGGGGTGGAAAGACTCATGGGTGCACACATCCAGTGTCCGCTTGATCCATGCACCAACTTCAGGTGATCTACCTGGACACCTCCCGCCAGCTTTAGCCATTCCTTCTCTGCCACACTGGAGGAACTCTCTGAACTCATCTCCTCCTCAGAGATACTCCCTGGGGCACTGGTCCTCGGGTCCGGCCTTAGGATTTGCGGGGGGGGGCCAGGGTGAAGATAAAATGGGGGACCCCTGGTGGCCCCTCCTCTTTAGGGGAAACCTCTGTGGTGCCCTGAAGGGGGTCATGTTTGGGGCCCCACTGAGAGGGAGTGGTGCCCCCACAACCTGTTTTGGTGAAAATAGAGGCCACCACGGGGCCCTCAGAAAGAGCAGGGCCCGGGGCGGCCACCCCATGTCACCCATAATTTATGTGATACAATGTATACATAATGAATGTTGCATGCAATATGTGGGGGAAACCACCACGGACCTCCGTACCTGGTTCAGAAATCACAAGTCAGCCATTGTCTCTAAGAAAGTGGAGCAGCCTGTTGCTAGACATTTTAATTCAGAAGATCACACACTCGCTGACTTAGAAATCTTCCCTATAGAAAAACCCTCCGACCCAAAACTACTGGACACCAGGGAAAACTTCTGGAGCTACAGATTTGACACCCTCGCACCCAACGGTCTTAACTTAGAAGATAACACATGAAACCTATCTTTTCTTGTATGTGCTACTGCGTTCCTTGGCTCACCTTATAACTCTCTTCAACCTCAGAGTTCTAAGAACTGCCAGCTGTGCTCACAATACACTTTATTTCAAAAATCAACTGAGCTCCTGAAACGTTCAGCTAATCAATCAATCTCTGTTTGCAGTCATTTTCTCTTTATCATTCAGATAGATAGATAGATAGATAGATAGATAGATACTATTGGAAGGATGTTAGATACTATAGTCAGGGCTCGAATTATAAGGAAAGAGGTAGGGGGAAATCATGCTCCCTTGCAGCCTTCTAAAGCCAGTTGCTAAGGGGACCATCAAAAAGGTAGGAGGGGCACTGAAAAAGGCAGGGGGGGCTCCCCTGTAATTCGGGCAGTGACTATAGTGATGAGATAAGGACCTGTGCAGAAATGCCAAGACACCCAATTAATGGATACGAAATGGACACAGAGAGCCTGGTCCTCATAAAGCTGAGCTGGTACATGTCCCATTCATTTTTATGGAGCTTGTGCCGATGGAAGGGCTTTGAGGATTGGACTGAAAAGGACCCAGCAATTTCACCACGTTCACAACAGAAGTCTGTGGCAGATCAGGGATTTGAATGCTAGACACCTATGTTCTAGGCTATCAACCTAAACACCTTCCCTCTCTTATTTTACATTGTAGATTATTGCAACTGAACCCCCATTACAATTCTCTGCTCAACAGAAACCCCACTATTAGAATGAGTGGGATTTAGCTGGGAGATATTGGATCAGAACTTCAGCTGATTTGCATCCGGGCCGTGCCTTGAACTTGGCACTATGTCTGTATGTGAAATTTATATCAATACAGGAAAGAAATTTAGACGCAGAAAGAGAAAAGATTTGTTCTTGTGTTTTAAATGCATTGCTCGTCCTATTTATTGACCCATTAATTATCAGCTGTGTCTTTTAACAGGCCTGGGTACAGTAGCGGTAGCGAACACTATGATTTCTCCAATGTGACTTTCTTGTGAGAGGAAAATAGCAACTCTGTCCAGGCCCAGAGTGAGGCCGGCAGTGTAACAAGGTTATAATGTAAAGTGCTGAGCAATTAGCTAGGAGATTTACCTCTCTGTCTTAAAAGCATTTTTATTACTTAATCAATCACAAGCAATTTATAAACAAGGCTGGAGTTTTACAGTGAGCCATAAATCTGTCTTATTTGCTTCTGAGGGAGAGCAGGAAAAACAAACCCAAAGTTCCAAAAAGACATTTTATCAATTAAAAAGGAAGAAAGGGGGGGGGAGGGGGTGTCACAAAAGGGGAGACATTTTTCAGATGACAAAAGCAGCTCCCAGAAGGGAGGGGAGGAGAAAGTCTGGCTGATTAAATTGTCTGCCACTCCCAGGGGTCTTAGCTGGAACTACACATTAACACTGTGATTGTAAGCTCTTTGGGGCAGAGACCCTGCCTTTGTGTGAGCATTTCTATAGTCCTTTGCATATGGATGCCAAACCTTTTTTGTTTGCATGATGCCATTTTGAGACTTAAATATAATCTCCTGTCACCTTCGAATCTTATTCATTTTAAATTTGTATCCTGCTCATCCCACAAAAAGCAGGCTTGGGCCAGGTTACAAAAATATATTTTAAAAAATGCTACATGCTTTTTTAAAAAATGATTAATTAAATATACCTACCCTAACGCCTCCCCGGACCACCAAAAGCCTTGTGAAACAAAAATGCTTTATGCTGTTTCTGGACCAGGCAAAGGCTCGAGTTTTGGCAAATCCCATGGGGAACAGAATTTCCACCACAACGGGGAAGAAGCCACCAAGAATGCTTCTGCCCACATCCTCACTGTCCATCAATTACTATGTATCAGTCATGGGTGGAAACTATAGATCCACCAAATGTGTAGATCCACCAAAATAGTTCCATCCCAAATCCCAGTAAAGGTAAGCAAGGAAAGAGCTAACTGCATCACGTCATCGATAGCTGTACGATGGTTTCTTCATTTATTGGAGATGCATCCATTGATCCATTATGTTTTTTCACATTTGTAACTTTGGTGATTCTATCATTCTTGGGACCGGAGCACAACAGCCATGTGCGTCATGTTGCCGTTTGCAAAATTAGTGTTAAAAACCCTCTTCACTCAGAGTGACCGGCAAAAGGCAAATCTGTTGGGAATTAGCCGCTTTCGTTGAGTTACCGCCATTCCACGTCGTCCATTAGGACACTGTCCTTTGGCTTTCAGTTATAGCAGGGGCAGGATGCTGCTGCAACCAGGAGGGCTGGTGACTATTCCACCTGTTTGTGTATGTTTGTGCAAATGAATATTTGTGTATTTTGTGCATGAGATTTGCCATTTCTGTCCAGAGTCATTTTGTTTTGAAATGCAACTTTATCAAGAACTAGTTCCTCTCATTTGCAACGATGGGCGTGGCAATCCATAGATATGACGAGTGCAACAAAATCCAAAATGCTCCACCTGTGTCGGCTAGAGAAAGATCTGCTCCATGCAGCTTTTAAGAAATATACAACTTCTCTTGCATGAGTCATTTATCCCCCTAAGGGATCCTCTCTGTGCCGTGCCAGCAATATTTTCACTCGGAGTCTTTTCTGGTTAATCACACATCCACCAAGTAGCTGGCAATCACCATCAAAACAACAAATGGCATGTGTGTAAAAAGAGACTGGCGAACAGAGTGATGGGCTGTTAGGGGTGTGCACCAGGTCCCCATGTTTTCGTTATTCATTTTCGTTATTTAAAAATGTCATTGTTATCATTATTAACTACAATGTCATTGTCATTATTGGTACCGTTTCAAACAAAGATTTTATTTTTGGTATCACTATCGTTATCTTTATTGAGTCCCATAAGCAAACGAAGATCTCACAATAGCGGTAACGATACCAAAAACGGAAGTTGTTTGATGGGCTGGGCTGTGTCTGGTGTAGTGTGTGTGTGTGACTCTCTGTGTGTGTGTTGTGTGAGGTGAGCTAAGAGCAGATGGCAGGCAGAACGGCACTGCTGAAGAAGGTGAAGGTGGAGGAGTCGAGGAGGCTGGCTCCTCCAGCGAGTTGGTGAAGGTGGGCGCCTCTTCGGGAGAAGAGGAGAGCAGCAAAGGTGCCACTGCTTGTGCCAGGTTTGTAAAATTTCTTTATTTTTTGTTTCACAGAACTTTGATAAGGGATGGTAAAAGAATACCCTACTTTAGAGTGAGCTGGCAGGCATGCGGGTGAGTGGATTGGCAGCAGCAGTCCGGCATGAGCGGCAGCAGCACCCAAAGACACGGCAGGATCTCAACCTGCAGACAGTACCCCCGAGGTGGAGGATGTGGATGGAAGACAGGGAAAGAGGCAAGAAGGCAGCAGCACCGCATCCATCCAGTTGGAGTGGGAGAATGGGGTATTTGACTGGGAGGAAGGACTGGAGGCATCACATGATGGCATGATATTATGTAGGTGCTATGAGTTCTTGCTTCAGAGAGGGTGAATCATCTGATGGTGGCAGCCAAGACAGGCTGAGAATCTGAGATCGCCCCACGGGGGGCCGCTATGGGAAGCTGAGGTGAAATATGATACTTGGATAAGTTTTGCTTACTGTTGGTCGTAGTCATTTGGAAGATCCCGAGTGGTGGGGTGTCAGAGAAGGGCAGCCTTGGGAAGCCCCTGACTGATTGCCCCATGGGGAGCAAGGCATAGAAGAAGGAGACAGACAATTAGTGACTGATTGGGCACATTTCATTCCACCATTGCGATAGGTGGTTCCAGGTGCAGGGAGGCACAGTCAGGTACATGTGTTGTGTATTCTTTCTATCTCATTCCGGTGGGTTTGCTGCTGGATGTGGGCATTGAGCATGAGCACTGAGGAGTTCTCTCTCTGGTTCTGGCAGGTGACAGCTGGAGCAGGATGCACCTCTCTCCCTCCACCCCCCTCCCTCTCATTTTAGCAGCGGGGAGCGTCTCTCTCTCTCTCTGGTTGTGTACAGTGGGTGACGGCATGGGCAGGAGCATGTCTCCCTCTCTCTTGTTCTAGCAGCAGGGAGCACGTGTGTGTGTGTGTGTGTGTGTGTGTGTGTGTGTGTGTGTGTGTATATATAAAATGTGCCCCCTCACTATGGGTCTATGGCCAGGTCAGGGAAACCCAGCAGGAACAGGACTTGCTCCACCAACCCAGTGCCTAGCCTTGAATGGTGGGGACTCACGGTGTCCCACGCTGCCAAAAATCCCCATTCGCTGGGCATGCTGGTTGGTGAGTAGGAAACTAGTTCGTGTGCCACCGTGATATTTTCCCCTTCTCTGACCAGTACAGAAGGGGATCGCTGCTGGGATCCACCACCAGGTCCTCACGGTATTTCGCCACCACCTGCTCCGCAGTGTCAGGCTCCTGCTGCCTCTGGCTGCTGGCACTGCCCACCTCTCCCCCACCCCCAATTGCCTGTGCCCACACTGCCTGCCCTGGGGTGGTCCACTCGGGGCAGGTGATGGCCAAGTTGCTGCTGCTGCTACTCGGGGAGCTCTGCATCTCCGACCTCCTGCTGCTGCTTTGCCCCTCCTGGCTGCCCTGCTGCTGCCACCGCCTGACCCTCTCCACCAGAGCATGCTTCCTCAAGATGAAGTCTGCCGTGCGAGCTGCCACACTCACCTTCACCCTGGGGTCCAGCATGGTGGAGAGTATGTAAACTACCCTGGCTCAAGCTTCACATCAGGATGCTGCGACAAATCTGCTCTATCACAAAGTAGTCATCCCTGTTTCACTTGGGCAGCTATTGTCAAGATTAGGAAAGTAGGCCTCAGTAGCTGCTACTGAGCATGCTCAGATGAATTGAACAGTCTCATTAGTTGCAAATACCACTTTCTTATAAAATACCAGTTTTCCATACCACACTGAAGCTGTGAAACGAGTACCCACAAAAATAGGTACACTAGTCAAAATTGCAGTACTCAACCCATCCCAATAACATCAGGTACTAATTGTTACTCAATTAGTGCCCTACAGACTACCTGATGTATTGAAATACCATTTTTGTCCCCATTCTCTGACTTCCGGTACTGAATTTCTGACTTTTGGTATCGATTTCTTTACCGTTTTACCAATTGGTACCAATCGGTAAAATGCTAAATTGGTAACAATAATACCTGGTATTTTCAGGTAATTGGGTGTCTGATCAGGACTCAGGGAGCTCATTGGACACCTGACCCATTACTCGATATTGCAGGTATTACCTGCAGATGGTGAATGGGATACCTGTTCCAGCTCCAATGCCAGGGCATCTGCGTGTTTGTTTGTTTTTTCTGGATTCCTGGGTACATGAGGATAACAAAATAGACTGATGTGGTTGCAGAATCTGTTGACCCGCCCACAGGTGACCATGTGGCAGTTCCTTTTAGTGAGTCTTATCCCAAGCCCTGCGGATCCTGTGTGCAGTTTCCACAGGGCACCATGTTGTCGCGGTAGAAATCCACGTGGTTTGTGCACAGGTGATCCGTGGAGCTTGGGACTGGGCTCAGAAATTTTATTCCTGTTTTTAGATCTCAACTTTGGTGGCCATTTGGGATGACCACAGCATTTGACTAAAAGCCTGTGTAGTGTACCAGTTGTGGCAGAGTTCCTTCAACCAGAACCAGAGAGAGGAAGATGACTTTGCCAGACTGGCTATGGGCTTCCCACCCACCGACATTTTCTCAGGGGAGACGCATTGTGGCTGCGACAGTACATTTTTGATGGTTAAACTTATTTTACTTGATTGTCCCCATTTTAATTGCTGCGTGTCATGTCTCCTTAATATGTTCCAGCTCACCCTGCTGAGCCCGGTAGCCTGTCTGCATTTCTTGGGGATGAAGTCAACCTGGATGCTCTTTTTACTTTAAAGAATGTTGGTCGATTCCACTTCTTTTAAGTTTTTCTCTTGTGATGTGCTCCTTTTTCTACCGAGGTTTTAACTTTGCTGTAATTTTTCATCTTACCTCTTTGATTTTTACCTTGTGTTCAGCATAATAGGGCCTTGTTGCCGCTGCACCATGACCCCCAACCACTGTCTGACGCATCAGTGGCAGCAGCTCTCAGTCTTGGTCCCAGCCAGTCAGCTGCTGAGAACCGTGTGTGTGTGTGTGTAGGATTCATCAAAACAAAGGGTGTTTTTAGATGGATGCGGGGGCAGAGCTGCTCCAGGGGTGCACCCCCACGTCTGCCCTCTCCCAGCCCCAGGTGGGTTCGCTTTAGACATACACACCACATATGTCCTGGCCATAGTCCACACACACACGCACCATAGAGTTGCAGGCAGAATGCCCGACGCTCAAGACTGGCGCCCACAACACTATGGTGTTGCTGGGGTAATAGCTGGATGGGAGTGAAGCTGCCGTGGAAGTCTGCCAAGAAGAAAGACAGTATCTTCACTCCGGGCCGCTGCTCTCGGTTTTGCTGGTCCACTCAGCTGGTGACACTCTTGAATGTTCTGGAGGGCCGCAAGCGGGGCTGCCCCAAACCAGGCTCAGCCTGCTGTGGTCCAACGTCTGGTGGGTCACCTTCAGATGGACTGGCCATCCCAGGGGTGAATTGGGTTGTCACCCGTGGAGCTGCGGTCCATCTGTTTACACCCAACGATACAAACAGAGGCCAGTTTATTAGTTTGGTAGCCATGTATAAATAAATAAATAAATAAATAAATATGAAATGTTGGAATATATGCAACTTGTCTTCTCTAGGTTGTCACAGAGATGGGCCAGCTTGCAAGGGGCCTATCTCTGTGACAACCTCAAGAAGACAAGTTGTACATTGGGTTACACAGATTCAACACATTCCCCAATGGGCCCCACAGTGGAAAAGGGAAACTGACACTGGGGGTAGCAGCAGTTGCATAGTACCAGATAGTCCTTCCTGTCATGCAACCAGAAGCTCTTGGAAGCCAGTACGGCTAGCAGCATGACCAACTAATTGGTCACAGAGCTTGGAGAAGGCAGAGATGCTATTTCATCCTTTGCTGCTTCTTCCACCCTGCTGAGCAGGGCTGTGGCTCCACCCTCTTCTCTGGTGATTGGTGGCTACCCATGACACAGCCAACAATCACCAATGGAGGAGGAGGAGGAGCCATTTTAGAAAACAAATCTTTCAATGCCATTTTTACCCTGAATTTGAGGGGGTGAATTCCCTGTTGGAAGTAGTTGTGTATAGGTATTATGGACACACGCATGCACAACAGAATAGTGGAACAAACAACACTATTGCATAGTGGAACAACAGAAGATATACAGGCCTGTAATACTGAATATAGTTGTTCAGCACAGTTAGCATAGGCCCGCCAAGAATGCTGGGGAAAAGCAGAAATTCTTTGTAGCAGGAGCAGAGAGAGGCTTGGGCCTCTGGAATGTAAGGCCACTTTTACACAAGCGGGTGGATGTAGCGCATTGAACGCACTTCCTGAAAAGCTCCACGGGGTGTGTTTAGATGCCCTGGAAGTAGCTGGCTCCCATAGGAATTGCGCCTCCCGTGGTCTTTTGGAAGGCGTATTTGGGAAACCCCGATATCGAGGCTTCCCAGGTGCACCTTCAAAAAGACCACGGGAGCCACGATTCCCATGGTGGGCGGCTACTTCTGGTGTGTCTAAACACACCCTGTGGGGCTTTTCAGGAAGTGCATTCTTCAACACGCTGCATCCCACACCTCATGTAAAAGCGACCTAAGAGTAAACAGTGGTACTGGGAGAAACCAGGTCTGGACAAGGCAAAGATGAAGAGATCGATTGATTTACCAGATACTGGTAGCCATCTTTACCCATGGATACATGGGTATGATGGAAACACAGAACATACACTAGTTAGCCACATATATGTTAATAACCAATAAAGTTGAGTTAATATGTATTTGATATCTTTGCTAATTGTGATTGATTATATGGGCTCTTTATTAATGTAATGATTATACTAGAGAATTTTTGACCAGGCTTGGGGTTGAGCTGACTCAAAGGTACAACTACAGGATGGAACATCATGTTTAGGTTCTGGGTAATACAGGAATGCCAGAGATGGGTCTGGAGGATTATGGAATTTGGGTGTTTCATGTAATACCCCAGCAAGGAGATGCCCAATGGTGGGAACTGATAATACACAGATTCCAAAGAAGGGGTCTGGAGGGACTAGTAAATGAGCTTTGTCCTCTTGAATGTCAACTAGTTAGATATTACCTATATAACTGACCATTAACCAGCAATATACCTTAACACTCCTGAAATTAGCTCGTCAGCCAATCGTAGACAGTAATCACTGAATGTGTATTTATGCAGGTATCACGTGTGTATATGTCATTTTGTTAAATCTCTATATTCTCTGATTTGATGTAACTATGGGTAGTTGGTCTGACTGGTATATCCGGCACAGCTGGCACCAGAGCCAGCTGGGTTCAATAAACACCTGTTTTGTGTACCAAAGTCTGAGTTCTCACTTAGAATATTTGCACTGGTTTCAATATATGGCCTAGAGGAATACCAGCTGGACACCTTGCATAGTGAAACCATTGGGAGTAAGCTGACCCGACCTATACAATGACAATCCCCACCTTGGGAAATCAAGAGGGAGAGAATCCCCCATGTCTTCCTCCTGCTGGCTTTGCCTGTGTTTTTGTAATACGTATGCAATGGTGCCACTGAATCTTCAGGGCCGTTATGTGAATAAACTATGTACTGCACAGTGACTACACACAAGGTTCTCCCATTTCAAGACCTAATAGGAACAAATGTGTAATTGCATAGTTCACTGGTTTAACAGCTCTTAGCGCTTTTGATGTATAGCCCCTTTATATATTCAGTTCATGGACTTCTATGGCAAATAATGAAAGTCAAAAATTCACTCGTTTATCTCATCGGAGCTTTGTCAGCGGAGTCTGTCTCTTTGCCTCAGGTCATCTTGAGAAGTGGAAACCAGAGACGCCTTCTTCCTTGTACACACTGGGATACCAGTTCCCATCTTCTCAAGCTCCCCAAAGTAAACTAGTTACAGGGACGTGAACCCACAGCTGAGACAACAAAACAGCCAGTTGTCAAATTAAAATAATCATAATAAAAAGAAACTTTCAGTAATAAAAATCCTGACTGATGAGGTCGTACTCCCCTCCCCACCCCAATATCTGTGGTGTTGGTACACAAATAACAGGTGCTTCTTATTCCCCCTTAAGATGAATATTTACACAGGTGCATCAATCATCATCTTTTTTTTTATTATTTTATTTTATTGGGCCAGTAATATACCTGGCACTGAACAATCATTAATTAGAGACAGGTCCCTGCCCCAAGGGGCTTACAATCTCTTGTTGGTTTCACACGTTCCTAAAGTGAATGCCATTGCCCTATCAGTTAAAACCCTGGGCCTGCAAGGATAGTTTCATTGTTTTACATTTTATTGTTCTTGGAGTACTGGCTGTGTGCATAAGTGTTCTATGCACACAAAAGAAGATAAGTCTCTGCCCCAAGAAGCTTACATTCAAAGAGCTAACATGCTGAACATCCCATTGACAGCAACAGGAGATCATCGACTCATGGCCTTGTTAGCTCATGCTTCCAGTCTGTACAGCTCAGGCATATATAATATTCCAGATAAAAGCCAAGTAAGACTTGCTGTGAGATTGGTTGGATTTGGGTCAGGTAGTTGTTGCAGGTACCAAGACTTTGTCTAAGGCAAAAAAGGAGTTGAATTTTGTCAGAGGTTAGTGGTAAGGAGCTGATGAAAAGTGATGTGTATGTTTTGCTGCATCCCTCATGCATGGAGGAAGAGAGAAGACCAGTCTTCACGATTTGTTTTCGACAAACTCATGTTGACTTCTTTCCATCTCCCCCTCTTCCAAGAGCCTGCAAATTGACTGTTTTATTATTTCTTGTTGGGTTTTATTAGTGCTAAAATGATAGCTATCAGTCTTCCGTTTTCTTTGGAATTTACCGAGGATTGCCCTGCTTGACTCAATTTTACCGAGTTCCAAGGAACCGCGTAATGGCCACGGTAACTCGATCGAGGACAGGAAGGGGCAGATGTGTACCACGGGCAGGTAACAGGGCAAGCCAGGGGCAGGGAAGGAGGGCCAGCGCTGGCAGGGAAAGGGGAGCTAGTAAACTCACCTAAAAGCCATAGGAGCCGGATGATGGTATTCAGCCAGATACTGGATATCAACAGATACTCGTTTCAGCCCTAGATTTTACCTAGTACTAAATCAAGTAGTTTGGTCTCAAGTTTCCTGAGTCATCTCCATTTCCACCTTCTTGAAAATATGGCCTAGATTTGATTTTCTCCACTCCCCTGGATCCTTGCCTATCTTCCATGAATGTATACTGAATGCATCAGCAACCAGAATGACTAAAAGGAAACATTGGGTTTTGTTTGATTTTCTTCATCCTGTATCTTCTCCAACAGCTTCGGAAGTCAGCACATGATGTAGGTATTTTTGGACAGTCTTTAAAAAAATAAAATAAATTCACATTTGCGTCTCTCTCTGTTCCCTTTTGGAGTCCTGTAATTCCCTGGTTCCCTTCCCAATTGGTCTGTTTTTCATTCTGCCCATTTGGAAAGATAAATATTTTCACGTTCTCCCTTTACTCCTGTAGGCTTTGTCTGAATGAAGGCAATCGATAAAAGCAGCTCGCATTACTGACTATAAATGTGACACTACAGCTATTGAATGAAACTTACTCCATTTCTGAGTAGTTTTTATAACGTAATTATCGCAAAGAGAGACATTTCCAGGGGCAAAAATATTAAAGGAAAGAAGTTTGATTTACTACTTAGGGACCATGATTTGCAAACTGCAGCACCTACAGTTTAAATCCGTTCTTATCAGAGAAGCTCAGCTCTCAATACACCAAAGATCTTTTGAAAATCTGGCCACTTATTTTGTTACACCTACATGGGGGCTGAACCCATTGGAAACTGACACTAGGTTCCAGACACTGAATACTTCCGAATTTGTACACTGACCCCCTTTGAAAACTCAGCCCCCTCATTCTGTTTTAATTCCACTTGAAATTCATGCCCTCACAAAAGCATATTGCTGGAAAACTGTCTCCTCCTCCTTTATTTCCCATTGCAGGCACAACCTGTGGTCAGCAGGGAGTGCCCTTTTGCAGGTATCATCTGCCTGTCAAGTTCCTACAGTAAGGGCACACCGAGATGCGTTTTGGGTGGTTGTCCCACAATTATGGAACCCCCTTCCCCTGGAAATTCATCTCAGTCCAAGCCTGCTCATCTTCCAGAGGCAATGTAAGACTTCTATTCAGCCAGGCATTTGGCTGGTGGGGATAGAGTTGGGGAGATTTAGGACAGGGGATTTTAATTGGTTTTATTTGTGTACTTTAAATACATTATAACCCACCCTGAGCCAAAGGGATAGAACGGAATGCAAATTTAAATAAATAAAATAAAACCACATTGAATCAAGACCTAAATGCTTATTCTATAAAGGTTACTCAGAACTCATCCAACTTAGTTGGATTTTGATTTTCTAAGGGATCTGATTATGCGTGACAAGCCTGGTTTCAATGAAATCACAACAAATTTCCTACTCATTTCAACCAGGCCAGGACTTCCTACTGTGGCCCTTTTCACACAGACACTCTTTTTAGACGAGGTGCTGGGAAGCGCCTCCTGAGCCGCACGTTAAGAGAGAAACTGTGCCGCGCTGTCGAAAGTGACGTTCTCCCCGTTCCCAGCAACGGTGGCGGCCGGAGATACGGCGCTTTGCAGAGGCGCGTTCTAGAGACCTCAATTTTCAGGTCTCTAGCACATGCCTCTCACAGCGCCATGTCTCCGGCCGCCACTGTTGCCGGCAACGGGGAGAACGTCACTTCCGGCAGCGCGGCGCGGCTTCTCTCTTAACGTGCGGCTGGGGAGGAGGCGCTTCCCAGCACCTCGTCTAAAAACGGTGTAACACTGATAAAATGGGTGTTACATTTTATTATACATGTTGCAGGGCACCCATAGAGCACACCTGCAGCCCTGCAACATGTATACATTGCTCTGTGAGCCGGAGGGTGAGGGTAAAAGAATAGCGAAATGAATAAATAAATAAATAAAATGTAGCACCCATTTTATCAGTGCTAGAGTGTCTGTGTGAAAAGGGCCTTTCTGTGTGGCAGGGACAGGCTCACCTATAGTCACACCGCTTTTAAACGAGGGGCGCTGAAGCGCCTCCTGAACGCCGTGTTAAAGCAAAGCCGCCGGAAGTGACGTTCTCCCCGTTGCTGGCGGCGGCTGGCAACACAGGGCTTTGGAGCGGCGCGTTCTGAAAGCCTGAAAATTGAAGTCTTAAGAACGCACCGCTCCAAAGCCCCGTGTCGCCAGTCGCCGCCGCCGCTGGCAACGGGGAGAACGTCACTTCCGGCGGCTTTGCTTTAACGCGGCGTTCAGGAGGCGCTTCAGCGCCCCTCATTTAAAAGCATCCTAAGTCTTGGCAGGATTAGCTCCAGTACTACCAGTACCACTTTAAAGTCAGCTCATGTGAAATATCTCTTTAAGGGAATTTAGCTAGGGTCTCTTTTATTCTCCACAATAAAGCTATATAGGATCACAGTCTCAGTCCAATCAGTTTCTCCACCATTTGTCCTTCCAGGCAGGTATCAGTTCTCTGGCTCTTACCCATGATCTGGGTCTCTGGGCCAGGCATGCTCCTCTGCATCCAGATCTTCCTTGGCTAATGCAGAGCTCTTCCAGGAGATCCTTCTCCCATGACCTCACCTGGCCAAATCGCCTTCCTGGGCTTTATTAGGCCCTGGGCATGCTCAGACAGACCCTCTCACACTGAGCATGCCCGTGGACTTAGCCCCTGAGGCTTACCCGGTTCCCTTTGAGCATGCTCGGGTACTTAGCAGCCCACAACTCCCTTGGTTCTCAGTGAGCATTCCAAGGGACTTAGTCTGAGAGAGAAACCTTCGGGGTTGGCCCCACCACACCCTTACTCAACTGTCCACAGCTGCTGTCCACAGCTACTGGCAGCACCGCACCTCTGCTAGACCAGTCCCTGGGCTGGTGCTCACTGTTTCTTAAAGGTTCAGCAGCCTGCAGGGACTCTGCCCTGTTACAGTCTGTTCTACTACTAAGAAGACATGACATTGTATGTGCATATATTTATTAATTCAGCTAGTCAACCAAACCCAAGTAACTGTGGGTAGCTGTTCAACTAGTCCCACATAAATAGAATGGTTTATATCAGGGGTTGTAAAACTACGGGTCTGGAATCACACACAGTGTCATGGCACCTACCAATGGAGACATACTCAGAGCGGAAATGAGTATCCACAACTTTCCAATATTCAGCCAGATAACAAAGAGTATCCAGTTAACAGGATTACTGATTGACCATGCATTACCGTTTAATGAACTATCATTTACCGCCCATTATATACATATATTTTACTCCCTCCATCCTAGTAACATTCAGTTATGCTATAATGTGGTAATATCCGGTAATCTGGTTCCACTAGAACTGGTTAGTTACCAAATAACCACCAAACTAAACGAAATAGCAGATATAATCAGCAGATCACTTTTTTGCTATCCATTTCAGCACTATTCACAATCTCAAGCAACATTTAATGTAGTTCTATGTCCTCAGTGCTGTCTGAGACAGTGAGATTATACTTAAGTTTCAAAATGGAATCTCACAAACAAACATTTATGCCACTGTTCTACATGGCCTAAATAGGTATTTTGACCATCGTTAATTTCTATAATTTAGTGAGAGGAAAAATGCTAAGAGCGAACTAGATGCTTAGATGTCAGTCACGAACGTTAGAGTAATGTCAAAAGAACGTTGCCATGGGCTCTCCACCCAATGGCATTTGTTCAGGGGAGAGTTTCTGTCGCCATTATGGTGTGTCCTTGCTGGTCAAACCTATTACGTGCGTGTCCCCATTTTAATGCTGCATGCTGCACATTTTCATGCAGTCAAACTCACCCTGCTTAGCCGAGTAACCTATTTACATTTCTTATGGGTATGGTCAACTTGGGTGCTCTTTTTATCTTTTAAAAGACTGTTGGCCGCCGGTTCCAATCTTTTTGAGCTTTTTCTCTTGTGATGTACTCCTTTTTTTTTTACTGTGGTTTTAACTTTTCTGTGACTTTTATCTTTTTGCTTCTTTGATTTTTTTTTAGCTTGTAAAATACAGTCTTTCAGACAGTGTATTATAAACCCCCAACTACCAACTTACTTAGCTAGTGGTAGAATGTTTATACAATATGTGATTTCCAGGACAACTATAAATTCAGCCCAAAGGAAGCAATAACACCTCCATATTCTACAGCCCCCCACCTTAGAGAATGACCTTGAACCAACAAGAGAAGGAGCCACTTTGCATCTAGTCCTAAGTGGAATGCAGGATTTAGTACGAAGGGTAATGGGGCTGGAGCCACTGGGCAATAGTGATCATAATATAATCAAATTTGACATACTCACAGGAGGGAAAATGCCAAATAAAACCACTGTGGTAACATTTAACTTTAGAAAGGGGAACTATGTAAACATGAGGAAACTAGTTAGAGGGAAACTTAAAGGAGCAGTTTCAAGAATTAAATGTCTACAGGCAGCATGAAGACTATTTAAAAACACCATCTTGAAAGCTCAGATTAAATGTATTCTACAAATTTAAAAAGGTAGGAAGAAAATCAAACGTCTGCCTATGTGGCTAAATGATGACGTGAAGGAGGCTATTGGAGTCAAAAAGGGCATCCTTTAAAAAATGGAAAGAGAGTTCCAATGAGGTAAATAGAGAAGAGCATAAGCGTTTCCAAAGTAAATGTAAAAAGTTAATAAGGCAGGCGGCCAAACACGAATTTGAGGAGCAAGCAACTTGCTAAAGATGCTAAAACTAATAATAAAAACTTTTTGAAGTACATCAGAAGCAGGAAGCCTGCTAGAGAGTCAGTTGGGCCGTTAGATGACCAGGAG
>QEPC01014402.1:5608411-5629377 GCA_003113815.1 Sphenodon punctatus | reverse complement strand
AACGGTTATTTACCCTCTCAAATAGTACTAGAACTAGGGGACACTCCATGAAACTAGCTGCCGGCAGATTTAAAACAAATAAAAGGAAGTACTTTTTCACTGAACGCATAAGTAACTTATGGAATTTGTTGCGGGGGGGGGGAGGGGGGGACGTTGTCAAGGCCAGTAGTATAGCTGGGTTTTAAAAAGGACTGGATAAGTTCTTGGAGAGTAGGTCCATTAATGGCTATTAACCAAGTAGCTTATGGGATGAATTTCTTACTGTCGGGAACTAGGACTGAACAACGGGGAATGGATTGCCCATTGTGACTGCTGGTTCTTCTCCCATGCGATCGAGATCGGCCAGTGTCGGAGGACAGGATGCTTGGCTTGATGGACCATTGGTCTGACTCAGTATGGCACTACTTAGGTTCTTATGTTCTTATGATCTAAGAATGACTTTGGACGGTTATTGGCCGCAATCCCATGCCCCGTAGATGTCATGCACCACGTGGTTTGTGCACAACTGCGTGTGCACACGACTCCACACAGGATCCGTGGGGCATGGAATTGGCCCCACTGTCTACTCAGAGCAGGGAGGATAAGACAATAATGCAGGCAAATTAAGTATCTAATGAAAAGATAGGGTAAAAACAGATGTAGAGGCGGATCGGCAGCTTTCCAGCCTGGCCCAAGGTGGGAAGCAGCAACCACCTCTCCTCAGGTTAGGGAGGAGCATTGACCTAATGTGTCCATGGCCGGAGAGCCGTCCCACTGCCCACCCACCCCAGGTAGTGTGGGGAGCTCAACAAACATGCAGGCTGCCAGCCCCACCCAACTCCCAGTGCTCCACCCCCTGCCATGACAGACAGCCATGGCGGCCATGACAGACAGTAGGGATGGCAGGGCCGAACAAACATGCTATCCCATGTTGACATGTGGGAAGCCCTTGGCCCATGCTTTGTCCTTGGAGATTTTCTGAGGATACAGCCTAGGCTAGCCACCTACCTGCTCAGGGGCAGTCCCAGGCGAACATCTGGTGGCGCGTGACCACACGTGCTGGTGGACCCTGGGCCATAGCTGGCTACCATCACATCGGTTTTCACCATAGTTGAAGCTCTCAGAACTCCAGTTTCTCTCTTCTTGAGTCACTGACTGGATTAATTCCTTGGTCTTTACCAGGGCAGTGGGCAGACAAAGTGTGTCTCAAGAGCAACATGCGGTTTTTGGGCAGTTCAAGTACAGCTTTCAACCAGAGCTGGTCCTGGGCCTCACATTGCTTTAATGGTCCTGTTTCTCACTTCATTGCACCTGAGTCTCAGCAGTTGAATTGCAGCTGCTCCTCAGAATCTCAGCAGCCAGGACCACTGAGCACTGGCTCAGCCTGCCAATCCAAAAAGCTGGAGAGGCTCAACCTAGGAGAAGCTTCACAGGGCTCAGGCATGTGTCTTTTAGCTCTCTGACATATGACAATTTTGGTGCATGACTCTTGGAGATGGCAAGTTTGCCCACCCCTGATATATCCCATCGGTCCATAAGTTATTTATCTTAAAGGAGAATCCAGATGTCTATTTTGCACCCATTGGGAAAAAAGGGGAGAAATCACGCCTAAAATACTAGTGCAGAGGATCCCAAACACCATCTCTAGATGGAGTAGTGGTTCCAATAAATATATAATATACTTCCCATGTCTTTGCTAATGTGTGGGACCATGTGATTAGATTTGTCTCAAAGAGAGGGTCACACAGGCAAAACGCTCTAGGACCACTGTATTAGTGTCTGGGTGAAAACCTGCCTCCATTGAAATGTTATATTTATTTATTTTTATTTATATTAAAATATAATTCCATGGGAATTTGCTATTTGGAGCCAGGATTCCACCCTCTCCCTATTTTCTCTACACTTACATCATAGCGTAAGCAATCTAGACAGGTGCAACGACTTGAACTAAGCCTCCTGCACTTTGTCTCAAAGTGTTCATCCCAAAGGATTTGTATTCGGTGTCAAGGAAAGTATGTGCCTGCCAGGGAGGATGGGAAGCTGATACCCAGGCCAAATTTGCTCTGGCGGCTTTAGATTTAAAATGTTGACCCTGGAGATTATACCAGGGACCAGCTAATCACCAAAATCCCCAATGACATTTATCCTCCTTTGACATGCTAAAACTTAGATGAGGTCTACTAAGCTCTTAAATGAGTGAATCCTTTCTCCAGCAGTAAAGGAAGCTGCATCAAAACATGAAAGATCAGAAAGTGGCATGGAAATAAAAGAGGTAACTGTAGCGGGTTAGATAATCTTCATTTTTTTAAATGGTATCGGCCCATCGTTTCAACGTATAAGTTCATTACCAGCATGCTCCTATTTTAAGGCCTCACACCCTGACTGTAAGTTGTCCCCCTTCCACCAAATACAGTTCAAGATCTAGAGTCTCATAATATTCCGTAAGAATATGAATCCCTGTAAAATCCCTGTAAAATATAAAACTAACCTGTTGGAATTCTTTGAGGGTGTAAATAAGCATGTGGACAAGGTAGACCCAGTAGATATAGTGTACCTGGATTTCCAGAAAGCATTTGATAAGGTCCCTCATGAGAGACGCTTGAGTAAGTTAAAAAGTCATTGGAGAGGAGGTAGTGTTTTACTATGGATCAGAAACTGGTTAAAAGATAGAAAGCAAAGGTTTGGACTAAACAATCAGTTTTCACAGTGGAGAGATGTAAAAAGTGGTGTGCCTCAGGGATCTGTATTGGGACCGGTGCTGTTTAATATATTCATTAATGATTTGGAAAAGGGTGTTAAGAGTGAGGTGATCAAATTTGCAGATGACACCAAGTTATTCAAGGTAGTTAAAACTCGAGAAGACTGTGAGGAATTGCAATGGGATCTTACGACACTGGGTGCCTGGGCATCTAAATGGCAAATGAGATTTAATGTGGACAAGTGCAAAGTGATGCACATAGGGAAAAATAATCCAAACTATGCATACACAATGCCCGGTACTAAACTAGGAGTTACCACTCAAGAAAAGGATCTGGGATTGGTTGTGGACAATACAATGAAATCCACAGCGCAGTGCGCAGCAGCAGTCAAAAAAGCAAACAGAATGTTAGGAATTATTCGGAAGGGGATAGAGAATAAAACTGAGGATGTCATAATGCCTCTATACAAATCAATGGTGCGACCGCACCTCGAATATTGTGTGCAGTTCTGGTCGCCCCATCTCAAAAAAGACATAGCTGAACTAGAAAAGGTACAGAGAAGGGCAACAAAAATGATCAAGGGCATGGAAGGGCTCCCGTATGAGGAGAGGCTTGGTAGGTTGGGGCTCTTCAGTTTGGAGAAGAGACGACTGAGAGGAGATATGATAGAGGTCTATAAAATCATGAGTGGTGTGGAACTAATAAACAAGGAGCAGTTATTTACCCTCTCAGCTAGTACTAGAACTAGGGGACACTCCATGAAACTCATGGGTGGCAAGTTTAAAACAAATAAAAGAAAATATTTTTTCACTCAGCGTATAATTGGGTTGTGGAATCTACTGCCAGAGGCTGTGGTAAGGGCCAGTACTATAGCTGAGTTTAAAAGAGGTTTGGACAAGTTTCTGGAAGATAGGTCCATTAGCAGCTATTAGCCAGACAGGATCAGGGAACATGACGGGAGCTGGGGGAAAACAACAGGGAATGGATCCCCCATTGTGACCTGTTGGGTGCTTCTCCTAAGCCACCGTGATTGGCCACTGTCGGAGACAGGATACTGGGCTAGATGGACCATTGGTCTGACCCAGTATGGCACTTCTTATGTTCTTATGTTCTTAACACAATTGGATTGAGAGCTGGGAATCTGATATCTGTGACTCCACTCAAGCCTACATGACAATAAGAGCCAACTGGCACCATGTTACTCAGCTCAGTCTAGCCATTCAGAGGTACATAAGTTGATGAATTTACCCTGAAAGGGACAAACTCCAACACACACCAATAGAGACAGGATTACCAGATACCTACCTCTCTCTTGTGCCCTGTCATCAGTTTTCTTTGTTAGGAATCGACCAATTACCCCAACCTGGAAACATAAGAAATGAGAATAATGAGAAAGTTGAAGAAATATTCAGGGCTGCTCTTATTCCACAATTCGTCCCATATTAGGAAATTACAGTAACAAAATTCATGGGCTATACGAGTAGAACTAAGTGGCCAATTATCCATTTGAGCAAGTAATGCAGTCTGCCAGGCAGGAGTTACGGCTCTAGGAGCAGAGCTGAAACAACCGCTACTATCCAGCTATATATCACAATATATCATGGTATCCTGTATCCAGCTGGATGCCAAATTGCCATTTGACTTTTTGGATTTTCTTTTTTAGTCCCTACCTTTAACTGTTCCACTTATGCAGTTATGTGGTTAATGGTAATCAATAAAACAGTAATATCCAGTATTCTGGTTTGGTGATTAACCTTTATGGGTACTGAATAATCAAGCTATCTGGAATACTGGATAATTCTTTATCTATCCGATTCAGCACTATTCAGGAGTGCAAAATCATACTGTCCTGTAGTGCCCGAAAGGACTGAATGCCTAACACAATGGTTCTCAACCAGTCAGTTGCAGCCCACCAGTGAGTCCTGGGAGGAGCACAGAAAAGCCTTTGGGTAGGGCTCTGGGAGGCCAGGAACCTTCATGCAGGTGTGTTGTATCTTCTCCTGACACTTCTTGCTGCCTGTGCCACTGAGGGCTGGGGAACAGGATCGGGAAATGAAGGAAGGCCGTAGCTCCCTGAAGCTATCCCACCTCTCTGGCTCCTGCCTTCTATAACTTTCAGCCCCCCTCCCCTCTTGCTGTAGCCACCGCTGCCGTAATCGCCCCCCTCCCAACCGAGGGGGAGAGTGAAATCAGTAGCGGAAGATTTTCAAAGATGGAAGTGGATAGTTACGTGGCATATGTCCATGGGCTGCTTACACATGCCTTCTATTTTATCTATTGTATTTTCATTTTTAAAATGTATATGCTGCCCCCTCCTGCTAAAAGCATCTCGGGGCAGCTAACAACATCTTAAAATACATCTTAAAATAGATAACAAACCAAAATACAATTAAAACAACCTAAAATCCCCAAATTAAAAACAATCCATACCCCCAACCCACCCACCCCATCTCCCTCAGCAAAAGCCCGATGAAACAGTCAGGTCTTACATTGTCTACGGAAAGAGGGGAGGTCGGTGGTCAAGTGGACCTCCAACGGGAGGGAGTTCCACAGCCGCAGCACAGCCACAGAGAACGCCCTCCACATGATCGAAACCCGGGAAACCAGTTTTTCTTAAAATTGTGTGCCTCCGTGCCTATGTTCCTAAGGAGGTATCCAGGGCCACATGTGAGCACAAATATCTTGTGTGCATGTGCATATTGGCGATCAATACCCATAAGTTAGGTGCGTACAACTTTGGGAGCCTGACCCTTGGAGTCTAATATTGCACTTCCTTTTGTTCCATCACTGTGCTCCTCAAGTCATTAGTGGGATCAGCAGCATTTCAAAGGAGGGTGGGGTTGAAAGTTTGTAAAGGGCTTCAACTTCAAGTTTAAAACACAAGCTTCACCTGGCAAGGACTTGCACCCAGTTCCATAGGCCTTGTCTCTTGCCTACTTCCTTCAATACCTGACTCCTCCATGCCCTTCCATCCTCATCCCAACTTTGAACCAGAGTCTGGCTTCACTGCAGCCCCTACATATGGAAGGAACAGGCTGAGGCTCCTGTATTTCTCCGCCTCATCAACTCTCCTTCTCCTTTCAGTTCTTATTGCCGAAAGTATATTTCCTGCTCTCCCTTGACTCTACCTCTTAATTCTACTCATCCCCTGCTATTGATCTTGCAACTCTGAATTTATTCACCAAGCAATTCTTTTATGACTGCTGTTTTCTGTAATTTATGCCGTAGTTTGCCTGGCATTATTTAATTCTGGGGAAATGTTTTGTGATGCAGTTTACGTAAAAAGGTGATTTTCAAAATAAAGTTTTATTGCAGGCTGGAGAAAATCTGCTTAGCTTCTATCTTAGTATTCTGGAAGCCTGCCTCCCTCTTGGGCTTTCTTGAGCATTTTCAATGATATTGTTGCTTGCCCCACATCCCTGAGTGGTGGGAAGTCCCAGGAGCAGCCTTGTTGAGTTGGTGTCCCTTCAGCAGGTGAGAGAATCTGGAAGCTGACTGTGTGGTATAAGGGTCCATTAATTTACAAATGTACAAGTTGAGAGGAAGGGCTAGGACCAGTTGCCAGCTCCTCCAACCAGGTCCTGCTGAACCCTCCAGGCCCAGCACCCGAGGGGTTCCCCAGAAGGCTGTCCCTATGCAGCCTTCTGCCCCCAAACTAGCATGCAGCCTCCTGCAAGGCTGTGCTCTGCACTCTCTCCAAACTGGAAAACTGTCCCACCCAGTACTTGGCCCTGCCTGACCACAACCATTATTATAAGAGAAGAGGCTGGGAGGCAAACCCATGTGTGGCTGATGGCCCTATACGATGAGTTACGTTCCAGGGGGATGAATTCCAACAGGGAGTTACATTCTCAGTGGGGCTGGAGCAGACCAGATCCATAACAATATGATGTCTTTACATAAACCCATAAAGCAACTTGTTCATTCTCTCTCTCTCTCTCTCTCTCTCTCTCTCTCTCTCCTTGCAAAGAAAAGAAACACCAACCAACCAACATATGTTGACTGTTTCAAATTCTTTGATCCTCATGGGAGCTCCCTTCATATTGCCATGACTGCCTTATTTTCTTCTCTGGGTCTGATGTGAATGTACTTACATGTATGTCTTCAGGGTCTATCATGGAAATATACATACAGATATGTAGAGTTATTTTTCTCTAGTTGTATGTATGTAGAGATGTCAAAAACAGGAACTCGTTTAGCTGTGAGACTTGGGATATGGGATAAAGTGCTAGAAGGGACCAATACATCATTACATCCAGCATTCCTACACTTACGATTCTTCTAGAGAGAGGATGTGGTGCTGGGTTGCTCCCAAAAGTAATAGATGGAAAGAAAGTAGTCCAGATGATATCCTTCATTGGGCCGACTTATCTTGGTGAGGCTATGCAAGCTTTCAAGCCACCCAGGACTAGAACTGAAACGGATACCATTTGGTACCTATAGGTAATACCTGCATTCTCGAGTACCATTTTAAGTATCAAAATCAGTACCTGAATACCATTTGAGTACCCGGAAAACCAACATTTTGGTTTCCCAGTTTTCTAGTACGTGAAATTACCACAAACCAGCTGGCCAATCTAGGATCAGATGTTGAAAATCTGGGACCAGAAGTAAAAAAAAATCAGGACAAAATTGTATTTTGGTATGTCAGTTAGCCTATCAGATATCATTTTGGGTACCGAAAAGTACTCCAAATTTTCAAGTCCAATCAGGTACCATGAATTTGACAGGTTATACCTGTTCTCACAGGTTCCCATTCCAGTTCTCCATGGGGTTCTTCATCACTGATAAGCACGTCCGATCTAAACAGATATATATTTACATGAACACACATTAGGGAAGGTGCTGGCATTCAAATATAAATAACAAAGAAATAAGCTGCAAGGCAATGCAATTGCAACTATAAGAGAAGAGTAGAGTTCTTAGCATTTAAAAACAAGGTGGATGTTTGGAAGACAATACCATAAGAAATGAAGAGGGGGTTAAACAATTTATGATCTTTGTCATAGATTTATCAAGCTATATCTGAATATTTTTCACGTTACTTCCCCTCTATTATTACCATCAGGAATACTATGAGATTGCTGCTCTTCTCCTTTATAACCAACAGAATGTTGATTGTTTTGCTTTTTCATTTTCATTTCGTACCCATTTTGTTCTTGTGGTCTGGAATGAGTTTTCACCTTCATCTGACCATGTGACCTGAGCCAATCCTGTTGGAATGCAGCTACCATCAGCTGCCTTTTCGGTCACTTAAATGAAGTGGTTTGCTAATCTCAAGACTGTGGTTGGGCGACAGATTTTATATCACTAAACCTACCACCACAATCAATCCCAGCAGCAACAGCAAAGTTTGAATGAGGTCATGTCAACTGAACTCTAGAGCAGAGTTTCCCAAATGAGGCATCATGATCATGACCTGTAATGGAGTCAGACCATCTGAGAATGGGGTTGCCACTTGACAAGCCTGATTGATACCCGCTTGCATGTCTTTGTTGCCATCTGGGTCATGGAATTATAGTTGAGTCTCAAGCTGTGATGGCCATAGCCATAAAGTTTGAGTATCACTGCTCTAGAGAGAATCTCCCCAAAACAGCATTGAGGAACACTTGTGAGAGGAAAACTTGCTTGGATCTTTGGGGTAGCTAGCCTGGTGCATGTCTGTTTCGTTCAGGAACTGGTTGCAGAGAGTAATGCAAGCCTTGAAGCTTGTATCCCAGTCAGGATGTACATTTTTTCACAGTCTAAATACGGGGTTCTAATCTTGAGGGTTCTGTGGATAGAGCTGACATAGGTAGCACATTTTCTACTTGCGAGTAATACCTGCATTTTCAAGTAGTCTATCAAGTGCCTGATTGGTACACACATGCAGAGTCGGGTACCTGATGACCTGAAAATAACAGGTATTGCCCTTGCCAGTATCAAGCGATTGGTAAAATGGTAAATGAGTACAGGAATCTGCATGGAAAGTCAAAAAATTGGTACTGGAAGTCAGAAACCTGGTACAAAAATGGTAAGTAATAACTATATTGAGTATATCTGATTAGTACCCAAGGCTACCAGGTCAGGTCAAATTCTGCAATTTCAACTGTTTTTGCAGACGCTGGTTTCAGGTCTATCTGCGGCCCACCAGGCTAAGAGGCTTAGAATCTATAGTGGTGATACTGGGAGGAAAGGTTACGTGGATAACCAGCTCTGAACCTTGCAAACTGAAGATTTTATCACCACATCTTTGTATTTCAGAAGCAGGGTGAAATCTTCACTTCCATTTCTTCCGTTTCAGATCCCGGACAGGAATCGGCCCGGCTGTCCATCAGACGTGTCGGCTGATTCCTACAGGGGATTGGGGGAGGGGGCTGCGCAGCGCAACGTGCGGCCGCACAGACCCGCTCCCCCAGCTGCCCACCCTTGGGGAGACAGGTGGATGCAGCGGCCAATCCAGCTGCTGCGCCCGATCCCGTCCCGTGGTCTGGGCCACAATCCAGAATCGGCCAAGGTAACAGACGTTACTTTTGGCTGATTCCAGACCGTGGTCCAGCTAACCACAATTCTGGACCTCCGGGCAGCTGGAGGTCCAGAATCATGGTCAAAAAGATTCCCACCGGAGGTTCACTGTGGTGAACATCTGGCAGGAATCCTTTAGATGTTATGGGACTTTTGGTCACCACAGGGGTTTTACTGTGGTTGACCGTGGTCTCATAACATCTAAAATTACCCAAAAACAAATGATCACATTCTGACAAATTTCAGTTCCATGTCTCCACTTGCCAACAAAGCCTTCTAAAGTTTCCTACTCTGGCTTAAAGATCTTTGTTACTATCAGGGCTAAACCAGTAGTTTTCCCCTTTATACAAGTCAACCCATCCCTGTCTGCCTCAGCTCCCCATTCAGGATGCATCAAGTTCAGAAGAGCACGGTGGTCTCTGTTCTTGTAAGAAACAGGTAGTTCTCCTTCTAGGAGAGAACTAGAACAATAGAATCTTAGAACTAGTAAAACGAAAGAATCTTAAAACTAGAGAGTTGGAAGGTACATCATGGGCCATCTAGTTCAACCTCCTATCCTGAGGCAGGGTACTTTACACTTTAACGATTCAGCTTGTTCCATTGCTGAACTGTTCTAATAATTAGGAAGTTTTTCCTAATATTAAACCTAAACCTAACTACATTGCAGTTTAAATTCATTGTTTATTGTCTGCCTTCAGTGGCAATGTTCTATTTTAAGTATTTGAAAACTGTTAATTTGTCCCTCCTCCTTAATCTTCTTTTCTCCAGGCTGAGACCATATCCCCTGACTTGTAGGACCAGTGATTGTATCCTACGATTATCTTAACAGTGATTCTAAGTCACGTATTCAATGCTGGGTAACAGATTTCCTACTTGGAGGAACATTAGCCAGCCATTTTATGGCAGTAGTGAAGTAATGACTTTCTCCAAAGTTGACTATACAATCAGTGTAGAGATGAAATGCGTACCAGCTAAAATGGGTATACACATCAAAATTGGGATGTTCGACCTGAACTGGTAACATCAGGTACTTGTGTTTTATACTTTCTTCTTGCTTGAAACTGCACTGCAGATTTCTTAGGATTCAGAATTCACATCTGTAAATGTCTCCCCCCCCCGCCCCTTTTCTCCTGATTAAGCGACACAGCCTAATCTTAGCCCAGTTGCCACATCCACAGCAAAACACAAATCTTCCCAGAGATAATCAAAATAGCTGTTTTATTTATTTTTATTCTTTTGCAACCTGGGTTATTTGCATATTAAAGTGGTTATTAAGGAAGAAAAGTCATGGATACAAATTTGACATTCAGATGTCAGCGCCTCCATAAATAAGGTCAACTATGATGAGGACACATGTTAGTCTCCAATTATAGGTCTCTTAATGCCTAAATAATGCTAATGGGAGGCATCTGCCATCGGAGCAGTGACTCATAAAAAAGATGCTCATCAGAGTCAGCGAGGTTGAATCTTGCCTCTCTTGACACTTCCATGGTTTTTTGACAAGTACGAAATTACAAAGCTGACATTAAGGTAGTCCAGACCAGTAGGTCTAGACCGTGGCTGGCAAGGCAATCTCCTTTGCTTGGCATTGGTTTTGCCCCCTTAGTGGGCGACTCTGCCCACCACTAAGTAAGAAGTTAATTTTATGAACTACCATGAACCTAGCTTGGGTTACAAGACCCGGACACTGCCACTTGCAACCCAATCCTGATAGAAAGAGTATCTTCTCTGTTTCCAAACAAGATGCCAGCCAGCTCCAAAAGCTGGGGACATGTTATCTCTGACCAACATCAGGAGCCAAAATGACAGATGACATTGTATCCGAGAAGCTTAGTTTGCTGCAGATGACAGAGTTAGATGCTCCTGGAGCCCCACTGAGATCCCCACACTTGACCTCGTACTACATTTCTTGCAGTCAAATAGCTCCTTGCATAGCTGTATGTTTCCTATTACATAACACTGTTAGCTAGAGCTAATTGATGGCTCCTTTTTAACATCTCTCAGGTATCAGATGGATAAACTGTTTCTATCATTATACAGAACCAGGGTGTACGGTGTCAGCGGTTTCAGTTGGGTGCCTGCTGCCAGATGCCTTTTGAGATTCTCAAGTCTGCTTCTTGGTTGCTTGGTAAGACATTCATACTCCCATAAATCTCTGGTTGCAGCAGCTTATGACTTGCTTTTTTACGATGTGATAACGTCCTCTCTCCTTTCTGATGGCAGCTTCCCAGATCTGCAGCCGGTATCGGTGGCTACAAACGAAAGTGAAAGCTGGGACTCCAGGGTATCAGAATTCTAGGATAGGTCCCAGATTGAGGAACCCACGTTTTCATTCCAATATTCACCAATGAGATTTTACCAGGTGACCTTGGGCAGATCACTTAAGCTCTTTATGTTTCCAGTTCCTCATCTGCAGAAATGGTGAGGTTCAATACCATCTTTGGGATACATTTTTCTGTCTGCGAACAAGAAGAGCTATGCAAACCATAGAACCCTAAGACTAGAAGGAAACGCAAAGGTTATCTGGTGCAGTGATGGGGCATCCACATCTAGAGCTTAAATGAGATCTCTCACAAATTAGTTCCTCATTGGATGAATCGAGAACGTAGAGATGTCGGACGAATTCTCGGGCAGAAATAATAAATAAAATAAAATAAAATAAAATAAATAAAACAAATTTGTCATTGGATGAATCGAGAACATGGAGATGTCTGATGAATTCTTGGGCAGAAATAATAAATAAAATACATTTGCAATGCCTGTGTGTGGAAGGATAACACATTAAAATAAATAAAATAAGTACACGTGCAAAAATGACTGCCGGGCCATGTAGTGCCTGCACAAATGACCACTGCCCTTAACCAAAATGGCAGCCATCATTATTCAGTATTCAGCTTGGGCCCCTCCTATCTGAGAGATTGCCTCACTCCTTGGGTCCTGGAGCGATCCTTGCAGTCCACCAGGGGCGCCTTCTTGGAGGTCCCTCGGGTTAGCCGGGGGGGCACAATGGAGAGGGCGTTCTTGGTGGCCGTACCACGGCTGTGGAACTCCCTCCCGGAGGAAGCTCTGCTGGCCCCGGGTCTGCTGGCCTTCCGCCAGGCCTGTAAGACCTGGCTTTTCATCCAGGCCTTCGGGGAAGGGAGTGGGTAGAGTGGGGGAGGAGGAAGGGTTAGTTTTTGACTGTTCTTACCTTAGTTTCCCTTTTTGTCTGTTTTTTATTGTATTTATTGTTTTATGATTTTAAACTGTGGGAGTTGTGAGCCGCCCCGAGCTGTCTGTTGACGGAAGGGGGCGGGATATAAATTTTAATATAAATAAATAAAAATAAAATATAAACTGGGTGCAGTACTCAAGATGAGGCCTGGGGAGGCTTGCAAGGGCTCAGCTCCAGCAATTTAATTCAAAGGAGGTCTGAGCCCTGGGAAATATTCCCAGTTGGAGTGTGAACCCTAAAATGTGAAAGACCAGGAAAAGGCTGATGTCGGTCATTTTGGGGTTGGAAAATAAGCCAGGAAAAACCTGGTTTATTTGTCTGATCATTGATGACTTTCCTACCCCACCCCCTTTGCTGGTCATCATATAGATTAAATCACAAGAATTCTTCTTTTATATTCAGCCGTAGAGAGGCAGGCTAGTCCAGTGTGGTCAGGTTGCTAGCTAGAGGTTCTTTTCCCTTCTCTGGTAAGCTCGGGAGGCATGGCTTCTGATGAAGGCTTGGGCCCCAGCAATTTGTTGTTTTTACAAATTAAGCACTGGTTCTGAACTGAGAAAGTAACAATCATTATTGCTAAGTATTGCTAATATTAGAATTTCTGATACCTCTACAGAGGGCAGGAGATATGGGTGAAAAGGAGCTCTTGGGGAAGCAGAAACGGGGCGAGACAGCTCTGGTTAATGTAGAAGATAGGGATGGGTGAACAGATCGCGGTTCGGATTCGGCCGTTCGGTTCGTCTGCGTTTGGTTTGGCTGTTCGGTTCGGCCGTTCGGTTCGGCTGCGTTCGGTTCATCCGTTCGGTTCAGCAGTTCGCCGGGTTCGAGTTCCGCCATTCGGTTCGGCCGTTCTGAACGACCAAACCGCCGTTCAGTTCGGCCGTTCGGTCGTTCGGTTCGGCCGTTCGGGAAGTGGTTTTTTTGTTTTTTATATGGTTTTTTGGTTTTTTATTGGGTTTTACATGGTTTTCTTTTGGTTTTTATTTGGTTTTTTTGTTTTTATATGGGTTTTTTTTATTTTTTATTTTTATCTAATATTATTATTCAAAGTAGATGAACTAAAAGAAACATATACACCCAATCCTGTTGGGTTGATAAAAGTAAAGTAAGGTCTTCCGTGTAACGGAACCGTTAAGAGTTTCATACATCTTCCAGGCAATTTTTACAAACACAATATGGCATAAGTATCATCTTCTTCTCTGACTATACTCTATCCCTGGAGTTGATTCCTTGCAGGCATTTTGCTATTACTTCCCTCCCAGCCAGCACGAGCACATCCTCCAGAGAACTGGACTCCAACTGCTTTTCTCCTCTCCAGCATTCTCTTGCTGCCTTTAAATCTATTGGCTTAGCCCTATTCCTCCAGGTCAATCACATCCTACCTCCCTTCGATGGCACGTTAACCCTTTAATCTACCCAATTTAACATTACTTTCACTTACAAGCTCAGCAGTTCTCCACACCAGGCTAATGTGTATCCACGTGATTGCAGCCCCCCACAACCTCTGCCCGCCTCTGCCCGCCAGCATCATGGAATTGTGTCTAGTGAGGCACATGGACCAGTGGGGAGAGCACTAGCATGCCCAGACAACTGACAGGCAGGCTGGGGTGAGAGAGAACAGGGCAGGGGGTGCAGGAAATGGGGTGCCTCACCTCCCCCCTCCCGTCCCTGACCACCAGCTGCCCTGACAACCTAGAGCAGAGGTGGGGAACCTCAGACCTGGGGGTCAAATGTGGCCCTTGGCAAGTTTTTACGTAGCCCCTTTCCAGGGTCTGGATCTGGCCCCTGGATCCAGTTCCTACCCACAAGCACTGAAATACCGAGCTCATGATAATGGGGTAGAGAGGAGGGCATGCACACGAGGATAGGGGACAGATCCATGGTCTGGGCCCTCCTTCTCTTGGATCCACTTGTTAAGCACCCCCTACTCACAACCTGTATGTGGCCCTCGGAACTCGTATTCATTTTCAATGTGGCCCTTGGTAGAGAAAAGGTTCCCCACCCCTGTCCTAAAGCATTTGAGGAGCAATTACTGTCTCACCCTCTCTCCACTCTTGTTGGAGCCACTAAGTGGGGGCTGCAAGGACCTGCCCATTTATTAGGCTGGACACACTAACACTGTGAGTATGGGGTGAGTGGTGACTGCACAGACCAAACGCAGACTCCATCATGCTAACTTCCCATCTGTTTTCACCCATAGAACAACACTGGAATGGAGGTTAAGGGACACTGGGGGGAGGTTAAAGGGTGGGCTATTCACACAGTGATTGTCTCAGAAATGCAGAAACAACACACCCAGAAATAAAACAGTACCCTAAGCCAGCAATGCAGTAAGCAGTAAGCAAAAAGTCACTAAGTCAGGAGGGTATCCTGCAGTATTGTGAGAATTGATAAATTGCATCAGTATAGACAAATGGTCAGGAAATCAAGACAACGGATGTGAGTGATTGTCTAATACAGAGAGTGATCAATTTAAATCATTGGGTGGACCATAATAAATTGGTTGGCCCAACATTTGACCACACATTCATCCTGCCATCTCCATAGAAATGCTCACCCTCTGGCCCAAATGTTACTTGGTTCTGTTTTGATTTTCCTACTCAAATGCCAGAGGTAGCAGGTGGGTCATCTCTTTTGCAGTGGTGTCAACAGCTGGTTTCCAGGCACAGTGGCAGCTGTGTGTGGTGCAGACAATAGTCTCCAGGCCAGTTGTCTGAGGGTCGCTCGCAGAGGACGGCCTCGTGGGGTGCGTGCAGTCATCGAGCAGTATGTTGAGCACCCCTGATCTAATACATAAAGAATAAGAAGAGCTTCAAGCACAAACATGGCAGTAGAGACAAAGTAGTGCGGAGATAACTTTTATTGGACCAACTCAAGTTGGTGGAGGTGTGCAAGCTTTTGGACCTCACAGGGTCCGTCATCAGGCAAGTCAGGAGTTGGTCAGGTCTGCAGATCCAACTCCTGGCCTGCCGGACGAAGGACCCTGTGAAACCCAAAAGCTTGCACACCTCCACCAACTTGAGTCAGTCCAATAGAAGATATTGTCTTTTGTCTCTACTGCCTATATTTGGGACCAACATGGCAACCACACTCTCTCTAAGCACAAACATGGAAAGAGTCCTGAAAATGAAGGGCTCCTGAGTCTAAAGGGAGCGCTAGAAGGAAATCTTGGAAAGAATGAGGGAAATTAGAATAGGAGAAAAACAAATGCAGCAGTATAGAAGAGGTCCGAGCTGGCTAAAGTCTTGAGATGACAAAGACAGGAGGCTTGAGTCTGATGCTTCTTTATTTTATTTTATTTATTTATTTATTTATTTATTTATTCTCAGGGTGGCTTACAATATTAAAATACAAAATATAAAAACAAAAACCATAAATACAAAACATAAAACACCCGATAGCCCCACACCATCCCTCCCAACCCCACCACCACCTCCTAACTCCCTGTAAGAAATGGGGCGCCGGTGAAGAGATTTAAGTATGGAAATGGGTTGGATGAGAGTGAAAAGATGATTTTAGCAGAAGCGTTTAGCAGGAGTGGAAGAGAATGGGTATTTTCAGACGTTATACCCCAGCCCATGGCCATGCTTACCCCAGTGTGGCTATGGGTGGGGGTGTCACCTCTGCTCCCACCCTGCCAGATGTTTACCATGGGCAGGAACAGAAGTAACCCCAGACTGTGACAGGGATAACATGAGATGTGTGCTGGGCTCCCGGTCAGCGCACATCCCGTGTTAAGCCCTGCCACGGTCTGGGGTAGGTGTCCCCCAGACCATGGTAGAGTGGGCCATTACATCTAATGGCCCACTCCACCTAAACCCGGCCTGTGGCCAGAGCAGTTCCGGGCAGGTGCGGTGGCCTCATAGGCTACCACACCCATCCATCAGGGAGGAGGCGGGGCTGCGCTGAGGAGCGCAGGGGGCGGGGCCATGTGGACCCATGTCTGCACGTCCTCCACCCTCTCTCTGCATCGTCCCCAGCCCCAGCTGCCGGAACGTTTTTTCGGCGGCCAGACACACCCCTACCCGGGGTGAGCATGCAGCTTCTCAGCCGTCACATCTGAAAACACCCAATGTAGTGGTAAGCAGGGTACCCACCCCTAGGAAAGGTGGCCAAAACATGATAAGAGGGGAAATGATGGGACGCAGAAATGCTGCATGGAGACAGAGGGTGTTTTTAGACAAACACCTCCCCACCCATCACCTACCCATCATGCACGTTGCAGGGCCACATTGGCACCCTATGCAGCCCTGCAACATGCATGATGGGTGGGTAATGGGTGTGAAGGCGTTTGTCTAAAAACACCTAGAGTTTTGTTTTAGAAAATTTAAGTTCTCCCAGAACATCCAGCTCCAAGAACCGTGAGGCATTTCCTCTACTCCTTGAGTCCCGCACAGCACTGCCAGATACTTCATTCCTCCTCTGAAACACTCACTGCTCCAAATGTCCCTTCCAACGCACATCAGTCTTGCCTTGTGATATTCACCATTATTCTATCTGTGGTACTCGCACAGCTCCACCAATACCCTTTATAATCCTGTCCTGAAATGCCCTCCTCTGCTGTTCCAGACTTATGCCATTCTTGAAAAGAGAGAAGTACAAGTTGGGTGCAACTATGTGTTGGCTTTGTGATGGCGGACAACTGGGGAATCCAAAGCATGTTTCCTAATGGTCTCAAGAATTGGATTACTTCATTTCTTCCATTCATATCCTATCTGTAAACACTAGTATCACCTAAGACCCCAGATGGCTAACATGGCTGTGACCTTGCGTAGCAGTCAGTCTGAAAGGAGCCAGGCTTTTCTGATTTATTAAATCTTCCAATTTGATTTAACCATATTTGAATATTTACATGAAGTCTGACTTTGGTAAATTCAGTTAGTTTGCTTCTTAATGAAAGCTGAAATTTTGAATTCAATTTGATTTGATAATTCAATATTATTTGAGTAGTTTGATTAGTCTGAGGTCAAAATTTGCATTGTTAACATTCACTCAACCAATCAAATAACACACCCTGCACCCACTGGGTGATTTCAGACATTACGCGGTCCCGATTCACCACAGTGGATTCCCGGTGGGGGTGAACAGATCAACCACCCCCTGTGGTCAAGGAAAGCCCTGAACAGACATGACGGGACTGGGACCACAGCAGGGAATCGGACCACCGGACCACGGCCCGGGGCAGCGCAACAGACATTACGCCGATCCCGGGCCGGGCCGTGGTCAAAGCACCCGGAAGGCACCAGGGAGGCGCGTCTCGGCTGCTGTCGTGTGCCCTTTAAATCTCCCTCCCCAGTCTGTGTTGTTGCTGGTTGCCTGGCAGCGACGCTGCGTGCTTTGTCCCCGGCTGGGAATCATTTTCTTTGGTTCCAGCCAGCGTTGCCATTCAGACATTACTTTTTGTTGTTTCCCGTTGGGAATCTCTTTGACCACACTTTTGGAGATTGTCCCACTGGGAGCTCCGGAAGCGTGGTTGATTTTGACCCGATGTGGGTATTGACTGTGGTGAACATCTGGCGGCCTCCGAACAGACATGCAGGGCACTTTGGCCCCACCATGGAATTGACCGCGATTCACTGTGGTTGAGCATGATCTCATAATGTCTGAAATCACCCTCCGATAACAACTGGCCAATCATAAGTTACTGAATGTTGAGTAGTAGTTTATTATAACACAAGCAACATACCTGGTGTTGAGTAATCATGATTAGAGAGATGTACCTGCCCCAAGGGGTTTACAGTCTAAAATGGACAAGGGAGGGGAAACCATAGGGAAACAGTGATATATACATTTCCATTTTACAGACAGAGAACTGAGGGGGAGAGAGTGACTTGCCCTAAGCCATCCAGTGAGTTCACTGCTGAGATGAGATTTGAACCCTAGTCTCTAGAGGCCAAGTCTAGCACCTTATCCGCTAGGCTACACTGGCTCTACATGGCTTATAAATACATTGCTGGTGCTATATAAATGCTTGTTATTATTATTAATAATAATAATTAATAGAGAAGATTTTGTCCTTCCTGGCAAGCCCTATGGATGTTTAAGTAATGTTTAGGGCATTGTAATTTAACTATTATGTAATTATTTTAGGTAATATTTTTAATGTAACTTTTATGTAATTTCATATAATGTTATCAACTGGTTTATTTATCTTTTTATATATATATATATATATATATATATATATTCTTGAGCTTCTGCATATGACCCTCATAATAAAAAAAATGTAACCCTATAGAAGTAGCAGAGATGCTACCTCCTTGGATTACTTAATCAACCTGTGAAGGTGAAATTATTTCTATTGGTCTTAGGGGCTGGATAAATCTTTCTAAAAACCAAAGGCATTCAGAGGGTATTTTCACACATGACAGGCTGCCTCAGACTTCTCCGGGTGGTGGAGGCAGGTCAGGCAGCCCTCGCCCCAGTTGGATCAGCCGGGCCACCAAAGAAGCAGGACGGCAGCCTGGGATGGGGAGAGGGTGGGGTGACGTACAGATGTGCATCTGCAAATCCCCAGCCCTGTACTGCATGCAGCACCCCTCCACCCTGTTACTGGCTGACAGGCATCCATGGAGGCCAATGACGGCTGCCTTAGTGCCCGGCCCCTGCCGTCACTCCAGGCCAGGGCTATCAGACGTGATAGCCCACTTTACTCCAGGTCCATCGTCTGGTTCCTGAGCACGGTGGAGCTTAGCCCGGGCTGTGACTTGGGGATTTTCCCAAGTGACAGCCCAGGCTAAACTCCACCATGGTTGGGAGCCAGATGGTGGTAACGCACTGATTCCCCCCCGCCTCCCTCCCCCCCCGGCCAACATTTTTGTCAATATTCCAGCTCTTGACATTTATTTATTGGGTTTCTTTTTTATTTATTATTATAAATCAGCAAATAAACAAACATTTAAGTTAAATTTCAATCAAAGAAAGTTATAAACAATTTGTGAATCGAAATTATTAACAGTCTTTCCAGATGCGCAAGGCACTTATAGAGAGCAGCCAAACCTTATAGCCGTTAACTACAGTCTAATTGTAATTCTTATTATATAATAAGCTAGCTCTCATCTTAGCCAAGCACATGAACAATAAACAAGAATAAAGAATAAGCAAACTCGCGCAGGCCTGTTCTTATTTTTTGCCTCCTCTTACCTGCAAGCCAAACATACGTAGTCATTGCAAAAATTTCTTCCCTAGATGTCAGGGTCAATAACAGTCTGAAGGCATCAGAACATCCAAGTTTGGTCTGTTTCCCAAAAAGGGGATGGACCAAAGTGGCCCTCAAACTTCAAAAATATGGGCATCTCAGTACAAAATGTTCTGTTGTTTCAATTTCGTCCAAGCTGCAAGTGCAGCGACAGTGCTCATACTCAATACAAGCATATCTTCCTTCAACTACTGCCATTTGAATAAACTGGAACCTTAATAAAGTATAAGGCCCTATTTAACCGCTGATCCAAATACGGTTCTAAAGCAACGGTGTTCTTGATCACCCTTAGCCATGGGGCTACTCTCCAGTTGTGTACAATGGCAAGGTCCTCCTGTTTAGCTATATCTTTCAATCTGCAGATAATCTCTCTTTTAACTGTAGCCATGGGTTTCCCATAGAAAGTACACAAGAGAGAAAACCATATTTTTCAGAAGTGCTAGATATCTAACCCAGGAGTAAGCCCCAACCCCCTCATATTGGGTTTCTGTCAAGTTCTGACAATTTGGGGGGCAACGTCTGGTCCTAGAAAAATATTTCCGGTTTCTATTTATTTATTTATTTATTTATCAATCACAATTTGTAGCCCACCCTCTCCTGCCTACTGGCAGCTCAGGGCAGCGAACAACATATATTAAACAAATTAAACATATATTAAATATATAAAATGCATTCATAATACACAAACATCAGTTAAAACCATCAATAAATAAACATCAAATAAAACAACTGAAGCCCAATAAGAAACAAATACCCCTCCGCCCCCCCCAAAGAACACCCCCCCACACACACATTTTCTGTATTTTTCAGAAAGCATTTGATAAGGTCCCTCATGAGAGAGACTTAAGGAAATTAAAAAGTCATGGGATAGGAGGCAGTTTCCTATTGTGGATTGGTAACTGGCTGAAGGAGAGGAAGCAAAGAGTAGGACTAAGTTTTCAGTTTTCACAATGGAAAGAAGTAAATATCACAGTGCCTCAGGGGGACTGGGATCCGTGTTGTTTAATGTATTCACTAATGATCTGGAAAGAGGCGTAAGGAGTGAGGTGATCAAATCTGCAGATGATACCAAGTTATTTATTATTTATTATTATTATTATTATTATTATAAACATTTATATAGTGCTGGCCATGTACCTGGCACTGTACAGAACATAGGCATAGACGCGGTCCCTGCCTGTAGCTTACAATCTAAAAGACAAGGAGGGGGAGACAGGGAGAGGGGACAGTGGGAGAGACAGGGGAGAAGACAAACAAACATTCAGGCGGATGCGAAGTCTCAGGTGCGTGTGCTTGGCTTGGTTACAATCAGGTTGGTTGCAGCAGTCTGCAGAGGAGGGCAGACAGTAAGTATATGGGGAACGACTAGCAGGCA
>QEPC01014402.1:5581368-5606054 GCA_003113815.1 Sphenodon punctatus | reverse complement strand
CAAGCTCCCCCTTACCTCTTGGACCTAATCTCCCTACGCACTCCTGCATGCGCTCTCCGCTCTTCCTTTGTCCCCTCCCTCACTCTCCCTCGTTTCTCCTGCTCACCTAACCGCCTTCGACCTTTCTCCCTCGCTGCTCCCCATGCCTGGAACTCCCTCCCTGCCTGCATCTGCCTTGCCCCCTCCCTCCGCTCCTTCAAATCCCTCCTCAAGACCCACCTTTTCATTGCTGCCTTTCCCAATGCCTGCTAGTCTTTCCCCGTACACTTACTGTTGGCCCTCCTCTGCTGACCGCTGCTACCAACCTCTTTGTAACCAAGCCAAGCATACGCACCTGAGACTTCGCCTCCACTTGAATGTTTGTTTGTCTTCTCCCCTGTCTCTCCCACTGTCCCCTCTCCCTGTCTCCCACCCTTTGTCTTTTAGATTGTAAGCCACCAGCAGGGACCGCGTCTAATTCTATGTTCTGTACAGCACCAGGTCACACAACTGGCGCTATATAAATGTTTATAATAATAATAATAATAACCAGTCAAGGACAGAGCCACGGAAGCCCAAAGAGTAAAGCGAGTTCAATAGAAGCAAGTGCTCGACAGTGTCAAAGGCAGCAGAGAGATCAAGGAGGACAAGAAGTTAAAACCCGAGCAAACTGTGAGAATTACAGGAGAATCTTGTGAGACTGGGTGTCTGGGCATCTAAATGGCAGATGAAATTTAATGTGGACAAGTGCAAAGTGATGCACATAGGGAAAAACAATCCAAACTATGCGTACACAATGCTGGGTTCTAATTAGGAGTTCCCACTCAGGAAAAGGACCTAGGAGTCCTTGTGGACAATACATTGAAATCCTCAGCTCAGTGTGCGGTGGCCATCAAAAAAGCAAGCAGAATGTTGGGAATTATTTGTAAAGGGATAGAGAATAAAACTGAAAATATCATAATGCCTCTATATAAGTCTATGGTGCGACCGCACCTTGAATATTGTGCACAGTTCTGGTCGCCCAATCTCAAAAAAAAAAGATATTGTTGAAATAGAAAAGGTACAGAGAAGGGCAATAAAAATGATAAGGGGTATGGAACGACCGCCCTATGAAGAGAGGCTGGATAGGCTGGCGCTCTTCAACTTGGAGAAAAGACAACTGAGAGGGGATATGATAGAAGTGTATAGAATCATGAATGGTGTGGAACATGTTAATAGGGAGTGGTTATTGACCCTCTCAAATAGCACTAGGACTAGGGGACACTCCATGAAACTAACAGGTAACACATTTCAAACAAATAAAAGGAAGTCTTTTTTTGCTCCACGCGCAATTAAGTTGTGGAATTTGTTGCCAGAAGGTGTGGTCAAGGCCAATAGTATAACTGGGTTTAAGAAAGGGTTGGACGAGTTTCTGGAGGATCGGTCCATTAGCAGCTGTTAGCCAGGTAGCTTTGGGGAATGTAACTTCTTACTGTCGGGAACTGGGGGAGTGAACAACTGGGAATGGATTGCCCCATAGTGATCTGTTGGGTATTCCAAGCAACCGAGATTGGTCACTGTCGGAGACAGGATGCTGGGCTCAATGGACCATTGGTGTAACCCAGTATGGCACGTCTTATGTGATCATCCACCACAACTCTCCTGTACACAATAAGTTTGACTTCTCTTGCTCATGCAGCTGGCTTAGTTTAGTATGCAAGGTGCTTTTTGCTGTGTGCCTCACAATTGCTCCAGTGCAATTATTGTATTGATTTGATGTGACATTAGCGCTGTGTTTAAGGTGGTTTATGTTTTTTAATTTGCAATTAAATAAAATGATGTCTGTTCCCTAAGATGGCTGACAGTTGTTTATCCTCTGCGGTGGTTTGATGAAGCAAACTTTATTTGGCTTCATAAAACACACTTGTTCACCCAGCTCTCAAGTACGGCAGCTTAGATTTCTCTGAGAGGCTCCTTCGTAACCTACTGCAAGATAAAACTTAAACTCCAATCTATTTTCAAACAGGCCAGGTAACAACAGCGGGGTTGCAATGGGACTATAATGAAGTGAGTGAGCGAGCAATATTGTACTATTGATAAAAGTAATGGTGATAGTATCTTACATTTCTATAGCATCTTTCATTCTGAAGGATCCCAAAGTGGAGTACACAATAATATACAGGAATTGTTTCATCTACTCCCTTTCATTTATATCCAGCCACCTCTGGGATGGAAAGGTGGGAGCTATTTAATGCCACAAACTGCACAACTGTCTGGATACCATGCTCTAACTCGTATTGTTCCATTGTCTGTGAGTTTAATCAAATAACCTTTCCACAGAAGTTAACTATTGTGAGAGATTGTGGTGTTCAGGGGGCATAGAAACTGCTGGAGTAATTCAGGTGCGCAAGGCTGAAGAGAAGAATGAGAAAATAAGATGAAAACCTTACTTCTCTGAGAATGTACATTGTTCCTTTTTCCTACAAGAGTTAAGTGACAGTGGAAAAAGTTCCAGCCTGGAAGCCTAGGAGGGAGCTGCCTTCTGTCTCTTCACTGAGCAGGTGTATTACAGACAGAGGTAGGTGGTGTCCTCAATGCCATCATCACCTCTTCAACAACTTGTCTTATCCTCTATCTCAAGTAGACATTGTTAGGTGCAAAAATGACTATATCCTACTTATTCTACCAGGGATGTCAACAAGCCTGGGTGTTGAGGCCCACAGTAATGCCACAAAAATGTGACCTGATCCAACTCCCACTGAGGTCAGTGTGGGAGCAAGGGTCCAAGGCCTGAAGAGATAATTAGATTATTTGACTGGCTTCCTGAATATGATGGGCCACCAAGCCCCGTTCTTCCTCCCCACACAAAATCCTAAACCCTGAGTTAGGCAAACATCACGCAACTCTCAAAGAGCAGATGGGACCAAGGAGCAATAATTACCAGAGGCCCATGCAGCATCAGGGTATGTGGACAGATACACCCAGATGACTAGGGCATGTGAGCCATGTCCCATGTTATATGGTGGGGTGACTCAGGAGCTACATGCGGCTTTTGGGCAGATCAAGTGTGGCTCTCGGCCAGACCCAGGTTCCACGTTGCCTTAATGGTCCTGTGTCTTTCTTCACTGTCCCCAAATTCAGCAGCTGAATTATAGCTGCTCCTCAGAATCTCATCAGCCAGGACCACAGAGTGCCAGCTCCACCACCAGCCAATCACAAACAGGAGAGGCAGGGAAGAGTGAGGATCCACATAGGAAATGTGTGTGTGTGTTGTGGCTCTCTATCATATGAAGATTTTGATATGTGTCTCTTGGGGTTGGGAACTTTGCCTGACCCTGCTATAAGGAAAGGTGAAAACCCCCAGGGTCATGATCACTTAATCTGATGGTTGTAGGGGGGGATTCTTCCCAACTCCTAAAATGACAATTAGAACCTGAATGCATGAGCAAGACCCATCAGTCCATCACTTGAGATAAAATTCTTCGTCACTCAACTGCCGTGTCCAGTATCTCATGTCTGTCAATCTTTTCATTGGTCTCAATAGACTTTGCATTAGGAAGGAACTTAACTCCAGAGAAAGGAAGTGGATTTTGTCTTTGACCAACATGCACAGCAAGTCTTTATGGGCTTTAGGGGTGAAACAAGATTTTGACCCATTCAAGAATCTTGCTGAGAATGGGCTTCTTGGCGAGATTCTCTGGGTCGAAAATCTCATGAGAATAGACATTCTCGCCACTATTCTCAGAGAGATTCTCCAGCACCATATAAATGCCTTGGGTGGCGGTCTGCGCATGCACAGGATGGCCACCAGGAGCTGCACATTCACAGGATGGCTGCGACAGCCATTTTGCACATGTGCAGAGCGTTTTGAGGTTTTCAGGAATCTCGCAAGATTTTTGAGAAACCTAAAAAAAAACGACTGTGCATGTGCAAAATGGCTGCCAGGGCCACGCATGTGCCAAATGGTCAAAGCGTCCATTTTGCGCAAGCGCAGAATGGCAAAAGCGTCCATTTTTCGCATGCGCAGAATGGCCAAAGTGTCCATTTGCGCATGCGCAGAATGGCCAAAGTGTCCATTTTGAGCATGCGCAGGGCGTTTGGGGGATTTTCGAGAATCTTGAGAGATTCCCAAAAATCATAGCAAGATTTTGCAAGATCTCGCCGAGAGCTGCAAGAATCTTGAACATTTTCACGAGGATGCTAATGCTTTACATTCTTGTTTCAGCCTTAGTTTTACCTGCCTGTTCCACTAAGTTGGATTGTTGGTATCAGTGACATATTTGATGGCAATGACATGCTCAACTCTAGGTTCAGAATAAATCAGGGCTTTGCAGATCAGCTTCCATCTGGCACGGTCCCAAGGCCATGAGTTCCAAGTGATATGATTGATGTCTCTGCTATTGTCTCAATTCCAGGGATTCCTTCTTTCATGCATATGGAATGCAGGGTCACAAAACATGAGGACGGGTGGGAGTCTCCATGTGATGTATGTCTCTTTCCAGCTCGGGATGCATTAACCGTGAAAGATTCCCTGGATTCTGTGCTAACCATTCATCAGTGTAAAACAAGTTCTTGTGTCTCTATTGTCTTGTGTGAACTGTGCCCTTATTACTGGATAGGATACTATAGCACAGGGGTGGAAGACCTTTTCCCACTTAGGGGCCACTTTGAGAACTAGTACAAGCTCCGAGGGCAACATAAAATTGAGGGTGAGGGTGCTTAAGGATGCATTCAAAGTGGGAGAAGGAAGAGGATGGTCCAGGTCGTGGGTCACTGCCATGGATCCATTCATTATTTATTTATCAAATATTCCTTATGTGCATGCCCTCATCTCTGCTTCCCCTGAGCTCAGCCTTTCAGTGCTTGAAGTTAGGAACTGGATCCGGAGACCAGATCTAGGAACTTAAAAGGTGCCAAGTAAAAATGAGCCATGGGCGGCATTTGGCCCCCAGGCCTGTGGTTCCCCACCCCTGCTATAGCATGCACTGATGCCAGCATTTCTTGGGTCACCTTCTACATGCTGTGAAAAGAGTCAGGCAGAAAAATATCCATCCGATTTTTGCCTTGGCACACCTTGCCTGTTTGCTTCCCGCAAATAGTCTAGCAAATAAAGAAACCAGCAGGAAACGCTGCTCAAACAGCCAGCTTTATGTCGGAGAATATTGACGAACATTCTCAGAAAATGAATTTTTGCATTTTTAATCACCAACGTTCTCTCCAGAAACCTCATTCTACGTGGTATGGGCATGTGTTTTAAGTTTAAGCCAGACAGTCCAAATAATAAATTCTCAATATCAAATACTCAAAGCAATATCCCCGGCAAACCGTTCCCATGCGGCTCAGAAGCTGAAATGCACTTGCGTTCACTGTGCGCCGACTACTTGCAGACAATGTCAGCTCATGATCAGCAGAAAGGATTCAGTTCAATTAAGGTTTTCTTCAATTGTGAGTTGCTCGCCCAACTGTAGCTGTGTCAGTGCCTGAGCCCCAGCCATAAGGCCTAGTTGTGACATCATTAACATTATTAAGGTTTGCAACCCTTTGAGCCTGCTGTTTAAGCAGAGTTCCTGCTGGCTCATTGAGATGGCACTGGTAGACGTCGTTCCAAAGAGAATACCTAGTGTCTACCGTCTCATGTGAACTGTGTGTTTTATTACTGGATGGTGCACTGGGGCTCTCTTGTTCACCGGCTGAATAACGTTTAAATTCTTTCGTGGCAATCTCCACCATGTTTGGGAAGAGACTGAATAGAGATCACGTGGTCGAGAAACACCAGGTTTCAGATGTAGGCACTTTTCTTATTAACCGAGGGGACTGACCCACTTCAGATGGGTGAAAATGTGCCTGTGGGCAATGAGGCTGCTTCTCAGCCTGATTTGGGGTGGAAAAGCATGGTCACCACTCCCTGAACCAGCAGGCGGCACAGAACAGACATGCCTGCAACCCCTGACAGCTGGAGAGCCGTCCCCTTACCCTCATGCTCAGGGTAGGGTGGGGGAACACAGCAAACGTGACGCATCCTTGTCCTGCTGCTGCAGAAATCCTGCCATTTTCTTAAGCAGCAAGCAGATGAGGGGGATCAGCTGGCTGTGGGTGGCTGTCTCAGCACTTTGAATGGCTGGAGCATGCACGCCACCTGCTCTATTGCCGTTCACTGTGCCTGGGTTACCACTGTGTCCCGACCTGGGCCACCTCGTCCAGTCCTTTCTGCTGCTCCCCCAGACGCTCCTGAATGTGGAAGGTGAAGTTCCATCTGGCGGTCACATTTTGCAGCAGGCAGTGATTCTGGGTGCCCATCTCCACCTGTTTTTTCCCGTAGGAGTTGAGTGCTCTTCACGCTCCTGTGGGAAGTGCCCACAGATCTTTCTCCTGATCTCAATGAGGCTGGCCACGCGACCGCCACCTCCCTCCTACGCCGGGGCCCCCTTGACCACCAGGTGCAGTACGTGTGCCACACGCCTGATGCCGCTGAACTTGCCATCCTGCATGGCTTCCAACATGTTGATCCCATTCTCCACGACAAAGATGGGTGCTCCAGTTGGCCAGTCCTCTAGCATAGCATTCACCTGGATGCAGAATGTTCCTGGAGGAGTGACTTTCATCCATGATCTCCTGCGCATGCAGCAGTGCCTACCTGTAGCCCACCCCTGCACAGCTGCCATCTACTCCCACCTCCTGCACCTGCCACCGTGAGCTGTGAGGGGGAGGTAGGTATGCTGTGAACTTTGGCTGCTCCACATGTCTGAGGTAAAGTGCACAGTCACTGCACACCTCTGCCCTAGCCAGTTGCCGCTGTACCCATTCCCTGGATTCCCGGTGTACGGATGGAACCACCATCTGGCTAAAGGTAGTGCGGTCTGTACCAGGGTTCAAGCAGTGACAGCAGTCATTAGAAGCCCACTTTCTCCAATATAGAGAAGGGCTGGTCATCCAGGGCAATCATTTCACCCACCCGCCTGCTGATACGAATGACTGCTAGATACAGCCTTTCCCATGGCTGCTGTCACCACCCCAGCTCTTCCATGGTCGCCTGGCACTGCTGGGCACAGGGATGAGACTAGACCTGTGCCTCTGCCCTCTGCTTGCCCTTACCCTAAGGGGAGGAGGGTCTGACCACAGGAAACATACTCGACCCCACTGTGCCTGCTTCTGTTACCAGGAGTACAGCCCTAGTCCCCTTCGCCACCAAAATGGCGGCAACGGGAAATTTGTTGCGCCCCCCCCTACCCCCACCCCCTGATCCTCTTGAGGAGACAGAGGAGAGGTCGCTGCAGGGAGGCTTGTTAGAAAGCCTCCGCTGCGATACAGTGAGGGTTGCCAGGGCAACTAGCCCTGTAACGCATGCGCACTGTGTGCGCTGCGTGGACTTTGGAGGCCCGCCCCTTTTAGGAAGGGCGGAGCCCCTGTGAGCCGCTCGAGAGCGGCATTGCAAAGGACTGAGGCAGAGGAGTCAGCCCCACCCATCCCTCCTCTAGCACTGTGGTTTTTACCGGTTGCCGTTAAGGAACCGAGGAGGAATTTTGGCAGGCGACCATCTTACCAAGGGTCGCTTGTTTTGCCTCCTCAGCAGTGCAGAGTAGGCTAAATAGGTTTTGATTGGCACTATTGATGGTGAGAGTATTGTTGATTCGGCCTTAGTTCAATTTGACAATCAGGCTTAGTGGATTCGAATTATTCTAGTTAAATAGGGTAATCTGGTTGGTTTTATTGAGGAATATGGAAGTGAATTGCAAGGAATTTGGAAACAAGTTTAATTTTGAGAAATGTGGTAATAATTTGTCGCACTCTGCTGGGGTCCAGTATGCTATGATAGGATAAATAGGTAGGATATAGGATATTAAGAGTAATCTCCGTAAGAGATGGGGGGTGGGAGGTGATACCCAATGGAATGCCGGGCACAGCGTACACCGGGGTCATGCCCCCTGGGAGGGGTGTCTTAGCAGGCTGAGTAGGGACATGTGCTGTCTCCACACCTTGCGGGCACTTAACTCCTTACTCATGCCCAAAGTTGGACCTGCCCCCCTTCGGCCATGGCCACTGCACTGTCGAAGGAGGGGATCTTGGTACTGTCACCGGAAGGCACGTCCAGGACAGTACTTGAGTTAATAAGTTATGTTATTTAGTTAGCAATGCATACTGGACCCAAAATTGCTTAGTGCAATTTACCCACCAGCCTTTTGAATCTGATAATTGGAAATAAAGAGTGCGGCCATTTTCAATCCAACTATGGTCTCTGTGTCTCACTGGGGTGCGTCAAGAATGGTGGGATTTCAAATGGGCATTCATCCCTGGACTGGACAGGCGCACCAGCTACCTCCCACATTTTATAAAGGCCCCACCAATCAGACACTCCACCAGTCAGCGATCCTCCACCTGGCAGAAGTGTTCCCACACGCAGGACTGCTAGGGTACTCCTACCTTCTTCCCAGAGGGGGCAGGAGGAGGAGGAGGAGAACGGGAAGGAGGTGGAGGAGGAGGGGTGCCCACCAGACTCCCCGCACTCCCAAGATGCTCCAGCAAAAGGGAGCGAGTTCTACTGACAGGGGAGGCATGTGGAGAAGGGAATCCCACCCTGCTCCTAGCAGAGGAGGAGGGAGTAATTAGAGGACTGCTTGGTGCACTGCAGACAGGGGAAATGTGTCCAAACTGCCAGTGGGCGCCTGGTCTGCTGCTGACAAGGGAAACCTGCCCACCAGGAGGGGTGAACCCATGAGGACTGCACCCAACATCAGCACCGGTGCTGCTGCCACTGGCACTTGTCCTGGTGTGAGTTCAAAAAGTGTCCACTGCACCTCTTGCTTCCCCTTCTGCCCAGTGCCACTAGGAGAAGGCTGAGGCTCCACTGCTCCACCACCTGGCACCAAAGCTACTGCAACCTTCTTCCCCAGCAAGCGCTGCTTGGAGGGGAATGATGTGCGTATGATCTTTGGGGGCAGGCTGGTAAGCCCTTGGCCGTGCCCTCTTCCCTGGCCTGAGGGTGCTACCGCCCCTGCTTTGCGTGCCTCAGACCCAGCTGTCCCTCTGGACTTTCTCATTCTGATGTATATGCTTATATACAACTTTGTAATCCTATAGAATAGATTATACTAGGGCAGAGCGCTATACATAGAACTAACAACTTTTTAATCCTCACAGCAACCCTGTGAGGTAGGTTAGACTAAGAAAATGTGACTGGTCCAAGGTCACCCAGTTTCTCGCCAAGGGAAGACTAGAACCAGGGTCCCCGGGTCCCCCGGGGAATATAGTGTTATAATATAATTTTTATATTGCCCTCTTATATTGTATTATATACTATTATATATTCATTATAATATAATTATAATTATAGTGAATGGGCCAAAACAAAATTATATATATATATATATATATATATATATATATATAGTATAAGTATATAGTATAATATATATAACACACACAAACACTGAGGGCTGAAACAGCCATGACAGCCATGAGGTGGCATCCTGAGAGCACACCAGCCGGGTCGGGAAGCCATGGAGGACATTGACACGTCTGGCTGCACAACAAACAGGCCTGTGACTAGACACACACACACACACACACACACACACCCGAGGATGGTGGTGGGGTGCACAAATGTGTAGCTGGCCGGACCCACCCCCACACTGTGCTCAGCATCTTGCCCCCGCCGCGACAGGCAGCCACGGCTGGCCAATGACGGCCAACCGTAGCGTCCCTGATCCGGGCCGTGTCTGCCAGGCCACACCAGAGGTGATTGCCCACTGTGACCTGCTTTGACCTGATTGGGCGGACCTTAACCTGGGCTGTGACCTAAGAGCCCTGGCTCGCCGCCAACACAGCCCGGGGCAATCTCAGGCCAACATCAGTCAGCGCCTATGCACACATACGAGGTCCAATGCAAAGTGGGCAGCGGGTCGCTGTCGCATCTGTTTTTATCCTGATACAGGGTACACTGTACAGAGACTGAACTAAAGGGAGACAATCCAAATCAAAATGGAACACCTACACTGGCACTGTACTACAAAGAAAGACGCAGAAGGATTAAAACAAAAAGTGAAGGAGAGGGAATGGGATTAGGGGCGGAATACTAGAAGCACAGAAGCAATATTAGTAGGAGGGGGATCTCTCTCTGCCAGGCATCTGGTGATCACAAACAGAACTAGCAGCAGGAGTGAAGCTGCAGGCTCTCGCAGGGGGGTATAAAGGCTCCCCAGGGCCCTTCTCCCAGCCCCTCTGATTGACACTGCCACATTGCTGGCAGCATTGAAGACAGACCTATCCCAGGGGTTCTCTGTGTTCTTCACACTGTTGCCTGATGTGTTCCCAATGCCAATTGGCCAGCGGAGATGCCAATCATGTCTTCTGACTGCTCTCTCCCTCTCCCCCTGCCCTTTGCCTTCCCTGGAGTGCTTTGCCGCCTAGTAGCAGGCTGTACGGAGTGTAATGGGGCCAAAATGAAAATGAACTTTCCAGATTAGTTTCATTTGAATATACATTCGTTTTAGTTAAATTAGTAACTAAAATTAATGTAGAAAAATTAATTTTAGTTACTAATCTAACTAAAACAAGTTGCACACCCCTAATGAGGGCATGCACACAAGGATAGGTGACCTATCCATGGCACAAGTCCATGGTATGGGCCTTCCTATTCATGAGTGCACCCTTTAAACACTCCCACCCCAAACTTCTTGTATGCAGCCCTCAGCATTTGTATTGTCAAAGTGGTCCCTGGGACGTCCCACCCCTGTTCTACTGAGATCAGGGGCATGGCTATAACAGGTGCCGCAGGAATGGCCCAGGAAGCTCACATGCACGGAGAATGCATATGCACACTGGAGTAGAATGCCCCAGCAGGGGCCCCATTTCTACGTCTGCACCAGGGCCCGTTCCCATCTAGATGCACCCTTGAATGAGATTACCACCTAATTCTCATTTGTGACTGTGAAAATTTCCCCCAAGGGCAGGTTTGCATCATGTGGACTCATATTTGGCCTCTCTTAATTCCACTTACATGATATTCTCAGCTGTGAAGGACCAGCAAGAGCGTTTTGAGGTGGAGCTAGGAAGGGGCAAGTGAAACCTGCTCCTTCATTCAGTCTTGCTATGTGAGAAGTAAGATAGATTGAGATTACTCTCCACAGTTTCCTTTCTGCAGTGTCCTATGTTGAAACCCATGGTTTCTCTCTCCAGGTTGTCATAGCCAGTTTCCCTTGGAAATTTCCCATCATCACACCACTTATCTGCATCCGTGGTCCACGGTGGTGTGATGATGGGAAATTTCCACCGTGGTTCCTCACTGGCTACAGTCATTCCTTGTGTGCACAGTGGTGGGTCAATCCACTACGGGTGTTTTTAAATGAGCACAGCTGGGGGAGGGGTGCATGGCCGTTGAGTGTCACTGCCGCGGAGCGCCTACTCAGGTGGAGTGTGTGGGGAGGGACTCAAACAGGTGGCTCCCAGCATGGCTACCCCAGCCATGGAGGCAAGCCACAATGCACTCCCTCTGCCATGGACAATGGGGAAGCACCCCTTTGCAATTGGCATCTCCCCAGCACTCCCAGCCAGTTCCCATGACTTGCAAAGGCCATGTCCCCCACCCACAATGCCTATGAGCAGAGGCCCGGTCTGCTGGAATGGGTGGCTCCCCTAGTTCATACGGGCAGGGGCTCCATATCTGCCCGTTGCCACAGAGCTATTTGGCTGGCCCCGCATGGAGCACTCTGGATTTCCCGGCAGTGCTCTGTGCGTGGCCACGAGTGGGTGCTCCATGGCTCACGAGAACACACATCTTCCCCCCTCCCCCCTCAGATGGGCAGTGGGCCCCATAGCTCCAGGGTGGCCATGCGAGGTAGACTCTTGTCTAAAAACACCCTAGGTTATGACATGCATCACAGAACCTCTGGGGAACAAGGAAAAGTGGAGCATTATCATCTAGGCTACTTTACTCCCAGCTTTTAGCAGCATTTGCTTTGCACTCAACAGGAGAAACAAGTTGGCAATTGTCTCAGTCATAATTTAAACAGCTGCTTGACAAACGTGAGCCAAGCTCATACCTCACAGTCCTGGGACAGGGTGTTATGAAGACCCCTAAGACATCAAGCGTGTTCTCCCTCATCAGAGCGTCCTGGTCAAGTCCTTCTATGGTCTGAACAATTATCCCCTTTCAGTAAGGACTGATAAATATAGACCCTTGGGTGTTGCATGTCCCAGGGGTGCCAGCTAATATTCCGTTACCCTCCCACTCTTTGTGCATTACTCAGCTTCTGTACTTAGGGTAGCTTAAACACCAAGAGTTTGTCATTGAGAGGCTGCTGGGAGTAAAGCCAAGCTGGTTATTATTATTATTATTATTATTATTATTATTATTATTATTATTATTGCTGCTGCTTTCTTCTCAAAATGAAGAACTTTGATCCACATCCATGCAGCATTTGAGGAGATCACACAACTGAGCCATGAGCACAAAGGCTGGTCAGGACAGTCCCCGCTTTCTGTATCCTCTTCATCAGCATCTTTAAGCCTGACAAGAACTTGGGCAGTATTGTGGAGTGGCAGAGCTGTGTGTTTTGAAGAGTGTGTTGCACTTAGACCTGAAACAATTTTTTGTGTGTGTGCGCGTGTGTGAATTCAGTTTCTGAGGAATTTGGTCTATTCATTCTGGTTTGAGTAAACTGAGAGAGATGATTTTTGCTTCCCCGGCACAACATTTGGTTTGGTCACTTTTGGTTACTTCAGTATTTCATTTTCAATACTTTCATTCACTTTGTTTCAGTAATGTTACTCAACAGTGTGGCGGGAACACCTGCAGCATGTCCACCTTCCTTACTTGACATAAATTCTCATAACTCCCAATATTTACAGCAGCCAAAGAGAGAAAGTCCCGCCCTCCCCACCCAGTCAATAAGCTCCATCTCTCAGCAAATAAGCTCCGTTCCTCGTGCACGCCCAACGTTCCACATTAATAAAGAGCTCATCATTCTTCTTAGTTTCTTGGCATTCCATCTCCCCATTGTCCTCTCAAGAGCTTTTCCTGGGAGACACCAGGAAACAGGTGCTTGAGGCTAATACTGGGGTCTTTTTATCCCACTCTCTCCTGAGAGGGACAGTGGGGTTTAGCACCCAAGAAGGACTTCTCCTCCTAAATAGGGACAGCTGTGCAGCACGAAATCAATTTCATCTACCAGTGAACCCATCCAGAGTCAGACTGTACCTTTCTATTATCATGCTTCCGTGTTCTAAAGACCCTCAGCGTTTTGACACCAGGCCTTTCAGCGTAATTCATGTACCATGAGCTGCATTTATTTGTATTAGTCAGTTTTAAATAAGAGCATCCGTTTTGGTGCCCAGTTCAGAAACTCTTTTTATTATTAATATTATTATTAATATTACCTTGAGAGGAAAAAAGTATTACCTTGAGAGGGAATATTACCTTGAGAGGAAAAAAAGAACATTTCAAAGGTGTTTGTACACCTAAAGTTCCAACAGAATTTTAAAATGAAATTTCAGAAATGTCAAAACTGAGCAAAACATTTTTTTAAAATGTTGACACTGGACAAACCTTTTTGAAAATATCTCCAAAAAACCATTTCAATCCTACTAAGCTGCCCTCCCATTCAAAATGTTGTATAAGTCAAGTATTTACCTTTGAAACATACCTTGCTTGCTATATGGTATTTCTCTACGCAATACCCCTATATTTCAGAATACAGATATATGTGGATCTGAGGGCAGTACGAGATCATTCAGAGGTCTGGAGTGAGGTACCATCAATATGCCAACAACCCCCAGCTCTGCCTCTCTTTTTCATCCAATCCAGGCCCTGCAGTCCTGGTGCTACTGTTTTCCCAGTGCCTCACTGTCATTGGTGACTGGATGAGTCTCTCCCACTCCCTCCCCAAAGACATGCCCCAAGTCCAGCGATGGCTGGCTGTTCCACGGTGCGTCTATATTGGGGTACCCATGTGCAGTTGACTAAGAGCACAAAATAGCGTGGTGGATTGCTTGGGCAAGTCCAGAGGATTTGCCCCTGCCAGAGCCAGGCCCTCAGGACTATTCTTCACAGTCAATGACAAAGGTGTGGGCTACTGGGAATTCCTCTGCCTATTGGGCCTGGGATCTCACCTTTCCCTGGCAGGGAACTCCACAAGGCCTTCTTCTCACTTCAGGCCCTTGACCCAGATCAGAGGCCTGCCTTCTGGACTCACTGGCTGCTTGCACACTGGAGCTGCTAGCCACACTCCCTGTCTCAGCTAGACTGCTGCTGTGGAGTTCCTCATCATGATGGCAGCTCTTTTGGTGTTTGAGCACCCGGGCTTTTCCCTTGAGCCTACGGATCTTCTCTCCAAACAGCCATCTTTTCCCTCCCTCTTACTCTCTCCCCTTGTTCCTGTCTTCCTCTGCTCTGTGCTGAGCTAGCCCCTCGGCTCCTCCTGCTGGGCCTTCTCAGGTGCCCAGAGGTAGCAGGTGTTGTCAGCTCCTCTCCTCCTTAGGGGGTTAGATATCATTTAAGTGTGTTGCTGTTTCTAATGCATTCTCCCTTTCTGTGTCACTGTATTTCTGGAGAAAGCTGCCTCACAGCATCCCTATTTACTCCGACGGAGACCCATGTCTTTACGTGCCAAGGTCAAGACTGAGGAGCACCAGTACTAACTCCACTAGCTGTCACAATTCCCTGCCATACGCCCCTTCACAGGAGCCCACCATATGTTTCTTTTGGGTTGCCCTGAATTTCAGCTTAACACAGCATTGCCACACACTTTGAACTTACCTCGTGACATTCTGAATCTAATGAGAGACACCCACCAGGTAGCCACTGGGATACCGATAGGTTTTCAGGCTAGAATAAGACATAATTTAGAGATAAAGCTACCTAGTATGCCAAGGGAAGAACCACCTGTCACTGCTCTGCACTAACGTCATCAGCACTTCACATCCAAGGAGTGAGATTCTTCCCTGAAGTGCTCCCATAACTACTTGGGCTATGGACTTCTCAGCTCTCCCAATTTTAGCTGAATTCGGTCTCATCCTGATCAGTGCTTGCTTGCTAAGCCATAAAAACTCTGGTTTAGAGCTCTCTTGAAAACCAGGCTAGGGCTGAATCTAAGTCACTTTTTTCTGCCTTCACAGAGTTAATCTGCATTATCATAATGAAGATTCGGCGTGGGGGGGGTTGGCCATACCGTATCTCCGCAGTCCAATCTGCTGCCTCCCCGCCCCCTCCCACCCACCTCTTCCAGTTGTTTGCACATGCACTGTAATTCCCCTGGGTTTTACTGTGCATACAGCAGCATAAGAGGGAACCAGCTGCTGAAGCAACAGGATGACGCCATCTTGCATATGCTCAGTTAACCAGAGGGAATTACTATGCATGCACAAATGAAAGGAGCTGCTGAAACAGAGCTCCAGCAGAACAGGGGCAAGATCACAGCCGGTCTCCATTCTGCCAGGTCAGTTTTGGGCAATTCGGAGATAGAATTTGCCACAGGATGCTGTTTTAGGCCTATACAAGGTCTGTGGAGACCCTAACCAGTCTGTTTCCCCATTTCTCTCATTTTTCACTTTTTTTTTCCCTTTCTGCATCTTCTGGTTTGTCTTCTCTTCATTTAGGGCCATATTCTGTCCACCTCCCTTGACTCCAACAGGTTTACATAGGAGTACAGCCGAAACAGATAGCAAAAATGTTATTCGCCGTTAATATCCGGTATGCCGCATAGCGTGGTGGTTATTTGGTAACTGTCTGGTAACTGCAGATGTTAATCACCAAACCAGAATACCGGATATTACCATTTACCACATTTCTACTGGGACTGAAATGAGCAGCTAAATTGCTATTCAATAGTCATGTGTAATTTTGCCACCTCGAGATTTCCCAGCTGTTTACTGATACCGATATGATTTCTCGACTCTCGAAATACCACGAGATACTGTCATGATTTACCAACTTCCCATTTACTGTTACCATCTACCATTACCGTTAATTTATCATTTACTGCATTACCAAGAGTACATTTTACTTACAGGCTTCCACCTGTTAGTTGTTTACCGCATTTCTGAGCAAATAGTCCACTCCTTAGCCTCACCCCCTCCCGCCCAAACAGTATGAAAACAGTGTCTCCATTTCCATTTTGTGTGTGTGTGGTTAAAGGAGACCCACAAATGTGAGTGGAGGGAGGTGCTGCATGATGTGACTGAATTGGAGACAGACAGTAATATTATCTTGGAAGCCAATCAGAATTGCTGTCCACTTTGACCAATCTGCAACTGGATTGGAGATTTGTAAAGGAATTTGTGTACCAGACAATGAGTGACAAGGAAGGGCAAGGGAGAAAAGAATGCAGAGAAGATACAAGAAATACAGTATTTTGTCAATATTACATCTCCGAATTTTATGGGAAAGCAGTAAACGACAAATGGTAAGCAGGATTCTGGTAAATATTATTGGTAAATCAGGAAATGATATGTTGATCAAGATGTTGTCAAGTACCAATAGTTTCTCGTTTCAGCTGAGACGATTTCAGGAACCGTGATTTCAGTGGGAATTCCCGTTTGTGAGAAATCTTGCTTCAGCCCTAATTACCACATAACCAAACCAGTCTAGGTAGAGGGAGGGATTTTTTAAAAAAGTTAAATGTTAACGTGGTAAACGGTAAACTGTAAATGTATCCTTGTCTCTCCTGATCTTCACATCTCCCTTGTCCTCCCCATCCTTGTCTCTCTTAGCTTGTAAACCACTTGGGGTAGGGACCTGTCTATAACTACTGATTGTTCAGTGCCAGGTACACGCTCGTGCTATATTATTAATAGTAATAAACAATCAATCATCATCATCCAAATAACCAGCGTGTACCAAACTGGATACCATGTAATTAGTATTCAACTGGATACCATGATATCCGACCAAATACCAGATGGTAGTGGATACTTTTTTCAGCTCTACAAAAGATTACTGAATGCTAGAATTTTGCACTAACAGACTTTAAAATCCTTCAACTATGCCATCTATCAGCCTTGTAAGATATTTTCCAGTTTTCTATAAAACACACCTTGCATGATATAATTAGCATTCCTTTCACTTCATCTGTCATCACCTTTAACCTTTTTTAAAATGCTGGTTCCATTTGCAAAACTTTCTATTTTTATTGTGTACAATTTAATAAAATTCTCTGTATCGTAAATCCCAGCTTTTAGCTGTCGAAACTGCGATGGTGACGAGGAATAAAATAGATGCAGACTTCTCTAACCTTCCAGGTACAGTGAAAAATCCATCTGTTTCCTTGGGTTTTTTCCTGAGAGGGATGACAGAAGGTGTATTACCAATCATACGTACGAAGCCATTAATTCTCCAAGCACTGTACAAGCATTCAAGAATGCACTCAAGCATGTGCTGCATGATAAATACATGAGCAGTTCCATGGAAACCAAGTACTCAAATCCATTCATGTACTTTGAAGCTTGGCTGAATCTTCAAATGGTCCTGTGAGGTGGATGAGAGAGGATTATCCCCCTGTCACAGCTGAGAAAACTGAGGCCCACAAACGCAAACCCACGATTGAGCCTCGCAAAGGCCCAAGAGAACTCAGGCATCAGTACATTGGCCTTTCTGAACACTTGTCGAGCTATGGCAGGCTGCTCTGTTCCTATTCTACAGAGACAGAAAGAAAAAACAGTTAAGCAGTGCAACAAATTAAATGAAAGAGAGAGGAGAAGGAAAAGCCATGAAATAACCGAGGCATGAGGAACCTGCTCTGATCCATTCTGTAGCCCTGATGGCTTAGCCGCATGACTCCCTCACGGTATCCTACAGTGCAGCTTTCTATGGCACACCACCGGCTTGCAAAAGAAGATTTCTTATTTGCTTTGCCTGTTGCTCTCTCAGCAGCGCTTGGCTTGGCCGAATTAGCTATTAACCCCCTTTTCATCCTGGGAATCCAAACCCAAAAGTTTATCTCGGAGTGGCAGCTTGAAGCTCCTCTCTGGAAGGAGAGCCGGGAGGCATCACGAACAGCTCAATGGAGACCCGTCTCCTCAGCATATGGCTACAGTTAAGGAAAACAGCATATGGGCTGCTGGGATGGGTTGGAGCATGGCATTATGTCGGTGTTCTTCACGTGATTGCGAATCTCCATCATGGACAACACAGGCCTGCAGGCTCCAGTCAGTGTACAGAAGAATCCCATAATGCAGAAGATAGAGCAAGGTGATGCTAGTGGTCAAGGAAATTGTGGCAGGGATCCTGGGTGTAATCCTCCTTTACACCCTATGTGGGGAATTAGCCAGCCTGCTACCACAACAGCACTACTCCAACTTCGCCCCTTGTGCCTCAACCCCATTTGGCTTGGGCAGGGTGGCTTTTCCACTGGCCTCCCTCCATCCCCTCACAGCCAGTCCCAGTCCACACAAGCTAGGAGCTTCTCCTACAAACAAGTAGGTCCCTAGGGGTGTCCTCCCCAGTCAGCTAGCCCAGCCAAGCCAAACCCACTTAGCAATCTGGTGAGAGTGCACCTTGTTCTCCAGGCTGTCTCTCTCGTTGGGTTCACTGGGTTGCTGGTTCCATCTCCTGGTTAGAGCTAGGGATGTGCGAACAGAACTGAGTTCGGAAATTCGGTTTGGTTCGGTTCAAAAATCGAGTTCGGTTCGAAAGTTCGGTTCGGTTGACCAAACTATTAGAGTTTGGTCGAATTCCGAACTTCCGAACCCAGTTCATACATTCAAAACCGGGGGTTTTGGCCTTCCGAACTGGTTCGGATTCAACTGAACAGTTTGGTTGAATTTGAGTTCAGTCCGAAAGTTCGGTTCGGTCAACCAAACTATTCAGTCCAAACGCCGAACTTCCGAACCGCGTTCGCACATCCCTAGTTAGAGCTCTCAGCCCTCCTGCCAGCTCCACACTCTGCTAGCTCCATTCAGTTCCCCATCTGTCTGACTTCCTAGCTTCTGGGCTTCTAAAGCGCCACTGCTTTAGTCTTTTAAAGGGCCAATGCTCCATTTTGTTACCCCCATCACAGGGTACTGATCCTGCAAACAATTGTAACCCTGTTAGAAACACAATTCAGAGGTCAAGGCCAGTAGTATAACTTGGTTTAAGAAAGGACTGGACAAGTTTCTGGAGGATTGGTCCATTAGCAGCTATTAGCCAGGTAGGTTTGGGAAATGTAATCCTCTTACTGTCAGGAGCTGGGAGTGAACAACAGGGAATGGATTGCCCCATAGTGACCTGTTGGGTACTTCTCCAAGTAACCGAGATTGGCCACTGTCTGAGACAGGTGCTGGGCTGGATGGACCATTGGAATGACCCAGTATGGCACTTCTTGTGTTCTTACAGGGAAAGGACCGAGGGGACAGCTATTCACTTTAGTTGGCAATGCAGGGGAAAGTCCCCTTAGTTTGGATCTAGAGCTGAAATGAGTACTCTAAAAAATGGTTAGCCCCATCAGATTCCCAAACTGCCTAGCACTCTTCTGGAGCTGGGTGCATGTTGTCAATGTGCCCTACTGGCAAGCCTAGGCCTCAAGCCTCCAGGGACCTGGTCGCCCATGCTACCATCCTCCCTGCCACCTGGACACCAGATTGCCACCACTGCTCACCCCAGGACCCAGGTGATCATGGGAATGGAGAAGGGTAGTGGTTTTACTACACGTGGTATTTGCAGGTATTTACATACCTGGTAGGTGCCCAAGGGGACTCCCATATACCTGCGGGAGTGACAGTGAAATCTACTTTCCAATTCAGCTCTGCGTCAAAAAAAAAATGAGTGGGGCAGGCTGTTCCTCCACATCCAAACAAGGGCTGAATCAGGTCATCTCTACATCTCCACAGAGATTTTCTGCTGTTCCAGAATGGCGTGTAGAGACCCCAGCGTGCACTTCTAACCACGCTGGATCGCCACTGCACACTTCCAAATGTTGCTTGCCGCCAGCACGGCACCATCTTACACGTGAACAATCGACAAAATGCTTTTTCGCATACATGCAAGATGGTGCTGCATTGAGGTGGGTAGCCAATCTGGATCTCTCCAGTGGAATGGCGGACTGGATTTTTGCTGATCCCCATGTCGTCAGATCTGAATTGGACTGGGCAGACCTCTGAGACACAATCAGCCTAGATTCTCTGCTTTTGCCCTACCCCAAACTCAGGAAGGTGTGTGTCATCTGTCCCTGACATTTTTATATGCCAGGTTTGAGAGTGGGGCTTTGAGGGAACAGTAGTTGGGACTTTGAGAGATTGTTCACCCTCACATTGGGCTGTTACTCCACTGCTATTAGGAATCATAGCAGAGACTGGGAGGGATTTCACTTGAAAAAGAAGAATAAAGCCCTGACTATGCATCAGCCTCTGCTTTCATGAGGACAGGATTGGGCCCCCAAAGAAGGGTCTAACATTTAGTTGAACATAAGCAGCTATGTGGTGAAAATAGATCTGTTTCTTCCCATTCATTGTGTCCCTTTCAATCCAAGAAAGAGAGCATTGAAATGTGATAGAATCAAAAAGACTGATACTTTGGAAGGGATAAGCAGAAAAGGCTTTGTGTTTTAAATACATCTCAGAGCCATTCTGTGGAATCACAGCTGCTGCACACAGGTCAACAGATCCATTGCTGGCGAGGATTTTTAAAGGAATAGATAACTGGAAAACGTTTGCAACCATTTGACCTGGAGCAGAAAGGTACGCAGGGAAATCAAGCTCCATGTTTCAAGGCCAGACAATCAGCTGACCTTGCCTGCAGATTTCAGGAAGAAATGTCCTCAGTTCTGATAAAGTGAAATGGCAATAGCTGGAGTCTCGCAGATGGGGGGAGGTATGGTATAAGCTACACACGGAGGAAGGCCACCCCGGCCAGGCCAGCTCAAAGAACGGAACACACGTTCCCACAGCCTGACCTGGCCGGAGAGGAGGGGCGGTGCTTGGCAGGGCAGGGCAGGGAGCAATGTGCAGCCAGCCCGTTGACTCAGCACCCACCATAACGGGCAGCCATGGCTGCCAATAACAATCCCTAAGTAATGCGTGGCAGGCACCTATAACAGAAGTGGGGAACCCTCAGGCCATGGGCTGAATTTGACCGGTGGTTGGTTTTTATTTGCCCCTTTTCCCAATTCTAGATCGGACCCAGGAATCCAGTCCCTACTCTTGAGCACTGAAAGAGTGAAGTCAGGAGAAGAGAAGAGAACAGAGCTGAGGGGGCATCCAATGAAGCATAGGGATGGATCTCTGACATAGATCTATGACCTGGACCCTCCTTTTCCCCATCCTGAACACAGCCGCCCTTAAGCCCCACAGCCTCCAATCCCTCTCCAACCCATCATTTTCAAAGTGGCACACAGAGGGGAAAGATTCTCCACCCCTGACCTACACCAGCGCACTTCTCACATAGCTGCATCTCATGGTCACTTGGAACTTCACAGTGATGTGACCTTGGCGATAGAACCAAGACCTTCTTGCTTCAGAAGCAACAGTCCTCCTGTTCCTTCTGCTCCACTTGAGTTACAGAACAACTTCCATCCATTACTATCACTGCATCGATGGTCATTGATCTATGCCTTGAGATCCACAGGACAAAATGTCCTCTGTTGATCTTACTAGATCTTTTGGAGACCTTTGATAAAGTGTATCTATTCCAATGCACTTGATCATGAGGGATTGTTGACATGACTGTGGGACCTAACACGGGTTTGTGGGACAGCGTTTGATTAATTTCTGTCTAGGATGTCCCAGAGGGTGGTGATGGCGATTGCTCATTGTCCTCTTGGAATCTCCTCTGTAGGTTCCACAGGGTTCGTCCCTGTTCAGTGTGTACCTGAGGCCGCTGGGTGAGAGCATACAGAGTTTTGGAGTGATGTGCTAACTATATGCTGATGACACCTAGCTCTGTGTCTCCTTTTCATTGACTCAACTTCTGCAGTCTCAGTGATGAGTCATGAGCTAGTTCCTAGTTGCTGTTGGAGACTGGATTTGGACAAGCTGATGGAAACTGAATCCAGACAAGACTGAAGTGGGGATGGTTGGCTGGTTCTGGAACCACCTCCTCTCATTGAGGGAGTCCAGCCTCCTTTCATCACTCAAGTTAGGTGATGAAACTGGGTTAGGGTGATGGGTGGTCGGGGATATTTTTTATTCCTCCCTTTTGCTATATTTTAAAGTTGTTTTTAATGTAATTAATGTTTAATATTGTACGCCACCCAGAGCTATCTGTGGCAGGATGGGCAGGTTAAAAATGCTGTAAATAAATAAATAAATAAATAAGTTCATGTAGTCTTAAGGTGAACCTGGATCCCTTGCTGTGCTTTGAATATCAGGTTGCTGCGGTAGCCAGGAGCACCTTTCACCAAATTCATCTGGTGAGGAGACTGCAACCCTTTCAGATTCGGACCTGACCACCAACATCCACGCCTTCATTCCCTCAAGGCTAGACTACTGCAATGCACTTTGTGTGGCTGCCCTTGTGAGCTATTCCGAAGCTTCAGCTGGTGCAGAATGTGGTGACCCACCTTTTTCTAGGAGTGGGTCACCGGGAGCACATTACACCGATGCTCCAGAGTCTGCATTGGCTGCCAGTAGCTTTCCAGACACAATTCAAGTTGTTCGTTTTGCCCTAGAAAGTGATAAATGGCTTGGACCCCATATATCTGAAAGACTGACTCCTCCCTTATTTCCTGTTGGCACCTGTGAGGTTAGCCGAGAGCACCATCTTGCGGGTACCATCTACCCATCAAGTTTGTACAGCAAGGGCACACAGAGGGCATTCTCAGTGACTACCCCAAAATTAAGAAACTCCCCACCCCTCATCTTCCAAAGGCAATGCATGGCTTTTCTATTTGGCCAGACATTTGGCAGGCAAGGAAAGGGCTCAAGGGAGATTACAGATAGGGGACTTCAGTTGATTTTTATGTGTGTATTTGAAAATGCATTGTATGGATTGGAACTAGAGCTGGAACAGGTACCTGCAAAAATGGGTACACCCATCAAATTCACAGAATCCAATTCCACTCAATAATTTTGGGTATTTTTTGGTACACGAAATGGTGTCCAAATGAGCACCCGAAATAGTGGCCACCAAAATACCATTTCCCCCCAGATTTTCAACTTTCAACTCTGGATTTCAGGAAATTATTCCGGTATTTTTCTGGTTTTTCAGGAAATTTCAGGTACTTGAAAACCAAAAACTGACATTTCAGTTTTTCAGGTATTTGAACAGCATTCCGGTACCAATTCAGATGCCCCAAATGATATGCAGAAATGTGGGAATTACCCATGGATACCAAATCAGGTTCCCATTTCAGCTCAAAGGATAGGATGGGATAAAATTTAAATAAATGGATACATTGTCACCTGAGATGCCTGGTTTAGCACTTCTGGTCCCATCCAGTAGAGGGCCATCCCGTTGCAGTATAAAACACTCTGAATCAACTCCATACAGCAAACATTGGGTGAAAACAGACATGACGCCACCCTTTAACCACCCTTGGTGGTTATTTATGCATGTTGCAGGGCTGTATTGGTGCCCCATGGAGCCCTGAAACATGCATAAATGACCCCCAAGGGTGGTTAAAGGGTGGTTAGCATCATGTCTGTTTTCACCCATTGATTTATTTAATTTTTAATACATTTTGAAAAAGGCAGACAAAGTCTCCAAGCAAGACAAACTCCCAAGATTGTTTTTATGTCAGGTTGGTATATCCAGAACTTAATTCCTTTGTTCCCTTTGTTGCATCGGAGATTTAAAAGAAAGCCAAATGTTAGAAGCAAGCAAAGATTAAACTGGCAAGTAAATTTTAGCCTTAAATTTGGATTCTCCTTTGGTCTGGTTCCTCTGACTTCCTTAATCCTTGGGGATTAGCATCCTCCAGCTTCCTCAAGTGACACTCCAGCTCCCAGATCTTCTCATTTCATAGTATTTAAACACTTCAAACAATGTGAAGAGGTTGATCTAATGAGAAAGATTAAAGTGGGGGCTTAATGAAGCTTTAGAAAAGAATATTATTTTTCAGAGCAGCAGAGGCCGAGAAAGTGAAGCTCTTGTATTGTTTACTTCCTTGTATGCTCGTCACCATCATTGGTGATGGCAGCAGCATGTGATGGCTTGCCAACAGTGGGGAGCATCGACTCTTTTGCCGGATCCCATCAATATGGTGGATGGATTCGCATGATGCAGGGTGGATTTAATCTTTTGAAAATGCAAAAGAGAAGAACAATGTGTGCATTCCTGCGCTCATCTCCCAAAAGACTGTCATAGTGTTAAAGCAGATGATTTTTTTACCCTAACTTTTCCCCTTCTAAAAAAACCGCTAGTATCTATTATTAGTGAGTCTTATTCTAAAGGGACCCTTAGCGGAGTCCTGTGGCCGAGCTGTTGCAAGTTCAGGCCCATGGTGAGTGAACGCTACACTATTGATTCACTAGGGCCAGAAGAGAAAGGGTTACGGTGGGGCTCGGCAGGAAAGCATCATGTGACCAGAGCTGGGCTGATCACATGATCCCAGCGCTGGCTTAAAAGGAAGAACAGAGGCCCAGTGAGTATGATTTGGAGCCAGCAGCATAAGGAGCTAGTTGGAGCAAATCTGCCGGAGAGTTTGGTGGGAACTCTGACCCCACCCAGGCAGGGCCAACCTTACAATTTGCGGGGTCCAGGGCGGGGGACAAAGGTGGATCCCTTTTGTTCCGGCTCAGGGGGAGCTCCCCAGGTCGGTCTGTAGATGGCACGCTGCCTGGGCTCCGGGACAGGCGGAGGTGCACTCCCCTCCGCCCATCCCCAA
>QEPC01014402.1:5541164-5558307 GCA_003113815.1 Sphenodon punctatus | reverse complement strand
TAGAGCGTATTACAGTAATCCAGCCTCGAGGTGATGAAGGCATGGATGACAGTGGAGAGGTCAGAGTCTGAGAGATACGGCCGAAGCCGCCGGACAAGATGCACTCCCCGCCACGGCCACAACCTGAGATTCCAGGCTGAGCCGTGAAACAAGGAGCACACCCAGACTCCGCACTTGAGATACCGTGGGAGGGCGAACCCCCCCAACAAGAGGAGATTCAACCACCCCCAGGTCCCCCAAGCCCTCGCCCACCAACATCACCTCCGTCTTGTCAGGATTCAATTGCAGATGGCTCGACCTCTTCCAAGCCCCCACAGCCGACAGGCACTGGAGAAATGAGACTTACCCACTAGCATCATCATCAACTTACCCACTAGCATCACCTCTGTCTTGTCAAGATTCAGTCGCAGTCGATTAGCCCTCATCCAGTCCCCCACAGCTGTCAAACACAGGGTAAGCACCGAGACAGCCGGGCCTGGGTCAGTTGAAAATGATTATGATTGATGACATCGGTCTGTATTTGCCCTTCTTGGATATTGTAAGTGTCTAAGCATTAATTCAAGGTATTTTGATTCCTGTTTCGTTTTGTGGAAATCTCCTGAAAGATTAGTAAGATGCAGCTTCGCTACTTTAGCTAGTAAAGCTGCTCTGGCAAGAAAATTGCACCCAATAATGATCTTGAGATTTTTTTGAGATATCTTTGGAAGATGTTTATGTAACTGAATTTAACCTTTTGCACTATATTTGTTTGGTGTTTTGTATTCTGTGCCTATTTTATCTTTGGCTAAGGCGAAGGCTATTGCCATAAATAAATAAACTGAAACTAAGTGGCCTTGGGCAAGTCACTATGGGTAAAAACAGACGTGCTTTGGGCCCATGATGGCCAAGGACCTGGCCTGCTACCAGATGTTGAACTCGGATTGCCTGGGACGGCGCTGGGGGCTAGCCTGGGCTGTGACCTCCAGATAATGTCCAAAGTCACAGCCTGGACTAAGGTTCACATGACCGGGTCAGAGCAGGTGAGCACATCTGTGCGGCCGCTGCTTGCCCAGGCCAGGGGGCCACCTTGGCTGTGCCTCGTTGGCTGCCATGGTTGTCTGTCATGGCAGGGGGTGGAGCGCTGGGAGTACCGCGCGGGAGAGGCTGGCCACCTGCATGTTCATTGTGCTCCCAGCCATATTTAGGCTGGCGGGACGGCTCCCCAGCCATGGTCATGTCAGGTCGATGTCCTGACCTGACTCAGGCCGTGTCACCCTAGATTTTCTGTCCCAGGGCGGCCTGGGGAGAGTGGTCCTGCTAGCCGCGCATCTGTTTTTACCTTATCTCTCTGCCTCAGTTTCCCACCTATAAAAGGCAATAATAATGACCTACCACACACAGTTGTGAAATAGGGGCACTGTTGAAGGTAGGGGGGAAAGGGGTGTTCCCCCACCATGTTTAATACCATATCCTAATCATGCTTCAGGACTTTATCAGTGGCCACGGATGAAAGGGGTCCTCCTGGCCCTCCTCCCACACCTCCGCCACTGAAACTTAATATTAATGAATTATATTATTATTATTATTATTATTATTATTATTAATAATAATAATAATAATAATTAATAATAGTTTTTTTACCCTGTCCCTCCTACTCCAGGCAGCTCAGAGCGGCTTACATCATAAAATAAGTAAAAACATACCAAACTCAAAACAACACATTAACAGAGATGGCAGCAAAACAATATATCCCCGCCCCCTAACCTCCCCTACACCCCATTTCCCTCGGCCAAATGCTTGATGGAACAGCCAGGTCTTACTCATACGCCGGAAGGAAGTGTGGTCCGGAGCCATCCAGGCCTCCGCCGGGAGGGAGTTCCACAGCCTAGGTGCGGCCACTGAAAACACCCTCTCCATAGCAGCCCCCCGGGCCACCTCGAGAAGGGTGCTCCTAGCGGACAGCAGGGGTCGCTCCAAGGCACAGGGAGTGAGGCAATCTCGCAGGTAAGTTGGGCTGAGACCGTGTAGGGCTTTATAGGTCAACACCAAAACTCGTTTTGTGGGGGTGAACGACATTAGAATTCTAAAGCATGTTGAATACTAAAAGCACTATATAAATGATAATTAAACAGAGGCCTGAAGTGTGAGGCTAATGTAAGAGTAAAAATTTGGTCTTTAATTTAAAAGCAGCCAGAAATCCGCTCTGCATCCCACACTGCAGTTCAAGCAGAAACTTTTTTTTTTCCCCCAGTGTAAACCTTTTGAATGAAAGCTTCATCTGTTTCTAAGTGCTGGTGAATTCTGCCTCTCCGCAGGCATCAGAGGGGAACAAAGGAACTAGTGCAGTTCCCTTTTTATGACTTCTTTTTTATTAGGTTTTGAAATATACGCAATGCAACAAAAGCATTTAGTTAAAGTAAAACAGTAGTTAGTGTTAAAATAGGCTATAAAACACGCTATAAGGCTCACATTTCATTTAAGATTTAATAAACATACATGCGATGCATAGCTACAGAGCGGTTTCTATTAATATGAAATAGAACTGTCATTGTCAAGGGAGAATTCTTCACGGGGCGTTACAGAAGATATTGCTACCCATCAAAAGCAACAAAAATCCCTAGTTTTCATTTTTAAAGAGACAGTTAAGTTGTTTAGAACAATACATTTTGGGGTGAGGAGGAAATTTTGCACAATGTGTGGCAACATGAATAGAAAAAAAAAAAACTAGGAAATGTATTTCATTAAAAGTGTTTTCCTTCTTGGCATTTAACCACTCAAATATTCCTCAGCAACATTGAGAACTCAAACATCACAACAGCAATCTGGAGCAGGAAGCAAGGAAATAAAACTATGCTCCCTGTCAGAAACAAAGTGATGCACACACCCTACTTCATCTAGGTAATGAGTAGTTCGTGGTTATCCCCAATCAGGTATAAAGTTACCCCATTAACTAGGGTTTCCGCTCAGCAGGTAAGGGTCTCACCAGATGTCCCTTATTTCAGAAAACCGCAGCTCCATAGTTATGTCAAGAGCTGAACGACTAGCTGATTTACTACTCCAGGTAGCACCCAAATGTTTAAGTACTGCGTCAGGTACTAAACGGGCTACCCAATTACCAGTCGGGTACCCAACTACCCAAGAAACTGGTAATTCCTGGTACCGATTTTTCAATTTTCCATTTACCGATCCGTATATCGGGACAGAAAACAAAAAATAGGGACCGAAAGTCAAAAGCTCAGGACTAGAATTTGATATTCCAGGATGGGAAGTCGACTTTCTGGGATGGAAACCAAAAAATCGGTATCGGAAGTCGAATAATCGGTATCGAAGCCGAAAAATCGTTACCGGAATCTGACATTCCAGGACTGGAAGGGACATCAGGTACCTGAATCAGCTTGAAATTGGGTACCGATCGGGTACCTAAAATTTGACAGGTCTACCCATTTCTGAGGATACTAATTTCAGCTCTAGTTATGTACCTTATTTTCAGGGGGCCCAATTCTTCCATGGAAAAATTCCCCAAATTTCGCATGCCTTCTCAACAAATTCTGCAGGCAACCACTCTTCCCCAGTCCAGCCCAGCCTGCTCAGCCCCAGGGCACCTCCCTCCCCCCTGCAACCTTCCTGAGCCCGACCTGATCAAGTCCATGGCAAACCCACCCCAGCCCACTTGGCAGTGGGGGAAGCAGCAGAGCAGTGTCAGCAGCAGGAATCTCAAGCAGCATAGTGGGCAGCAGCAGCAGCAGGCACCCAGAACAGCGTAGCAGGCAGCAGCAGGAATCCTGAGTGGTACAGTAGGCAGCAGCAGCAGCAACTCCAAGAATGTGCAGTGACTGACTGGTGACATCACAGTGCAGAAGCCTCTGATTGGCTCATGCATTGTGATGTCACAGCATGCAAGCCTCCAATTAGCTTGTGTATGGTGATTGATGGGTGACATCACAGTGCAGAAGCCTCTGATTGGCTCATGCATTGTGATGTCACAGCATGCAAGCCTCCAATTAGCTTGTGTATGGTGATTGATGGGTGACATCACTGCACACAACCCAATCAAAGGCTTGCATGCTGTGTGATGTCACCTGGCAAGGGAATTTCTGTGGGGAATTTCTCCATTTCTGCGGGAATCTCATCCAGGGTGAGATTCTGCACAGAATCTGCAGATTACAGTGGCACATTTTACTTAGGGCCTTGCTTATTTTTGCAATTTTGTTCTCTCCGCTGTATCCCTTCATAATGTAGCATGTGAATACCTGTAAGGGGTAACAATTCTACAGAGAGAGTGATGGGGAGCATACAGTAGCTTACCATACATTTTTGGGTGTTCACACAACCAGAGGATACCACTGGATATTAAACACCACATGGAAGCTTCACCGTGATGTACTGTACCCTTTTTCATAATGTATGAACAAGTCCTCAAGCTCATCTGTTTCACCGCCCAAGCTGAGGGAAAGGAACACAGTTTTCATTGTTCTGACCGTAACCTGGTTTTACTTCTGTCATGAAGGGAAGGATTTAAGAACATAAGAAGTACCTAAAGAAAGAAAGAAATAGTAGTATTTATTTATTTATTTAAGTCAGACCAATGCTCCATTGAGCCCAGCATCCTGTCTCTGACACTGGTCCCCTTCAGAGAAGTGCACAAGAAGTCACAACAGTGTGTTCCATTCCCTACTATTCACCCTAGCTCCCAACAGTCAGAAGTTACATTCACAACCTACTTGATGAACAGCCATTCATGGAACTATCCTCTAAGAACTTATCTAGTCCTTGTTTAGACCCTGCTATGCGCTACTAGTCTTCACAAAGAAAACACCCTTTGGCAAGCAGTTCCACAAGTTAACCGTACGCTGAGTGAAAAAGTACTTCCTTTCATTTGTTTTAAATCTGCTGTCTGTTAGTTTCATAGGGTGTCCCTTAGTTCTAGTATTATGGGAGAGGTGAAATAACAGCACCTTGTTATTTGTTCCACACCTCTCCATATCACATTTCCTTGATGCTGGGATAGAGAACCTTTTCCATCTCATGGGCAACTTTGGAAATTAGAACAAGGTCCAGGAGCTGGTTAGGAAGGTGTGGCTGGTTTAGTGGTGGAGGAAGAGGAGGGTCCAGCTCATGGGTTTATACCAAGGATCCAGCCCCTTCTATCCTCGAGTGCACGTCCTCATTCCTGTTCCCTTCTTCTGAGCCTCGCTCTCTCAGCACTTGAGGGTAGGAAATCTGGACCCATGAACCAGATCGAGAATTGGAAAGGGGCCAAATAAAAAAATACCCGTGGACCAGATCTGACCCACAAAACAGAGGTTCCCCACTCCTGATTTAGTATAGAATTTTCACCACCGCCCTGTCACTTCATCTGGGCCTTTAAAAAAGCAAAGAACTTTTGCTGTGCAAAATTTGTGACCATTTCCTCGTGCAACGAAGGTGCGGTGTGCATCACCTGTCCTGCTTGTGGGCATGCCCGGAAGGAGACCCTATGGGGATATGGCTCGTCTGTCTAATCTGCCATCTGCAGAGATGGGGGTGAAAACAAATGTGCAGCCGATGCACCAGCTACACAGCCGGGGGGTGGGAGGACTTTCCCCGCCCTGCCCTGCCCTGCCCTGCCCAGGTCACATCAGGCTACTGAACAGATGTGCATCTGACTGGACCAGCCGGTGGGCAAGCTCCCACCCCAGCCCCAGCAGAGGAAGAGAAGAAATGGACATCTAGGCAGCCCAGCTCCCGGCTCACTCCCCGCACCCCACACCCCACCATGACGGGTAGCCATGGCGACTAATCACAAGCAGGCATGGCTGATGGTCATGGCGGCCCCTGATTCTCAGTGGGGGACGGCAACGGGAACAGATGCGCTGGCCCGCTAGCACCTGCATTGGCCCACCTCTGTGGCCCTTGGCCTAGGGGCTGTGGCCCGGAATCACCCAGGGGACCACATCGGGGGCAGCCACCTGCCTGGACCAGGTCACCATTGGGCCTACATCTGATGCTCAGTGAGTCTCTGGCCCAGGCGGCCCAGAGTGGGCCCTCGGCCTCGTCACGTCTGTTTTCGCCCGGAGACTCAGTGTACCAGGAACTCCTTCCTCTTGTTAATCAGCATGCATTCCGTGTAGCATGTGTACTTTAACAATGGGACCCAAATGCTTATTATGCAAACTTATTGTCACTCTCCACTTCTCAATGAGCGTTAACGAGATCTGAAAGATGCTATTAAGGGTGTCATTTCGACCTCAAATTGAAGCCTACGTGTTTTTTTAATTTATTGTGGCTGTACCGAGCGGTGACCGAGGCAGCCATTAACTCTATTAGGGAGCTAGGAGGCTGGATGTGTATAATGGCAAGGCAGCAGATTGTCCCTGGTGCTGGGTGGGAGGAAACATTCTCCTTTTCTCACTTGGGTGGATGGTTTGTAGGTCATCTTTGTATCTCGTGAAAACGCAGGGGAAGCTACCAGCATGCGCAGGGGTGTGAAATATACAATTTTCCTTGAAGAGGGGCAAGGCTTAGACGCCATGCAAACTCTGCACACACAAAGCCACTCTCTGTGCCCGTCTCCTGGGGCACTCAGAAGAGTTGGTGGCTCTCCCCTTATGCATCCTGTCAGAAGTGAACGAGTGCCTCCTGGGGGGAAGGGGAGGCACCTCCACACCTATCCTGATTCTTTTCTTCTATTTTATATTCAATTTATATCCCGCCTAATCCCGAAACAGCTCTGGTCAGGCTTACAATCATTTAAAACAAAACAGTCCATATATATGTCTCCGTTATTATTGAATGTGTATATGCAGCCCCTGGGGGAGATCATGAGAGAGCTCGGGGTGCGTTGTCACCAAGATGCTGATGATACTCAGCTGTACCTCCTTGTTTTCAACTGACCCAGGTCCTGCTGGCTCGACACTTTCCCAATGTTTGGAGGCCGTGGCGGATTGGATGCGGCAGAGCAGACTGAAACTTAATCCTGATAAGATGGAGGTGATAGTGGTGGGAAGGGCGAGGGGGGTGCTGGCTCCTCCAGTGGGGGGGGGGATCTACCCTCCTGTAGCCCAGCAGGTTCGGAGTCTGGGGGTGCTGTTGGATTCGGACCTCCGTCTGGATTGGCAGGTGGAGGCGGTGGCTAAAACCGCCTTCCGCCAGCTGTATCTAATACGGAGGCTCCGTCCATACATCTCCAGGCCCAACCTGGCCACTCTCATCCATGCCTTCATCACCTCGAGGCTGGACTACTGCAACACACTCTACGTGGGGCTTCCCCTGTTTCTGGTCCGGAGGCTGCAGCTAGTGCAGAATGCAGCAGCCCGTCTCCTTACAGGGACGGGTCGGCGGGAGAACATAACACCGGTGCTCTGTACTTTGCACTGGTTGTCTATAGCGTACCGGGCCAGATTCAAGGTGTTAGTTTTGATCTATAAAGCCCTACACGGTCTCAGCCCCTCATACCTCGGGGACCGCCTCGCCCTCCGCGTCTCAGAGCGAGCCCTGCGGTCCACCGGGGGTGCCTTCCTGGAGGTCCCCCGTGTTAGGCGGGGCCACAATGGAATGGGTGTTCTCGGTGGCCAGGCCGCAACTCTGGAATTCCCTCCTGGAGAAAGCTCGCCTGGCCCCGGATCTGCTGGCGTTCCGCCGAGCCTGCAAGACCTGGATGTTCGCCCAGGCCTTCGGAGGGGAGGGTGGGAGGGAGGGGTAGGTGGGTGCAGTGGGGAGATGTTTTTAGAAATGTTTACATTTTGATTATTTATTGTTGTGTTTTTAGTGTTGCAAGCTGCCCCGGGATGCCGTAGGCATGAGTGGGCGGCTAATAAATATAACAAATAAATAAATACCCTCATCCCCACCCCATAGATACTTTAAAAAAACATAGCACAAAATATCAAATGCAAATTTTAACAGCTCTAAGTACAATCTTACTAAAATTCATAAATAAATCCGCAACTCTCCATAGTCTATCTCACTCATCCACTCCCCCTTCCCCTTCCCCATGGGCTCAAACCCCACTCCTTTCCAACATCTCACTGGGGCGCCTGGTGTTTCCCCCCCCCCCCCACAAGAACCCCCATGCTCAGACCCCATTCTCACCAGGCCTCATTGCAGAAGTGACACCGACCAGCTCCAAGAACAAGCAGGCAGGACTAAGGCCCCTTCCAAGGGCTGGACCAGGGGTGGCCTTACTAAAGGGTGACCCAGGCCAGGCCAGGCCAGGCCAGGACAACCATCCCAGACCAGACCAGACCTGACTCCCATTTTGGCCTATAGGAGTCTCAAGGTCAAATTACAAAAGGTGGCAACCCTACCTGGACCCCACAATTTTCTTTATTTCTGGGGGGGCCCGCAGTGGCCCCTGTTTTAACCAGAGCAGTGTGAGGGGCCCCATGTCTTCCCAGCAGGACCCAAACACAACCACTTCCCTGAGACTCCCATAGGCCACAACGGAAGTCTCCAGGTTAAAGAACGAGAAGTGTCAACCCTACTTCTAGGGCCCTGTCCAAGAGGGCAGAGCCACAGGTGAGAGGGTGGGACTATGAAGGGCCCTTCATTTTACCTTTGCCCTGAGTCTTGCAAATTCTAAGGCCAGCCCTGGGCTACGCAGCACCTCTCTCCTGTCCTGGCATAGGAGTTGGTGGATGGGGAGCCTCCCAGCCAGGCACATACATTAGGCAGGGGTGTTACGCAGACTGGAGGAGTGGGTCCAGCCGGCGCACCAACATGGAGACACCTCCTGAGCCTCAGACTTCCTCTGGGAGAGGGAAAGGCTGAGGCCCACTTCCTGGTTCCTAGCCTCAAGGTCCAGAGCTGCCATGTTGGTTATCTGAGGGTTGCCAGCTTTTGCCGACACTTCCTATTCACCACTGGTCCAATTCATACAAACACCCTCCCCACCCCCGACCCTAATATTTTAGCTATGGTTGCACGCATGCTTGAATCATGTGAAAGGAAGTGGCCAGCTGCTTCAGAGGAAAGGGCACTGCTGGGTTCTAGGCCTTTCACTTCACTTTCAAGGCTCCACTTGCATCTCTGATTGCCTCCCTCCCCCACCTCTCTCCTTTTTTTCATGCTGTCGACAGCCACCTCCTTCAAAACAGATGTGAAGCTGATTGAATGAGAAGACGACAAAGGGGGAGTGGACTCGGCAGGAGTGGAGCACGAGAACAGAGGCAGAGACTTGAAGGTAAGGGCAGGAGGCTTGAACATGATCTAAAAAAATTAGAGAAAAGTTGTCAATGGCGGAGACGAGAGAGGAAGAAGATGCTGGAGAAACAGACTGAACATTCTCAGCTGGTATAAATCAATGTGGGCAGGGAGGGACCCCTCGCCAAGAGAAGGAGACAGTGATTTCTGGGTGATTGCTTAGAGGGGAACAGAAGGATTTTAAGGGTAGGCAATTAGGGATCTCCTAGTGGGAGAACTCGAAAGGCATTGCAAATCATTCAGTAAGAGAAGAGGAGAAAGCTGGCACAGAGAGGAGCCCCTGAGGAAAGTGAGCTGTCAACTTAGAGAGGCCTTGAATTCCTTGAAGAATAGGCAGCTCGGAGTTTAGCCTACAAGGATGGAGCCCATGTGGTTGAGCATACAGCACGTTGGACCTGGCACTGGGGAGTTCTAAGTCTGGATTCTTGTCTCACGGGATGGCCTTGGTGGTTGCTTTTCTCTGTCTTGGCTTCTCACAAGTACAAATAAGGTGCATGCGGTGAGCCTGACCACTAGGGGAATATAGGATAGGCTCGATAGAAACCTCTCTGTTAACCCAAAAGCGTGTCCCTGGGACTCCTACAGCCTTCTCAAAGACTATGGGCATAAGCCAAGGGTGGGCAAAGCTTCCCCACCACGTCCATTTACCACAATGCGGCCAAAAAGCCACATGGGGTTCTCAATCTTTTTCCAGTCACGAGCACTGACTGGGGTGATGTATCTGACGACTTGAGAGCGCTGCATCATTTGTGTGAATGATTTGCATAAATATGCATCAATTAAGTCTCCCCTGTCAGTTCAGTTTAATACAATTCAATGGAAACTGAGAGAATCAATTCCCCACCCCAATTTGACCCTGCTTCAATTCAGTTCAATTCACTTATTCCACTTATAGCAGTAGCTTATGACTGGAGGCCTCACATCTGTGACAGTACTCCTGTGCACTACGCACAGCTGGCTTGGGGAGCACTATCGCTGTATCGCACATTGCCCAAGCACTCTGGTGCTCCTGTGCACTACGGACAGCTGGCTTGGGGAGCACTATCGCACACTGCCCAAGCACTCTGGTGCTCCTGTGCACTACGGACAGCTGGCTTGGGGAGCACTATCGCACACTGCCCAAGCACTCTGGTGCTCCTGTGCACTACGGACAGCTGGCTTGGGGAGCACTATCGCACACTGCCCAAGCACTCTGGTGCTCCTGTGCACTACGGACAGCTGGCTTGGGGAGCACTATCGCACACTGCCCAAGCACTCTGGTGCTCCTGTGCACTACGGACAGCTGGCTTGGGGAGCACTATCGCACACTGCCCAAGCACTCTGGTGCTCCTGTGCACTACGGACAGCTGGCTTGGGGAGCACTATCGCACACTGCCCAAGCACTCTGGTGCTCCTGTGCACTACGGACAGCTGGCTTGGGGAGCACTATCGCACACTGCCCAAGCACTCTGGTGCTCCTGTGCACTACGGACAGCTGGCTTGGGGAGCACTATCGCACACTGCCCAAGCACTCTGGTGCTCCTGTGCACTACGGACAGCTGGCTTGGGGAGCACTATCGCACACTGCCCAAGCACTCTGGTGCTCCTGTGCACTACGGACAGCTGGCTTGGGGAGCACTATCGCACACTGCCCAAGCACTCTGGTGCTCCTGTGCACTACGGACAGCTGGCTTGGGGAGCACTATCGCACACTGCCCAAGCACTCTGGTGCTCCTGTGCACTACGGACAGCTGGCTTGGGGAGCACTATCGCACACTGCCCAAGCACTCTGGTGCTCCTGTGCACTACGGACAGCTGGCTTGGGGAGCACTATCGCACACTGCCCAAGCACTCTGGTGCTCCTGTGCACTACGGACAGCTGGCTTGGGGAGCACTATCGCACACTGCCCAAGCACTCTGGTGCTCCTGTGCACTACGGACAGCTGGCTTGGGGAGCACTATCGCACACTGCCCAAGCACTCTGGTGCTCCTGTGCACTACGGACAGCTGGCTTGGGGAGCACTATCGCACACTGCCCAAGCACTCTGGTGCTCCTGTGCACTACGGACAGCTGGCTTGGGGAGCACTATCGCACATTGCCCAAGCACTGTGGTGCTTCTGAGCACCAGCTTGAGAATCCCTCTAGAACCACAGTTTGCTCACTTCTGATGTAGGCAGTTCTCAGAAGAGAATGGTGTTTTTACAGCAGCCTGAAGGCAGGCAGTGGCTTTGCAGTGCTTGTAGAACTAATGATGGCCATGCTCTGCCTTGGTGTGAATCCTTGAGAGGCAGTGTGGGCACGGAAGTACCTGGCCCCATTACAGGTGCCTTTGAAAGTCCATGAGCTATGCCAGTTTACACCAGCTGAGGATTTGGTCCCTGATCTTTGTCTCTCTTGGAGGGTGGGCCATAATACACAAGTTTCACAAGAATCCAAGCCAAGCAGCCATAGGTACTGTTCCCATGCCTGGATACAGAATGATGAAATGCTTATAGGTAAAGCTACTAATGCTGCTCCCACTCTCCACCATTTCCATAATGGATAGAGTATCCATCGATTCCCTTCACTAACCCTCGCCCCCTTTCAAATACAGGTTAAATCCCTTTAAAGAGGGATGGGACTTTTGTTGTTGTCATTGTTTTAGCCCCAGACAAAATAGATTTGTGCTCTGCTATCAGATCTGTTTTATTATTTCTTGGGCATGTCAGCTTTCTCCGATGACGCTTGGCTTAAATTGGAAAACAAGAGTGGGTAGAAACAGCAATAAGAGGAGGGTGATAGGAATGCGGATAACAGAAGGTGACAGAGACATGGGGTTACAGCTGACCAAGGATGAATCACCAGTCATATTACAAATTAGGAACAACTGGCTGGATTTGATAGCAGTTGAGCTCAGAGGCAGGATGTATTGTTCCTGGCAGCATCGGGACTGTCTAGGCAGAACCTGGGCTGCTAACAAGAATCCTAGACAAGTGACAATCTCTCCTGCCTTGTAACCAGAAGCCTTTGCCTTTTCCAGAGTACGGGATTTGGGAAGCCTAAATGGCAAGGAATAAAAACCATTGAACTCCCTCCCCATGCACCCCCTCCCCATGCACCTAGCAACCACCACTTAGCAAACAGCCCCCCCGAACTGTTTTCAGGAGGGGCGGGATATAAATCGATGAAATAAATAAATAAATAAATAAAATTTTCCCCAGTTGTTCCATGCGTAGGGATGCATGGGGGGCGGGGAGTGGGGATGCGTGTCTCGCAGGAGCGCGCACGCACCCACACTCACCGGCCGCAGGATTTACACGAGATGGTAGCACTTATGCCCACGCAGATCCACTGCGGGAGCATGAGTGATGCCATCTTGTGTAAAAAAAAGGGCCTTCTTTTGCCTGCCCAGGAACCGGGAGGGTTTGGAAACGATGAGCAACCTAACCACGGACATGGCTAAAAATCCTACACCCTTCAATATCTGACTCACGTTGCCATTGAAAAAGTTGGCACTCCTGACTCCCACAAACAAAGCCTAAAAGGGCAGTGTAGAAGGGAGTCTGCCCAGATTAAGTCCTTGTAAGGTAGGTATCTCCCATCGCGTGTCTGTAGATATTCTCTCCGTGTTCCGAACAGGGTGTGAAGATCCACTGCATTTCCAAAGACCTCATCATGGCAGATGTCAGCCCATCCTGCACGTCTCCTTGTCAAAGTGGGTCGCTGGGGGCACATTACACCAGAGTTCTAGACTCAGCACTGGCTGCCAGTAGCGTTCCAGGCACAATTCACGGTGCTAGTTTTGATCTATAACACCCTAAATGGCCCGGACCCTACATATCAAAGGGACCGCCTTCCTCCTTACATCCCTCCATGGCCTCTAAGATCAGCTGAGAGCGCTCTCATGCAAGTTCCAGCATTGGCCCAGGTCCATACAACCCGCCGGATACCCGGGCAATCGCCACCACCACACTGTGGGGCACATGCGGGGAGCCAGCCGGATGGTTGCAGGGAAGCTGGGCGGGTAGGCCCCTATTGGAGCTGCTGCCATGGCTGGGGTGGGTCAAGGGCCGGCCTCACCCACATGAGTTCCATCATTGGCCCAGGTTCATCCAATCCGCCGGATATGCAGGGAGGCATTCATATATCGTGTGTGTGTATTTATTGTTTACATAGCACCAGCAATGTGCCTGGTGCTGAACAGTTGTGACAGGTCCCAGCCCTGAGGTGCTTACAATCTAGGATAGAGAGAGAGGAGAAGCAGTAGAGAGAGGAACATAGAAAGAGACTAGGGGTGCAGCCACACAATCTGCAGGGATCTGATCCCCGTATGGCCCATGGTGGACAGCCGCCACCGCCACACTACAGGGCACTTGCGGAGAGTCGGCCAGATAGTTGTGGGGAAGCTGGGTGAGCCGGTCCCTGTCGGAGCCACTGCCACAGCTGGGTTGGGCCAAGGTGCCATCCACACAAGCAGGTGCCGTGCCTTGCCCCACCTCCCACTCCTGGCCGTGATGTGGCTACATGCAACAGCCACTAGCACCCATTGCTCAAGGCCCCGCAGCATTACACCGTGCATGACAGGGCAATCACACCCTGTCACATGAGTTTCCCCACCTTGGGCAGCCTTACCCCAGTTGGGGTAAGACTGGTCCACGACGTGTCCTCAGAAACATTGCAAATCAGCCAGCTGCTCACCCCACTCCGGGGCCAGGAGCATAGGCGACATCTGGTGGGCCCTGGGCACACTGCATCATATGGCAAGGCTCTATAAGGCATGGTAGACTCCCCAGCCTGCCTCATCTGGCTGTACCCAGGGCTGTGTTCATGGAGCTGAGAGGTTGTAGGTCCACATGGGTAGCATAGTTACAAGAGGAGGGAGGGGATAAGACAGAATAGGGGACAGCATCAGTGAGCAATCTAGGAGGGTGAGGAGCTTGGGAAAGATGGTGAATGCCTATTTGCAGTCTCCAAAGGGTTAACTAGCTCTCCAGATGCTTTACACCCTCACAAGGAGAATGCCCTTGTCAGACAGCAATGCACCGAGAAACCACTTTGGATTTCCTCTGATACCCGTTTAATTCATAGTTATTTTTCTCTAGCACACGCCGCCCGCTGGTGCCAATTATGTAGGTTACGTTCCTGCCAGTTTTGCTGTGATATCGTCTTTAATAATTCATGCAAACACACTTAATATGCTTACATGCTTGTGTCTGGGTTGTCTCTTTCCCATTTTAGAAGCCATCTAGGCAAAGGAATCTTTTGTAAGATGCTTTGGCTGGGAGATGAAGTTGTCAGACGTTGTAAGACTAATGAAGATGACAAAGTTTAAACCCAAGGAGAAAAACTTCAACAACCATGCGCTGCTAAAATGCCCATGTCGAGAAAAATTAATGCATATTAAAATGACCCTTCCCAGCTAGGGCGAATGGAAATCTTAACCAGACAGAACTGGAGGCCCCGTTTTAAGAATCAGCAAGGCAAAGATGATCAGCAAGTTCAAGAGAAAAATGTATGTGAACTGATATTTTTTTCCAGATTGCAAAGATTGTGACAAACATAAGCTGAATTACAAGGAAGCAATATACTGAAAATTGGGCCCATCCATTGTGAGGGGCAACCGGGAGGGAGGGGGCATTGGAAGAACCCACCTGCTTAATAACAATTCCCAGTTCTTGAAGCTGAAAGAACTGGACAGGTTTAGCTTTCAGATGAGAAGACTTGGGGGGTGACTAGGATACATTTTCAAATAGAAAAAAGAAAACAGGACAGCGTAAAGAGCAAGAAGTTCCCTTCTCCACTAATGGGAGGACAAGAAGAAATGGGGCTAAGTTTCCAAGACTTGTTCAGTTACCAAAAGGAAGATTTTGGATAAATAGTTGGAGGAAACTTTCTGAATATAAGAAAGGTTGGTTGATGGAACAAGTTACCAAGGGAGATTGTAGTGTTCCTTCTTACAGTTGAGTCCAGGTTGCTAATTCAGATTCAGTAGATTTAGGTTGCTGTGGCTGTTGCTTCTCTAAGAGACTCTAAAGTGGATGATCTGCAATTGTCAAAGTGCCCTGGGATCAGTCTAACTATTGTAGCATTGGACTAGATGGAAGGCATGTCGTCTTTTGATCCCTGACTTTGACAATCAGTTTGCGGGCGACATCTTGGGAGCCGCTTTTGAGTGAATGACCCAAGCAGAGGGCCTCGGAAAAGGCACAAGAGCTCAGTTGCTGACCTTAGTTCGACTCTCCTCTCAGCCTCAAGATTGAATGTAAACTCCAGCGGAATCTGAAATCAAACAATTGCCCGATTGTCACTGACGATCCTCAATCACTGAAACTACAAGCGTTAGTTCTCTTTAAAGAGAGATGCTCCAAATTGCTTCAAAAGCACAGGAAATTGGCTCAGCTGCCTCTGTGTAACATTTGTCTTAAGCATCTAAATAACTTGAATATGTGCCATGGATAGTATAACCTGTAATTATACTGAAGAACACAGGGAACGCATCCCCCACAAATTTCTCCCCTCCCCCCCTCCACAGTTCCAGAGTCTTTTGTGGGTCAAGGGGAGACAGCAAACCCCCTCCCCCAAATGTTTAGCCCAGGGTGACTCCAGTGCAGAAGAGGTTTGTTTAGTTCAGGACAGTGAACTAGCTGACCTCTTGAGGTGCGTTCCAGCACTATGATTCTACGAGCTGGGCAGGGGGTGGAATCCTAAAACGAGAGCGGAATGGAGGACTGGCCAAAATGAGCAAACCAGTTGGATCCGAACAATCCGACCCAAAATGAATGAACTGAGTAACAAACGCTACCTGCCCAGTCTTCGTTTACCCATTTTCATAATTTTGATTTGTTCATTTCCTTCCATTCATTCATTTTGGCCATTCCCAGGTTTTGCCACTAATTTTCATTGTTGCTGGTGGAAACAAATGGAAAACCAGAAATGGAAGAAATAAATGAACCAAACAAAAAGAATGAACTGAACCAAAGAACCAAAATTGCGAAAAATAAGTTGCTCCAATGTGTTGATGAATGGTGTTTGCGTTGACTACAGCTTTCTTGAAACCGAACTGCTCCGCTGCTTGCTTCACTTCTCCCTTAAACCTATTTAGCATGGGGCTAGCTTCCCATAGCGATAATTGGACTGGAACCAGTGCAGGTTGCAGAGAGCTACTGCTAGGGCTAAGCAACTTGTGCTGCCTATCCTGGCTTAACATCCTACCCCAAAGGTGGCCCCTCCAGCAGTGCAATCCTTCCCATAAAATGCCAGGGCACTGGTACCTCCCCCCCCCCACCCTGCACACAGAATTACCAGCAGCGCTTGGAAGCACTTTACATTGTTCTAGGGGTTTCCTGTTCGCACACAGAGACTCTGCTGAACTTTTGAAATCTAACCCTAGTGTCAGGCCAAGCGGACATCTGCAGGCCCAGCCGGACTGACGGAGGTCTCTTAACCTGCAGTGAGTCTCTAAGTAAATCCAAAGGAAACGTGCAGTTACAAGCCTGGGAAATAAAGCCTCCGACAGATGGCTGTCCAGCCTCTGTTTTGAAAACCTCCAGCGAAAGAGAGCCCTCCACCACCCTAGGTAATTTGTTTCCCTAAGTCCACCAGGTTTCTACTTGACCTGGCCCCAAGGTCCTGAGTCAAGTTCCTGGGCTGCCGACAGCTCACGTTCTTTGAGATCCTCTCTCTCTCTCTGTTATGTCCTCAGGTCTACCGCCCTCCTCTTGCTTGGGCTGTTGAGCTGTTCTCCCCAGCTCAACCTTGCAACCCTGTGGGACCACCCACAGCTCACCTCTCGGAGCTTCCTGTGGTTTGGTCTCATTGTTGTGTCCATCATTCTCCATCGCTCCATGCCGCCAGGGTCAGGGCCACTGGCTCTCCCACTGTCCTGAGGTCTAGCCTTAAGAACATAAGAAGTGCCATACTGGGTTAGACGAATGGTCCATCTAGCCCAGCGTCCTGTCTCCGACAGTGGCCAATCACGGTGGCTTGGGAGAAGCACCCAACAGGTCACAATGGGGGGGGGGGGGG
>QEPC01014402.1:5515910-5541147 GCA_003113815.1 Sphenodon punctatus | reverse complement strand
GTTGTTTTCCCCCAGCTCCTGTCATGTTCCCTGATCCTGTCTGGCTAATAGCTGCTAATGGACCTATCTTCCAGAAACTTGTCCAAACCTCTTTTAAACTCAGCTCTAGTACTGGCCCTTACCACAGCCTCTGGCAGTAGATTCTACAACCCAATTATACACTGAGTGAAAAAATATTTCCTTTTATTTGTTTTAAACTTGCCACCCATGAGTTTCATGGAGTGTCCCCTAGTTCTAGTACTAGCTGGGAGGGTAAATAACTGCTCCTTGTTTATTAGTTCCACACCACTCATGATTTTATTGACCTCTATCATATCTCACCTCAGTCGTCTCTTCTCTAAACTGAAGAGCCCCAACCTACCAAGCCTCTCCTCATGCGGGAGCCCTTCCATGCCCTTGATCATTTTTGTTGCCCTTCTCTGTACCTTCCTGGTGAGCCTCCCAGATCTCCAATCTGCCATCTACTAACAGATACAGGGCAATGCTCCCTGGTGGCTGGCCCTTGCTCGAGTCTCTGTTAGGGAAGGGGACACTGGACCCAGAAAGACAGAGAAGGCACACTCACCCAAACACTCTCACTTTCACCCTGGGGGTCTGTATGCTCTTGGAGAGTTAAACAGCCCCTCAGAATCTTATATGGCCCTAGAAGCCCCAACCAGGACGAGGCCAGATCATCATGGGGGGGGGGGGGAGAGAACGAGGCCCTGAGCAAAGTCCCCATACTTGCACCCGAAGTGCCACGCGCGCCCTAAAATGCCCGGTTCCCCACACCACCATACAACCACAACTGTGCCTGGGGGGAAGGAAAAGGGGGTGTTGCGGCGAGTGAGGAACAGGGCATAGGCCAGGGAGCAGACACGGAAGGATAATAGCTGCATGCAACCTGGAACACTGGGGAGGAAGGGACTCACACAGAGAGGGAACTAGGGGGTGACTCACAAACACGTATTATTCGCTCTGCTCCACACCCTTACAGTGCTACAGACACGCACCCACCATACACACACGCTCGTGATCCTTGCACTCTCACACTCGCACAACATGCACTCACCACACTCGCGCCCGTTCACAATCCTGATACACAACTCTAAGCAACTCTAATCCACACAGGGAGCCAGTCTCACAGCGTCGCTGATCACCGGCGACGCTGTGTTGGCTGCTCTTCCCCTTTGTACTCTTAGGCGTTTATAAACGAGACGAAAATGGCGGCTGATCCCTTTTACAGCTGCCATTATTTTTGGCCGTTTAAATGTCTGACGCGCTCGGCAGCAGCGTCTTTCCCACGTCCGGCCGGCCCGGCAATCCTTCCTCCTTAGACGTGGATCACCGGTGTGCCGGCTTTAACCCGCACTTCCGGGTCATGCGGGCAGGGAGCGCACGTGCAGAGACGCTCCACAAGGACGAGCATGCGCAGTTACTCTCTGGGACGCGTCGCATGCTCTTTTAAACATCAGACACGTCGCGGAGAGTAACACAGGGTTTAGACGCGGAGTTGAGCCCTCTCCCACTTGGGAGAGGGCTCATTTATAAGTCCCCTTAGCTCTGCCCCCTTTGTGCACATATGTGCACGGAATGCCTCAGCATCCCGGATGGCTCTGCCCCATCACCGGTCTGGCGCTGTCTGCAGGGTCCCTGTGCCCTCTGTAATGTGTGGTGCTGCCGCATCAGCTGCCTCGCCTGGGGTCTTCTCTCCCACATCTCCCAGGGACTCGTGAGGTGCTCACCAGCTGCGGCTCCGACCCCCAAAGGGCCGGAAGTAGCACCAGCGATAGTGGGCCCTGTGTCAGGCTCCAGGGCATGGAGCTGTGGAGGGGACAAGAAGGGAGAAGGAAGGTCAGGACTATCAGGCTCCAGGGGACGGAGCCGGGGAGAGGGAAACAAGGTGGGAGGAATCAAGGCCCGGGCACAGGGGGGGGGGGAAGGGTGTCCTCAAGGCAAACCCCTGAAACCTCTCAGTTGCTCTCTCGTACCCGAGAGGTTATGCACTCAGCATCTTTACCAGGCACGCTGGTCTAAGAAGACACACGACTCATAATTGAGGCCAGGGTCTGGAGTCATAGGGGGAACCCACCACAGGTGAAGGGAGATAGGATCCCACGAATGGGAAACTTTGCAGGGGTAACTAGTGGAAGGGGAGTTAGGAAGAACCCAGCCACAAGGGTACAGGCCGGGATACTCACGGCAGGGAAGCTGGCGGGTTTACCAGTACCCTGGAAGCAAGGGAAACCAAGCATAGGCTGATGTAGGGCAAGGGGGAACTGAGGCACACGCTCACACAGAGCAGGGGGGAACTTCAAGCATGGGGCACGCACAAGACATGGGGTACAAGCAAGCATGGGACACGCACAAGACAAGAGGTACAAGCAAGCATGGGGAGGGGGTAGCCAAGACCCCAAACACAAGGCCAAAAGAAGGGGCAGGGCAAACACACACCTTATGCAGAACACACAGGAGGGAGGTAGGTGGACATAAGACCTAGTCTCACAACATGTAGCCGGAGGGAGGGGGGGGGGGGCACACAGGACTCAAACATGCACAAGGGGACTGGAGTTCACACACACAACGCACTACGCTAGTACGCCTTAAACACAACAGACAAGAATGGAAAGGGGGTAAGAGACGTTTCTCCACCAGCTTCCTGTGGCCACACCAAGAGTTAAATACTTCTTGTGGCCAATCAGGAAGCTGGGAGGCAGGACTAGAGTAACTGGCTACAGCCGGGAAGGGGCATGACACACAGGGAGCAAGCACACAAAGGAGACAGAAGGGGGAAAACCCAACACCCTCACCAGCCCACCAGGTGGCACAGGGCGCTGGACAGGCTGTCCATCACCCCAAGGGCCATGGGTTCAAGGCCCAGCCCTGACACCCTGATAGCCTCCAGGCAACCCTTCCACCTTGCTCTGCTGATGCTGTAGAGCACTTGACCTAGCCAGCTCTTCCACTGGCTCCACTTCTGTTCTCCAATGGTTCTTGGCAGCCCCCAGCCACTCCACAGGTGTCTCTCACTAACTCTGACACCTGTGTCTAAGGCCCTTTTAAATGGACCACAGCTGAGGGTGGTCGCTGGGTGCGCTGCTGTGGTGGTGGGCGGGTGCACACCCATCCCCCACATGCCCCTGCATGGAGAACCTGCATTTTCACCGGTAGCTCCATGCGGGGCCAATGGGTGGAGGTGGGTGGGGATGCATGTTACATGGGAGTGTGCATGCATGCCCCCGCTGCCACTGTACAAACAAGGCACACACAAAGCAGTGGAGAAGATGCGTGAACGCGTCTCATTTAAAAAGGGCCTAAGATCACACATGGGCCTCCTGGAACACTTTGGCCACCAGCCTGTCAATCTCTCTCCTTAAAGGAGCAGGTGGCCCGCAACCACCTTGCTACACACACCTTACTCAAATAGCCCTTAGGCATGCAAACTTCATCCTTCTGAACTAAGCTGCTTAGTTTGGTGGCCTCTGCAATCAATAGGATTGGGACTCAGAATCCAACATCTCTATCGTTTCTTTCTCACTTCCCTTCTCTAGGACTATTTGTAGCATCAAGTGGGTGTCCCCCCCGCCCTTGAGCCGACAGGTGAAAAATCAATAATTCCCTGTCAGCTTGCAGCCAGATAAGCAGGAAACCACTTATTGGTCATTTCAGAAGAAGTAAAGAAAAGAGACTATCCCAGAAAGCTTGACTGACAAGAGAGATTTGGGTTCATGAAAGGGTGCTGGGGGGATGGGTGCCATCATCACCAGACAAATATTAAATGACATATTTTATAGAGCCAGCGATCAATCCCAATACATTCCAGTCTGTTCGATTTTTCTCTGCTGGACAAAGTTACCCTTGCAAAGCATCCCTTTGAATGGGATAGCAGAGGGAGAAAGCAGACTCTTTTGTCTTCAGGGGGAAAAAAACCCCGCCCAGCTCTACTTTTGAACTACTTCCTTCAACACAGATTTTAAAAAAGGCCTTTCATCCACCTTTACATTTTTCCATTTTAAGCAAGAGTCAGTCAGCTTTTCAAGCTTAAGATGACTCGATCAAACCTGAGTTGGCGTCGCAAAGTGCACATCACCTGTATTTGATCTATGATTAGGAATTGGGGGGGCGGGGGGAAATTCTCAGCAAGAAAAGTTCTCCAGCTCTTGACAGGAAGAGTTGAGGCAGAGCTGTCTGTAAACTGGGGCAACTGGGGCCTCTGTTCCTGGCTTCTCAGAAGACACTGTGGCAGCACTTCAGGAACAGCAAGAGTGGTGGAACTCTTGGGCATATGCTTTTGTGTTGTCTACTCACTCATGCCCCCATCACCACCCTGGTGACTCTGCCCTCCACCCTCCCTCAATCCTGCCAAGTCTAAGGCCAGACTTGAGTTCAGGTGCCATACCTTCTTTCATGAGACTCAATGAGGAAGGCAACCCAAGAGATTATACCTAATTACTTCTAACAGAGCTACAAGGGAGGGATTGTAAGTCCCAGCAAACCCACAACAGAGACCTGTTGACCTCGCCATACTACTTGAATGAGCATGAACTAATCAGGAAATGGGTTGGACAGAAATCAGTGGTGGTGATTTTGCCTCAGAGAAGGGTGGTGGGTACGGAAGCTTTCGCCGCAGCCACTGCGGTGCATGAAAGGACTACAGTCTGAGGAAATTAATTCTCTATGGTTGAGAAGGAATTTTAACATTTGAATCCAAACAGACCTTGTCCTCTCAGCCAGCATAGGGTCTCAGTGTTGTAAGAGTAGATGGTTTTGTATTGTGAGGTGAATATTTTGGGGGGAGGACGTGGTCTGAAAGCCTTGGCTCCTCTCGTGTAGGCCCATCCAATAGGCATTCAGCAGCATGTGGATACTTCCAACTTGGTTATGGATAAGGGGCTCCAATTCTCCTCAGACATTAGCCTGCTGACTTCAATTAAATGTCTCATAATTTACACCAGTTTGAGAGGAGAATCGGATCCAGAATCAGATTCCTTTCAGCTAACCCATTCCATACACTAGGTCTTTTCAACTGGGCAGCCCATGGACCAGGTATGACCTTCAGCAGGGTTCCATCTGGCCCATGGCCTTAAAATCCAATTTTATTACATATCAGTATTTTTTTAAATAGGACATAAATCTCCAGAATGACATCTTGCAATAACAGATCCAAACTCTGCATGTTTAACTTACACAGTTTGTTTTGATAAGTTTGAAAAGAGTGTGATTACTCCTGCACTATAGAAATAACATCTCCTAGCCACACAATGGGCATTTTTAGACATGCACATTTTTTACCTGGTCTGAAGAGTCAGTCCCGATTTCAGAGAAATTACTATTGTAACCCCTAGGGGAGGGACCGTGTTTATTCCATTACTTTGTAAAGCACCAGGTACATTGCTTGCGCTATAAAAATGCTTGAATCAAATAATAATAATAATAATAATAATAGTCTGCTTCTCAAAACATGCAGGAGTCGCCAGCACCGCTGTTTGCAATGGTTCCTGGGCAATTTCCAGACCATCGGGGTGGGGTGTGTCTAAACTCCCCATGCGGGAGTTTGCAGAACCTGGACTCTTCACTTCAGTCTGGGTAAAAAATGTGTGCATCAAAAAATGCCCAATGAAAGTTTTTCATGCAATCTAGCCCCACCAGCAAATTGCTATGAGGAAATCTCCCCCGGGGACCAAGATGTTGGACGGTCCTGCCATGTACCATCACTGATCTTCTAAGCCACCCAGTCTCCACAGCACAGAGCCCAGAGCTAAATCAAGTCTATTCACTTTTCTGATTGTGTGAAGATAAGTACTTTATTGCAGAGCACGTCTAAGTATTACGGAAAAGAAATGAGAGTGGGCTGCACAAATACCAAGTAATTTTGCAATCTAGTGTTGCGCTATCGAATTATGTGCATAATAGCCGAGGAGATCACATCTCATAAAGGCATTTTTTGATGGTCCCCTGGAGAGATTGTGGCAAAATTATGTCCCATATGGCTCTCCATGAACTGCTACTGTTACTTCGCACAGCTGACGCTTCCAGCCCTTTGTGGCTTTTCTCAGCCCAGTCGCTTTTGATGTGTTGCTAAGACAAATGCTACACGGAGAGCGCCGAGCCAATTCCCTGTGCTTTTGAAGCAATTTGGAGCATCTCTCGTTAAAGCGAAAACGATTTTAGTTTCAGTGATTGGGGATCGTCAGTGGAAATCATGCAATGGTTTCATTTCAGATTCCACTGGAGTTTACATTCAATCTTGAGGCTGGGAGAAAAGTGGAACCAAGGTCAGCAACTGAGCTCTTGTGCCTTGTCCGAGCCCTGTGGTTGGTTCATTCACTTGAGAAGCGGCTCCCAGTTGTCGTCCGCAAATGGATTGTCAAAGTCAGGGATCGAAAAACAGCATGCCTTCCACCCAGTCCAATGCTACAATTGTTAGACTGATCTGCCTCCGAGAGATCTGTTCCCAGGGCACTTTGACAATTGCAGATCATCCAAGTAAGAGTCTCTTACTACCACAGCAGCCTAAATCTACTGAATTTGAATTTGCAACCTGGACTCGACTGCAAAAAGGGATTGAATTCAGAGTCTGCACAAGCAGGTGCGACTACATTAACTTCCCACTTACATCGGGGAGAAATAGCAGAATGTTCTTAATGTGTGATATTTAATGTGCTTTCATGTCCCCAAAGCAAAGCGCTCTATAGTATGGAGGGCATGGGGTCTCGTTTCAGATGGAAGATCTATATGAGCCAAGGGCAGGTCTCAGCTCTCCCACTTCACTTTCGCCACTCTAATGTGGAGAGCAGCTTCTTATCCTGCATGGAGCTTGAACTTTAAATCAGACGGCCTTTGAAGCTGTTTGGTGCCTATTAGTCAAATGTACCTAAATGCTGGGTAGTCAATTTGGACAGATCTGTGATTGAATTTGTCAGCTGTAATCTGCCAGAAACCAACATGATGGAAGCATTAGCATATACTGCCATCTCGTGGTTTTGTGTCAGGGTTTGTTTTGTTTTTTAAACCCTGAAGAAATTCTACCAGCACTGGAACGAAAAATGTCATAATCATGGGCCAGATTCTTAGCCCTTGGGTCTGCGCTCTGGTGGTCCTGCAGTGCACAGGAAATGTAAAGGGACTTTAAATGGATGGCTTGGGATTTCCTTTGTACAGAGCAACCATCCAGTGGCAGACTGTAGCTTGCAGCTCCACAGTTGCCTCAAAAAAAAGCCAGGTGTGGCTGCGGGAAGCGGGGCACAGTTGCGTTTCTAGTGAAGTTTTGCTCACACTTCCGGCATGTATAGGACTTCTCTTCTGTGTGGATTCTCAGTTGTTGTTTTTTAAAAAGGAAATTTAAAAGGAAATGAAAGACATCACACATACGTATAATGTTCCTGGCCCAAAAAGGAATTTGAACCCTTCAACTTCCAATTTCCTTTTCAAAGCTCTACCACCTGAATGACATAACCAACTGCTGTTGCCCCTTTTTAAGTTACAGAGAAGAGTTTTGCATATTACTCACTTAGATAAATAGCTGTTTGTTAGACCCTTGGGTACTTACAGATGTGACGGCAATACTGCCCGGAGCTGGGGAGGGCTAGCAGCTCTGGCGATGGGAACAGATATCTCCACCACCTACCCCAACCGGGGAAGGTTGGCAGCGAGCGCCATGCGGCCAGCTGGTTCCACCCCCTCGCTGTGGCCAGAGCTCCGACACCCCCCCTCCATGACAGGCATCCCTGGCTGCCAATAACAGGCAGCCATAGCTGGCTGCCAATAACAGGCAGCCATAGCTGGCTGCCATGGTGACCCCCCCACACTGGGATGAACCAGGGCCAGGGACACACGTTCCTGCCTGGTTCGCCTGTTCTTGCCTAGCTGGGCCCAGACTGCAGACTCACTTTATTCTGGGCCCACATTCCCGGCCCAGCCACCACCCTGGGCGAGGTTTGTTCTGGGCCCACATCTGGCAATCCCAGGACAAATGTTCAGGCATCACACTGGCCCATTCGGGCCAAAGCAGGCTGAACCAAGCCAGCATGATGTCTGTTAACACCTGTGGTAACTTGAGGGTTAACTTCATTGTGTAGCATGGCCTCACCTAAAGCTATGCAGTTCCTGGGTCAGCAGGAACTGAAGGGGTTAGAACTTTCTAGCAGTTGAATAAAAATGGCTACTGAGTTAAGCAGCTACAGTTTGTGCTCCTTATTCCTCAAGCAAACTAAACCCTTCCAAGCTACAATAACACCCCTTGTTAGGCACTGCCAATGTGGCTCCGTGGTTACACTTAGAGTTGAAATAGGTGCACACAGACATGAGTATACCTGTCAGTTCCGGTACTCGACTCAACCCGGTAACGTCATTGGGTACTAATCGGTAGCAGATTAGTGCTTTACAGGCTACCTGGTGTATCATTTTTCATCCCAATTTTCCAACTTCTGGTACTGATTCCTGTGCTGATTTATCATTTTACTAATAGGTAAAATAGTCAATATGTAACTCAGTAATGATAATACCCAGCATTTTGGTTTGGGGTAACCGAGTGCCCGACTCAGTGCTCAGGTAATGATGATCAGGCTCCTGATTGACTCCAAAATGGGGTATTACCCACGGGCAGCAGCAAACATGCTCCCCATTTCAGCTCTGTGCTTTGGGGCCAGGTAATTGTCCTATGTTCTAGTCCTCGATGTGTGCTCATGTCAGCTTGAACAATGAACACACATGCGCACACAGCCCAAAACCTTGGAACAGTTATCTGCCTCAGGGTGGATATTTGGTAGTAAAGCTAAAACTGTGAATAATCTCTGCAGTTACAGAATTGGCTGTGCATTTCAGCTCTAATTATCACAAGCTTCAACCAGCATCCGGGCCTTCTCAGTGCTATGGGGACCTGCAGCTTCTGTCATAATCAACAGCCTCCTTGCACTAGGTGCAGCTTGTTAAGACCATTTATTTATATATCTACTCCCCTCCCCACAAGGAATGTGCCCTCCTAGACGACTAACACATGATGTGCTCTGTTATATGGTGGAACTCTGCCCCTCCAAATCCCATTTGTGATTTGACTGAGTGGAACTGAGACAAGTATCTTAGCAGTGGTTTATGCTCCACAGGTCAGCCTGGTGGCAATTTTTTCCTTTTGTTCATAAGTACCGTTGCTTTGTGCCTGGATTCTGCTTTCCATCTGAGGTTTGCACGTTGCTTCATGAAGACTAATTATCTCCTGTGCAAGAGAGGTAGGTATGAGTGGGCACAGAGGAGGCATGAGCTGGGGGTAAAGCTCTGCCTCAAACAAAGGGCTAAGATAGCCCAGCAGCCAGCTCTATGGGTATCTGGTTGGCTGCAAGACGGCTGTACCTGGCCAGAGGGGCCTAGGAGGAAGGTACCCATCTATAGAGCTTGTGCATGAAGACTGGCTCGGCAGGAGGGACTGACTAGAGGCCTTGGAGAGATTGTGTGAGAGGTAATTGAGGGACCAAGTAAGGCCCTTGGAGGGGGCCTGTCAATGCTATGTATATGTAAATGGGGATGGACTATTTATGGACTCCATTGAATAAATAAAAGGCACTAGAGTAAGGATTCCCACCTGGTCTGTGTTCTTGGGGGCCTGAACCCTGAAAAGACATACCCCAGGCCTAGTATAAGCTGCTACAGTCACATTCAGGGCCCCGCGTGTTTATCAGACGTACATTCGGCTTTGAACGGAAGGGTAATTTCAGAAAAAGAGTCTATAAAATGCGAGAGTTAAATTCTGGAGAATGTTACTTGGCCACATTCTGTTTTCATTTACATCCATGCAACCTTGTTGACTTTAAATGAAGTCGTGTGGGCATTGGTGGAGTAATGACAATGAGCATTTAAATGGGGAAGGGGAGGGAGAGTTCTGATCCATTGGCTCTCTAAAGCGGGGGCCTGGGGGCCAAAGTGGCCCTCGACAAGTTTTTTTGTGGCCCCTTTCCAGGGCCTGGATCTTGACCCCTGGATCCAGTCCCTACCCACAAGCACTGAAAACGGAGCTCAGGATAATGGGGTAGAGAGGAGGGCCTGCACACACGGCTAGGGGACAGATCCACGACACAGATCCATGATCTGAGCCCTCCTTCTCTTAGATCCACTTGTTAAGCACCCTCCACACCCAACCTGTATGTGGCCCTCGGAGCTCGTATTCATTTTCAATGTGGCCCTCGGGAGAGAAACGGTTCCCCACCCCTGACCTAAAGCCTTGTGTCCTGAAATTAAGGGACCAGAATTAAAGGGATGGCTGTCCTCTGTACCCCGAGCTGAGGGAGATGTGTTACTTCCTCTCATCTGCTTTTCCAATTCTGGTGGGTGAAATCAATGGCAGAATGTGGTGTGGAGCGGTAAGGACAGTATATCGAGAATTTGTATATCCAGTGGTTACTCTTACACTCTTCGGTTCTTGCCTCTGTCACTGACTCACTGTGTGACTTCAACAATGACATTGAACAGCTCTGTGCCTCACTTCAAATTTAGCTTTTCTAGGCCCTTGAGCTGCGTTACCAGCTGGCTTCCTTCAGGCACTCACCCTTTGGCTACTGGGCCACACAGGTACCTTGCATCTAGTCGTTATCTCCCACCACACCAGCACCTGTACTCCTCTTAGCGCCACCTAGGGCACCATCCTTTTCTAGTTGCCCCTCTCGGGCCTGTGCTACCTTTCTTAAAGGGCCAGTGGCCCACAGGCACCCTGTCCCTGCTACAGTGAAGTGACCCACAATGTTCACCAGTCAAACCATTTGTTACAATGGATGTTTTACTGTTACAGGAAGCAGGCCGGATTCCCAGAGCAGGTGCATAGGTGAGCCAAACGGGAGCTGCACACACCCACGGGTCGGGTTGCCTTCAGACAGGCAGCCCGGCATTCGGGTGAATCAAATGCACAGGCAGCAAACATGCCTGCCCAGGAAAAGCCTTGTGTCAGGGTCAGGAACATGGACAGGGAGGCCAACACCCTCCTCTGTGCCGGCCCACTTCGCTCACTGCCTAGTTCTGGCAACCATGGCAACGGGACGCAGCAGTAGCTGTTTATGTTTACCCCTTACAGCCCACAGCCCCAGGGTGGCTATGATGAGATTGGGGTCTCCTCTGCCCCTCTCCCAACCAGCTGTGACTTAGGCCGTTTTTAGACGAGCGCGGCGGCGCCCGCGCTTGTTTTCAAAAAAGCCGGCAGCCCGTTCCACACGAGACGCTGCCGCCGAATACGCGCATGTGCGGCCGACGCGCATCCATTTCCGGCCGCGTATGACCAGCCTCGATCGCCGACCCGGTCAGTTCGCGCCCGGAAATGGATGCGCGTCGGCCGCGCATGCGCGTATTCGGCGGCAGCGTCTCGTGTAGAACGGGCTGCCGGCTTTTTTAAGAAACAAGCGCGGGCGCCGCCGCGCTCGTCTGAAAACGGCCTCAGTTTCCCCACTTACAGTCTCCACTGGCCACAGCTCCCTCCAGAACTGTCCCAGCCTGTAAATGAGCCATTACCCTCTGTCCTGTGTCCCTGGGGTTTCCCAAGTCACAGAAATTGAATTAAGGTTCACGCAAGTATCTAACCTGGGACTTCCCTTTAACAGTGTCACCCACTGTCAGTATCCAGGCAAGCACACCAAAGATTGGTTAAAAGAAGTTTCTGTTTATGAAATCAGATTAAGAACAGTGCAAAATTGATTCCAGAGTGCAAGTCAAATAAAAGAATAAAAAGATAATGCAAAGCTACATTACTTGTGAAATCCCTAAGCTGAAATCTTGCTTGTGTTCTCACATACACACTTTCATCTTGATTGCATCTATCTCTTAAGTACGAGCTGATTGATACCAGACATGCCTATGATACATGAATACGTTGCACTCACACAAGGAACATGTATGTCACATGTGGTCTGTGTATGTTGTTTCTACAATTTCTGTTACAGTGGCAGAGTGGGCCGGACAAACGCCAGCACACGGCCAGCCCCGGGGACCCCCGGGACATCCTGTAACATACATGATCTTTGTGTGACCGAACAATGTATTTGTAACCTTGGCAATCATTATATAAACTATGAACAAAGCCCTGAGCCAAATGTAGGACTGCGATTCACGGATTTCCCAAAGAATCCCCCTCCCCCCACGGAATCTCTTCCCCACTTCTCCTAGCGCAGAATTTCCAGCCTGCGCAGAGGGAGCCGCGAGGTAGGATATTCCATGGGGATGAAGAAAGCCTTGGAGATCCTCCCTGTAGGCCAGACTGAGTTGTGTATGTGTGGGGGGGGGGGCTGCCAGGGCTTGCCACCCTCCCCAGCTTGGGAAATCAACTCACCCAGCAGCGGCGGCAGGAGCTCCTTTCAGCGCACTTCAGCTGGCTCCTTCTGACCATTCCTGGCGCCTCCCAACAGGACCTGCCAGAGCAACGCAGCCAGATGATGTCATCCAGCTGCGTCGCCCTGAGAGGCCACGTGGAATAAGCCAGGAAGCGGCCAGAAGGAGTCGGATGGTGAGCGGCGCGCTGAGAGGACCCGCTGTTGGGTGAGTTGATTTGCCAGGCTGGGGAGGGCCACGCAACACAGCCTGACCCAGAATCAGGCCCTGAGCCTCCCAGACTCCCACAGAATTTAAAAAAAAATAATCCATGGGAGAATCGGGGCCTATGTCTGGTATCTTTGAAATGGTAACGGAATGGAGAATCCGATGAAGGGGAGAAACTGTATGTGGAGTGGATGTAAAGAAAATTAAGTTCAGAAGTATAAAGTAAAATGTAAATCCCAAAATCAGTCTAGCAGTTTTGAAGGAATGGAAGAGGGAAGGTAATTGACATGGAGATGAGAAGATAATGGGAGATCAAATGACAGATCACCAGACTCCAGACACGCTCTCTCCAGAGAGAGCTTCAGACAGCCATTCACAATTTACCTGAAAGCAGCCATGGTCTAAGAAAGGGACATATGAGCAAAGAAGCAAACAACACCCAGTCGCCCACATAGGCTGAGGATTATGGATTTAAATATGCACTCAAGTACAGGGTAAGACTTTAGCTTAGGGATTTCACAAGTAATGTAGCCTTGCGTTATCTTTATAGTCTTCTATTTGATTTGCACTCTTGAATCGATCTTGTCTTGTACTTAATCTGATCTACACATACAAAATTCTTTTAATCAGGCTTTTGTGTGCTTATGTCTGTGCGGATGCCAACACTGGGTGACACAGTTAAAGGGAAATCCCAGGTTAGATGCTCGGGCGAACCTTTATTTCATTTCTGTCTCTTTGGGAACTCGAAGGACACAGGTGACAGGGTAGTGACTCATTTACAGGCTAGAACATTTGGGGAGGGAGCTGTGGCTAGTGAGGACTATAAGTGGGGAACTTAAGTCACAGCTGGTCTGATGAGGGGCAGAGGAGATTCCCCCCCCCCCACTCCCATCACACCCCCACACAGCGCTGATGTCCCGGAGCAAAAGGCAGACTTTATTAAGCAGCCAGAATTAACATGGAAAGGAATGATAGAAAGGCACAGCTTGAAAGACCTGTAAAGTAGGCAGTTCAGGTCAGGAGCTGGCAGGCACTGCTGCTCCTCTGTCCCTCCAGGGCCTCTGCAGGACTGGCCTCCATTCTCCCGGCAGGGTTCCCATGTGGGGCCATTGCCTGTTTGGATTTTGCATGTGTTCCTTTACGGGATGGGGTGGGGAGTCAAGATGGCCACGCTCGCTCTGGGAGCCGCTCTGGCCATTTGGTCCTCTGGCATCTATGATCCGGGCAGGAGCGTGTGCGGCTGGAGCTCATGGGCCCGTTTAGTCGGACAGGTATTCCATGTTTGCCTGTTGGCCCGGGTTTGGCTGCTTGCTCTGTGAGGTGTGCTCCCAGATCCCATGCCAATGCTGACCTCCAGATGCCCCACATAGTTGGTCTTCTTAAAGACTCAAGGAATAGGTGAGATGACTGGAACTCAAAGTGGAACAAAGATGTGACACCCACCCCCCATCCCCTTCAAAGTAGAATGGAAGCGAAGGCAGATGGAGGATGGGACTTAGCTTACATAGATACACACCTTCCAACAGCCCCTGCTAAAGAGGAGGAGTCCCTCGTTGGGTGCTGAATCCCACTGTCCCTCTTTCAGAAGAGAGAGACAAAAAGACCCATATTCAAGCCTCAGGCACCTCTTTCCTGGTTGCCTCCTGGGAAAAGCACATGAGAGAGGACATTGGGGAGACGGTGGAATGGTCTTCAAGAGAAGCTTTTGTTCTGTTCTGCTTTATGGACTCTAAGGGTGTGCGCTTATGTAAAGGATAGAGCTTATTCAATGAGGGTGGGGTTTATTTGGCCAAAGGAACAGGGCGTGCCTTTCTTTAGAGTTATTTATTTATTTATTTTTCAATATAAAAACACAAATAAAATCCAATATAAAACATTTTTAAAAACTGTCAAAAGGAGGGTGACATTTAACATCCCCACCCCCACCCTTTCACCCCTCTCCCCCACCAAATGCCTGGTGGAACAGCCAGGTCTTACAACTTTTCTGAAAAGAGGGAAGGTCTGGGACCAGCCGCACCCCCACCGGAAGGGAGTTCTACAACCGTGGCGCGGCCATCGAGAACGCCTTCTCCTGTGTGGCCCCCCAGAAGACTCAGGGGACCTTGAGCAGGGCACCCCCAGACGACCACAGGGGTCAATCCAGCACCCAGGGGGTGAGGCGGTCCCGCAGGTAGGCAGGGCCTAGACTGTTTAGGGCTTTATAGGTCTAAACCAACACCTTGAAGCGGGCCTGTAACGCTATTGGCAGCCAGTGCAGAGCACAGAGCACCGGTGTTATGTGCTCCCAGAGGCCCAATCCCACCAAGAGATGGGCCGCCGCATTCTGCGCTAGCTGCAGCCTCTGAGTCGTTGTCATGGGTAGCCCCATGTAGAGCACGTTACCATAGTCTAGTCTAGAGGTGATGAAAGCATGGATGAGGGTGGCCAGGTCAGAGTCTGAAACATACGGCCGAAGCTGCCGCACCAGATGTAATTGGCAAAAGGCACTCCTCGCCACAGCCTCCACCTCACCTGGGCATCCAGGCAGAGCTGCGGATCGAGGACCACCCCCAGACTCCGCACCTGGGGAACCAACATGGGACAGACCCCGTCCACAACAGGGGCCATTGCCCCCGTCACCTTACCCAGCAGCATCACGTCCGTCTTGTCAGGATTCAACCTCAGCCAGTTGGCCCTCATCCAGTCCCCTACAGCCATCAGACACTGGATAAGCACCGAGACGTCAGGGCCTGGGTCTGTTGTAAAAGAGAGGTACAGCTGGGTGTCATCCGCATATTGATGACACCGCACGCTGAACCTCCTAATCACCTCACCGAGTGGCTGCATATCCACGTTGAACAGGAGAGGGGACAAGACAGAATCCTGCGGGACACCACACAAGAGGTCTCTGTACGATGAAAAACATTCTCCAAGTACCACTCGCTGAGTTCTTCCTGCTAGGAATGAGCGGAACCATTCAAGAACAGTCCCACCCACTCCTGCACAATCCCCCATAAGATTGACCAACATCATATGGTCAATGGTATCAAACACAGCAGAAAGATCTAACAACACCAACAGGGTTGACTGACCCCGGTCTAACTCTCGGCGCAGGTCATCCACCAAGGCCACAAGCGCAGTCTCAGTGCCATATCCCAGATGAAATCCTGACTGGGAGGGATCAAGAAAATCAATGCGATCCAGATGCCCCTGCAGCTGCTGGGTCACTACCCATTCAATAAACTTCCCTAAAAGGGGAAGGTTAGAGACAGGCAGATAGCTGGCAAGGGAGTCAACGTCAAGCGATGGTTTCTTGAGCAGAGACCGCACCACTGCCTCCTTGAGGCAGCCCGGCAATCTGTCCTCCTGGAGGGAGGCATTGACCACCCTCGTCAGCAATGGCCCCCATTGTCTCCCTGCAAGATTTCACTAACCAGGACAGGCACGGGTCTAACTCACAAGAAGTGGCCCTAACCGCCCCAAGGACCCTGATCACATTAGCAGGCACCACCGACTGGAATAGATCCCACAAAACTGGACAAGATGGGGCTTCCATAACCTCCAGCTCTCCTAATGTAATAAGTGCAGCATCGAAGTCGTGGTAAATAGGAGCGATTTTATCCACAAAATAGTCCACAAACATGTCACAGCGTGCCGTAGATGACTCCATTCCTAGGTGGAGGGAGGCTGGACCAGCCAACCCCTGCACCACCCGGAAAAGCTCTGCTGGACGGGACTTATGCTGGAAATATCAGGAGACACGTCAATGGACCACAAGAATCCCGGCAAAGTACATCAAGAACTTAGAGACATCCTTAAGAATAATAGATAAAGAAGATAACAGAGACCCAACTGAGAGTCAACATTATGCAAAGGAATGTGATCTAGACCCAGTCCTGACTCCTGACATAAACATGCTCACCTCCATTGAACTCAATGGATTTTCGCCTGCCTTCTGTAATGACTGAATTTGACTGCAAATGAAAATACACGTGAGAGAAGCTGAAGGCTCTGGAGGTGCAAACTGCTTAGGGAATTGCTCATGGGGAGAGCGTAGCTGATCGGGAAGTCAGATACAGCAGTTCTGACACAGAGATTTTGATAGGAGCGGAAACAAGAACCAGGGGTGTAGCCACCATGGGTACTACAGGTGCAGCTAGGCTGGGGCCCACAATGCATGTGGAATTTGTGTACCTCTCATGTGGGGGCAGGATTTGTGGCAAGACAGGGGGCTCATTCCATCTCCTGCCCCAGGGTCCATTTCCAATCTAGCTGCGCCCCGACAAGAATCTACCAAAATGAACAAACCCATCAAATCTGAACACTCTGACGGAAAATGAGTGAAATGAGTAACAAACACATTGGCAGCAGCAAGTCAAATGACTCTTTTATATAAGAGATCCTTCAGGGGTAGGGAGGAAGGTGCTACACAGGACCGGCCTTAGAATTTAGCCCTTTTCACACAGACACTCTAACACGGATAAAATGGGTGTTACATTTTATTATACATGTTGAAGGGCTGCAGGTGTGCTCTATGGGTGCCCTGCAACATGTATAATAAAAATGTAACCCCCATTATATCCGTGTTACAGTGTCTGTGTGAAAAGGGCCTTTGTGGGGTCCAGGGCAAAGATAAAGTGCAGTGTGCCCTGGTGGCCTCTCCCCCTTGAGGGCACATTGGGGAGGCCCTAACGGTGGCCATGTTTGGGGTCCTGCTGGGAGGGAGCAGGGGCCCACACCCTGCCCTTGTGATGGCAAGGGCCACTGCAGGGCTCCTGGAAAGACTGTGGGTTGGGGCGTTGCCCTGTGGTAAGGCCAGCCCTGGAGCTATGTAAAGGGTAAGATCACATGAAAAGGGAATCTGGCCAATTCCTTGCATTCCTCCGTCCTGACAAGGAAAGCCAGCCTGTGTACGTAGGGCTGTAGCGGAATGTCGCAGCGGTAGCTATTTCCACCGGGAACAGTGTTTCTGCAATTAGTGGTACGGCGTGGCAGAGGTTTTCATTCCGCTAGTTTCATTCCGCTACTTCTGCAGTTCCACTAATTTCATTCCGCTACTTCCACAGGCTTCACAAATAGCGGAAACATGCCATTTTCACTCCTTCCGCCATTCCGCCAGCGCCACAAAATAGCGGAACAGCAGTTTTCCAACAGTTTCTGACAATTCCTCAATTTTTCCGATAGTTTCCGAATTTGCAGAATGCCGGCGGAATTAGTGGAATGTCGACAGAAAAGCCGCGGTGTGGCGTGGGCAATTCCGAAATGGCGGAATGGAATCGCGGCGTGGTAAAAGCTGCTGCCGCTTCAGCCCTACGTGCAACATGAGTGGAATAAGAACCGATGACATGCAGTTAACTTGGCGTCACATTCTGATCAGTCAAACAGAAGAAACATCATTCTTCGCTTAGTCCTCCTTGCTTCTGCATGTGGCTAATTGTAAGAGAGGCACGGAGGGGAAAGCAAGAGGCAGCTGCTCTATTGGGGTAAGAGACCTCGTCAGACCTTTCTGTACAACCCAGCACAAGGAGGCTGAAAGGAAGGCCAAATGAGCCCAAGGAATATTCATACCTTGGTAAATGTACCATGACTGCCTGCCGACCAGCTCCAGATAAGTTGGGTTAATAAACTGCATTTCGTTTGTGACACCACGGCATGAATTTTGCATTAGGCTCAATTCAGTAAAGTTCACAACTGACACGGTTCCCTTTATGACGATCCTTTTCAATTGTTTTTTTGCGCTGGGATGTCATAAAGATGTTTGAGCTGCTTCTAGCAGAGAGCTGTCTTTTATCTTGAGAAAGAGCTTTTATAACCCACTCATGCCCATAGCACACTCAAATTAAATCTGAAGGCAAAGCCCCTCGTCCGTTTACACTGTTAACAAGGCAAGCATTTTTTAATGTCAATGAGGAAAGCAGCAAAGGACTCATCTCAACTCCAGGCTTGTCACCGTGGAAAATTTCAATGGGGGCGGGGGGGAGATTAATGAAGGGAGCGGACGTGAGGTGATAGCATCGGTGGACGCCTTCTTGCGTTATTAGCGCACGGAGAGTGGATCACCTCAGCCAATTAGAGCTTGAAAAGCACTGGGGATGTGTATCAGACTGGGAATCTCTTCTTCCTTCCTTGATAGGCAAGTGGCATGGCTGAATTTATTTTCCAGAGCTATATTCAATTTTAGGATATATTAACAGAAGCGTTGGCTGCAATCCTGAACCTATTGAAGTCAGTGGCAAAACTCCCATTGATTTTAATGAGTGAGGACTGTACCCATTGTTTCCAAGTCAATGGAACTAATAATTCAACTCTACTCAGCCCTGGTCAGACCTCACCTGGGGTAGTGACTTGTTTGGGGCAGCTCGTTTTAAGAAGGATATTGACCAATTGGAGCAGTTTCAGAAGAGGGGGACAAAGATGATTAAGGGCCTGGAACACACGTGTCATGAGGAAAGGCGGAAGGAAGTGGGTGCATTTAGCCTAGCGAAGAGGGGAGACATGATAGATGTCTTTAAATATCCACAATGAAGGTGGCAAGGAACTGTTCTTCATCGCCGCAGCTACAAATAATGGGCTCAAGTTACAGAAAGGTCGATTTTGGTTAAATATCAGGAAAACGTCCTAACAGTAAGAATTGCGCGGCGATGGTGAAAGTTGCTTAGAGAGGCTGTAGGCTCTCCAGCACAAGAGGTTTTCAAAAGGAGGCTGGACAACCATCTTTCGGGAATGTTGCAGCTGCCATCATCATGCATCCAAGGATTAGGTGACCCCCGCGGTCCCTCTCGACTCTGACACTTATGGTTTTATATTCTATTAGGGGGAATGGCTGCATCTTCACGCTAGTGGAGAGACAGAAATAGAGATGGGGAAGTATTTGGTAATTAGGGCTGCCAGATCAAAATTTCAAAAATAGGGGACACAAAAATAAAGAGAAACACAGGGGGGCTGATCAGATTCCCTTTTCGTGGGATACTCAAATAAGGGACACACATTATTATGTTCCATGGAGCTGTGATGGTCAGAACAAGGGACGGCTGTAACATAAACAAGGGGCAACCATCGTGTTCTATAGAGCTGTAGGACTCTGGGACAAGGAAGGCTTTCTTCAAATAAGGAACACCTGGCAACCTTATTCCTAATCATCATGTTGAATGTCTCAGCCAATTGGTTGAGGCCTCTTTGTTCGTAGATAACCAGAGCAAGCCTCAGCTGGTCCATAATTTGAGATTAGATTTAGGTAAGGCTTTTTGACATTTTCGGTTTGATGTTGAATCAAGATTAAAGTTTGGGTTTGGGATTTTATTTTTTATTTTTTACTGTATTTGAACACTCATAGGTTGTTGGGGCAAGATGCTGGTGAAATTCTTTGGGGGGGGGGAATCAGCTGTTGTGCCACTGGTACACCTTACACCATTGGATTGAAATAATGCCTGATGATTAACAGGTAGACAGAACTTGATCCAGAAAAACCCCTTGTGTAGCCCCACCAAAATCAATACACAGTGCCTCGTATGTGAACCTAGTTTCAAACCCATAGCATTAATTATGGGTGAAAGAGGTCTCCCATGCCATATTCCTATGAGCTACAAAGGACAAAATGGCACTGATGCTATTGGTTCATACAGTCTACCAACTCTGGAACTCCTGATGCACATGTAAAACCCTGAACTTTCTTGAACTATTTCAACCAATAGGCTCCAGGGATACAAATTACCTGGCAGAGGAAGAAGGGTGATTGGTTTAAATGATGTCACAATGGCCACTGTTCAGAATGACTGAGGTACCATCCTCTCCCTGGTAACATTGATAAAGGGTTAAAATACCATCATCTTGTAATGTGACTCCTCTGAGCAACTTGGCACCAAGGTTATCTATGGTTTACGCATTGGCAGCCTTTGGGACTGAAGAATTTCAAAGTAAGTAGCAGACGGAGATGGATGGACTGGAAAAATAATCTCTCTCAAATCTTTGCCTGCTTATCACTGTTTAAAATGTGAGTTCTTGGAGGTGTGATCCATGGATGGATGTGTAGTGTCCAGGTCAATGCGTTCCTGATAACCTGTGTAGGTTGTGAATGATTTTCAAAATAGTGTCAGTAGACCTAAAACAGATACCTAGTCTAGTACCTGTGGATAATACCCACATTTTCAAATACCATGTTAGGTACCCAACAGGCTAAGCACTGATTGGGTACACGATTACCCCCAAAACTGGTAATTACTGTTACTGATTTACTGATTACCGATTGGTCAATCGGGATGGACACATTAAAAATTGGGCTGGAAACTCAAAAAATCAGAACCAGAAGTCTGTATTTTTGGACAGAAACTGAAAAAAAAATCAAAACATCGGGTAACCTGTTTGGATACTAATCAGTTACCAATTAGTACCCAAAACTGTTGGGTCAGTTCTAGAGCTGAAAATTCAATGGGTATATCTGTTTCAGCAGGTGTTCATTTCAGCTCCACGTGTCAGGGATTTAGACACATCTGTCATTAAAAGTAATGCTAGGTCTTTGTCTAAATCTCTTAGGCTGCTTTAAAAATCTGAAGACATAATGTATGGAATACGTGTGCACAGACACCACTGCCTGCCAGATCATACAGCTTGGTCTGATTTTGATTTCTTGTACTTCCTATGCCTGTCTGGTTATATCCATCTGTTGTCTTAAATGAATCTAAGCTGTTTGGGGCAGAGACCATGTTTTTCTTAGTTCGCAGATCAGCTGGCACAATGGGGCCCTGGAACCAGGTATTTTTCTTGACGCACCCACAATGATAATAAGTAACAATAATGATGATAGCATACACTTGTGGTACAGTCTTCAGCACAAGCTGGTGATGACAGTAAAATTTTACTCATGAATGATAAAGCTGCCAGCAGGCTCTGAAGATCATCTCACACAAAGCACAGCCTGTATCATGCACCTATCATGGGTTCTGCAGATGTCACAGATGAAAGACTTCCAGAATGTTTCAGAGAGCTTTAAAAAAAAACACTTTGTCTTACAAAACCAGCTAACTAGCAGGCATCCGGCTCTGCTTGGTTTTAGAGGGAAGGGCGGGGGAAAACACATTCTGAAAAAAACAACTAAAAATGATGCAGCATAACTTTTTATACATAGAATTTTAAAGTCATTTATAGATTCAGTGTTAGAGTCCACTGGGAAGAGGGCATCTCCTTATGAAGTGTAGCTCAGTTGGATATATATGGCATTAGAATTGGACCTGGAAGATCAAGGGTCAAGTCCTGTTTAGCCATGAACTCATTGAGTGGCCTTGGACAAGTCACCTCTCAGCCTCAGTTCCCCATCTGTGAAATGGAACTAATAATGACCTACCTCACCGGGTTGTTTTGAGAACACTCACACGTTACTGCCAAAACACTCATGCATTATCGGGCTGCCAAATGTCGTCTTTACAAGGACAGGTGTTCTCGCGTGATAAAAGGGGATTAGTGCATTCTCACAGGGGCTAATCTCCACAATTACAGAGTCCTGGTCGCGATTGCTCAGTGTCCCGCCTCTCCCATGTAATGTTGGAAAGCAGCCTGAGGGAGCTTCTAAAATATCTCACATGAGAATTGCCTCCAACTAGGTGATATATGTTTTAATGAAACGTAGCATCTATATTGCCAGAGTGGGCCCCCCTGTGTCTTTAAAATCACTGACTCACACTCTTCCTATGCTGGGCCCAGATATCCCATTCCCTGTCAGGTCATTGTCCCCTCCCCTGCACACTGACCCTGCTGTGGGGCCCCTCTTTCTCCTCCACCCCCATTGGCCCCTGCAAATTAAGTTTTGTGTAACATGCTGTTCTTGGGAGGCAACGAGGAAAGAGGTGCCTGAGGCTTGAATTCCAGTCTTTTTGTCCCCTTTCTCTTGAAAGAAGGACGTTCACCCGTGAAAGCGGGACTGTGGGATTCATCTTCCACAGAGGGAATGTTGGGAGGCGTGAGTATATTGTTCTAGCAAACCCTCTAGTCAAATGCGAGGATATGCATTTATTTCTCAGTGGGCTGGATCCTGCAAACCCCTCTCACGAGAGTATCCTGCCTGCCAAGAGAGAGTCTCTCCCTGCGCGTGCTGCCTGCGCGTGCTGCCTTCACAACGGCTTCTAATTAATTTAACCCTGAGTGCCATGCAAGCAGAGCTTCCTGCTGGCAATTAACAAGAAAATAAAAGCTTGAGTTCAAGCAGAAACAGGGCTCCCTCCAGTCCCTGGTGAGCCTGGAACATGGGAGTTAAGCAGACGCATCGAAGGGGAAATAGACGCCTCTGCTTTTAATTAGGCAAAAAGTACACTGTAGATAATAAAAAGAAACAGAGGCCCTTGGAGCAGAAGCTGTTTACTCTCTAATAATACAGCAAATGCATCTGAAATCTTGCATGGAGCGGGCAGTGGGGGCAGGATTACATATCCCTCCATCCAATGTCCCTCAAAATGTCATATTTCTGACTTTATGAGAGCAAACTCTGGGTCTCTTTCTCAGTTTGCTTTCCAGAGCCTGGTTTCCATTCCAACTAGGCCAATTCGAATCTTCCGTCCACGACCTGTTCTGTAACAAGACCAGGCCCATCAAGCATTATGAGGCAATGTTCCTACACCTGGACTTTGAAATTCATCTCCTAACATCAGGTACTGAAGCACCATCTTGGATAACTGGCTGGTTAACTTGCTGTTAGGCTGGATAACTGACTGGATAACTTGCTGTTAGGCTGCTTTGCCACGACGCTGCTTACATGGCCATTGGCGTCGCAGGAGCCATGCGCTATTCAAATGTAGCGCAACTCCTATCTCATGGGAAAGGAAGTGCGGCTCCCCCGACGGCAAACGCATGCATCGGACAGGGTCTACTCTTGAGTAGCGCATGTTCCCATGGCGCCAAAGGCTGCTCGTGGGAGGGAGCTTGCGGTAAAAGGCTGCCCATGGGAAAGCAGCCTTCGAGTTAGTTTATGAGGGACAATTGCTTCTTGGGGACCTGACGTTGGTGTTGGTGTTGGGCTGACTCTGAGACCTCACCTAGAATATTGTGTTCAGTTTGGGGGCACCACACTTCAAGAAGGATGTTGGTCAATTAGAGAGAATTCGGAAGAGAGCAATGAAGATGATAAAGGAGCTGGGATGCAAGTCATTTGAAGAAAAGACTAAAGGCACTGGAAATATTTAACCTATGGGGAAAAAGGATGGCAGAGGACATGATAGTATTTTCAAACATCTAAGAAGAGATCCCAAAAAAGATGGAGACCAGTTATTCTTCACTGCCACAGAAGACAGAACAAAAGGCCATAGGGTTCAATTTCTGCAAGGCAGATTTTGAGTCCATATTAGGAAAACTTCCTGAGTGTAAGAAGAGTTGAGAAATGGAATAGGTTGCCAAAAGAATGTGTGGAATTGCCTTCCTTGGACATCTTCCCCCTTGGGCAAGTATCTGTCTGCCCCGCAGTGTTGTAGCTATAGCTCATTTCGATGGAGCAGGGGGTTGGCCCTAGATGATCCACGTGGTCCTGTCTAGCCCTATGAGTCTCCAAATATTAGACCAACCTGCCAGCAGATCAAGCCGCAGAGCCTTCCTCTAGTACCTCCTGGGAGGATTCTTCCTGGATGCTATAATAGGCACACGTCCTGCTACAAGCAGCCGTGCAGTTCCATGTTCTCCTGGCAATCCTTGGACGCAGGATACCGTACCAGAAGGATTGCTCTTCCTGTATAGCAGCTCTTATATTGCTCTGCTTGATTCAGATGCTCTTGCTGGCTTGTCCTGAATCCTCAGCATTAGGAGGACAATTTATTACATAAACGGCACTTGCTGCCATGTTCGGAGCTGCAGTTCCTATGATGTGAAGTTTCTTATTCATGATCACGTCCGGCCGATCTGCTCCCTCCTCCGTCTCTGATAGCTGCACATCGACGGATCCCATTCCAGGGAGCAGACACTCACGGACTCATGAAAGAAGGGTGGGGAAGGGCAGGGGGCAGAAATAAAAACAAAACAGCAATCTTCATCAATAAACTTGTTGTTGCCATAGGAACGGTTACTTGCTCCGGGCCCCCAACTGTGGATCAGCAGTGACACCTAGAGGCCACATGCAGTATATTGTGCATGCCTAAGATGTATTTTCTAGCAATACATGTTTCAGAACCCAGATGGGGGTGGGGAGGCTCTGCATATTTTCCATATGCAGGACAGGGCCTAATTCTGCCCTTATAGCCCCAATTGTGTAGCTTAATCTGACTTTAGTGAGGATCACATGCTTGTCTCAAAGACCTTGTTGTGATACCATTTACATGGCTGCAACGGAAATGACATACATCCCAACATTTTGAGTGGTCAATAAAGGGACAAGCCCCAAACAGTCTGATATGCCTCATTGTTGGTTTCTCTTCATACCACATTTCATATGGTGTTTTCTCCACTGTCCTTGAAACAGTTCTCCACCTAAGCTCCACCTCTCAGAGAATAAACTCCACCCCCTCATGTATTTATTTACATATACACACACTGCCCATCATTCCAACTACATAAAGGGGGACAATGCTCTACTGTTTATTTATTATTATTATTATTATTATTATTATTATTATTATTATTATTATTATTATTAACAAACATTTATATAGCAGCAGCAGTGTACCTGGCACTTTACAAAGTAATAAAATAGACACGGTCCCTGCCCCTAGGGCTTACAATCTGAGAGACAGGAGCTGGGGGAGAGACATAGGAAGGGGAACAGAGGGAGAGACAAGGGGTCTAACATTCATGAAGATGCGAGGTCTCA
>QEPC01014402.1:5487891-5514862 GCA_003113815.1 Sphenodon punctatus | reverse complement strand
CCTGCTTATCTACGGGACCACCTCACTCCCCATGTGCCTGTGCAAACCTTGAGATCATTTGTGGGAGTCTTTTTGGAGGCTCCCCGGGCGAGGCGGGTGGCCAACGATGTTAGATCTTTTTCGGTGGCCGCCCCTGTGCTGTGGAATTCACTCCCGGAGGAGGCTCAGTTGGCTCCCACTCTCCTGCTGTTTCGGCGTGTATGTAAGACCTGGCTGTTCCGTCAGGCTTTTGGCGAGGGGTCGGGGTGGGGGGTGGGGTTTCCCCACATATTGTATTTTTAAATTGTTTTTAAAATTTTACATTGTTTTTATTGAATGCTGTTCGCCACCCCGGGCTGGCAGGATGGGATATAAATTTTAAATAAATAAAATTTAAAAAAATTATGACCCGTTGGGTACTTCTTCGAAGCAACTGAGAATGTGTTTAAACGAGACACGTCCATGCATGTCCCCCCCACTGTCCATTGTCCAACTGCTCGTGCGACAGCAGTGCATCAGGAGGCACACTCCTGTGATCCACATAGTGACACTGCATGGAGCACTCCTAAAAAAATCTGGAGTGCCCCGTGCGGGCTAGGTGGTCACCTCCATGGATGGGAACAGCTCGTCTGAAGCACTCCCCATGCCGGCTGCATGCATGGGCGCCCTGCAGCCATGCCACTCAGTGACCACAGACCCCCTCCCCAGCTCGCAGCACTCGTTTAAAAACACCCAAAGAGTGGCCAGTGTCGGAGACAGGATGCTGGGCTCGATGGACCATTGGTCTGACCCAGTATGGCACTTCTTATGTTCTTATAAAATGAAAACAATAATGTTCACCCACCCACCCTTAGAAAGCTAAGCAAGTTATTTTCTGAGGCAAGATAATAAACTCATAAATGCACAAAAATATCAGCATCCTAGAGCTTCTCACAATGCCCTTCTCTCCTTGCAAACTTCCCATGTCAAGTTCCGTGCACTGGGTGGGAGAAGCGGGAAGAAAAATGTCTGGCGTGTGGAGGAAAGCTTCGCTGTCTGTAGGATTGCTGTGTGCATGGTACAGCTCATGAGGGCAGCCGGGGTGGCGGGTACAGCTGCTGACTGAATAGTTGGGGGAAATGCTCAGATAAGGCTTTGAAACACCGCTTGGAAAGGCAAGGGTAGAAAATCTGGCTCATGAAAGAGGTTGTTTTATGGATTCCTTATAGTTTTTAAGATTGCTTTTTCAAAAAATAAATTTAAAAAAAATCTTTCTGACCCTTTGAATTAGGTAATGAGCAGTTTCGAACTTGCATGGATTTAATTTTGCATGAATTAACACATGCAAATTTATGCAAATGACATCCCACACTGAGGTGATGTAAATCTCTCTCTTGCTAATTCTTTCCCCCGTGTGGGCTCTGCGTGTGTTCCTTGATCTGCTTTTGCCTTGTTCTGTGGCACTGCGTTCACGCAGGGTGAGAAAGCAGACATGACAAGTGGCGAGACAGCTCCTGGCCCACCCTGGGGGAGAACCACTGCTACCGCCACTCCTCGGCTTGGCGGGGAGGGATGTTCACACAAGCAGCCCTCAACCCTTAACCCTGGCATAGGGGCTGCTGGCACAGGTCCCTCCACACCTGGGGCCGCCCGAGGAACTGTCCACATGGGACCAGATTCCTGGGCCAATGATGTTCAGCAGGATAGGGCCCGTGAAGAGCCACTGCCAAACATCTGATGGGGGTCACAGCGACCAGACCAGCTCCTGTCACTTTGAAAGGCCGGCTTGCACTTCCCTCAGGACCCCCTTCCCCATAAGCTGCTTGGCAGCTGTCTGCACGCACCAAACAGCTGATGGGGAGAGGGCGAGTGGAGCGTGCTCTCCTTGGCTGCAGAACAGCTGATGCGCCCCCTTATCAGCTGTTTGACAGGCAGGGCGAATGCACTCGTACAGCGCCCCCCATCAGCTGTTCAGCAGGGCCAGGTAATCGCATTCCTCTGGTCCTGATCCACGTACCCCGCCTCACAGTGGAGCTGGACAGGCCTAACAGAGATGCTCACGCCATTAGCTTGGATTGGCGGGCAATGGCCTGGGTGGGCAGGCGTTGGCCCAGGCTGCTTCTCCAGAGAATGGGTCCTGCAGCAGCTGGCAGCCTGCCCCAGGGCACATGCAGGCCAACATCTGGTGGTGATGGAACCAATGTGCAGGTGGATCCCGGACCAACACGCACTCCAGTCACATCTGTTTTCACCCACAGCTGCTGATTTCCCTGTATGTCAATGGCTCACTCGCTTGCATCAGGTGGCAGAGAGCATCAAGCACCACAGGAAGTGGTGAGGATTTCACACAACACCCAGAATGTGGGTTTGAGACACCACCCACTCTACAAGCGTGTCATGTGAATGAGCCCTGGTTTGTCTCAGTGGGTGTTCTTAAACCAGATGCTACTCTGCGTGGCATGGGGGGGCATGGCCTTTACAAGTCATAAGAACTGGCCATGAGCGCTGGGGAGCCAGGGCATGTCCACTTCAAAGGCCAGCCCGGCATCCTTCCCCCCTCCCCCATGGTCCATGGCAGAGGAAGTGCAAAGCGGCTGCCACAGAAACCACACTTGGAGCCGCCGGTTAGAATTGCTCCCCAAGCATGTCACTCCGCAGCAGTGCCGCTCAACAGCCATGGACCCCTCCATCCCCAGCCTTGCTCATTTAAAAACACCCAGAGTCATGGGGCCAAAGTAGATCAATTCCTGTGGACCTAGAGTCACTGAATCAACCCCTGTGGACTCAGTCCCTGTGACAACTTCTGTCCCCTGGGCTGAATGTTGTCCATTAAGCACAATCATCGGAAGTGCAGAAAACTGACAGTGAAATCAATGGGAGCTGCAGCTGCTCTTTACTTTGCAAAGCCGGACCGGATGAATCTCAGCACTGCAGCCTGTAGAACGTACCACTAGGGCTGTAGCGGAATGTCGCAGCGGTGGCTATTTCTGCCGGAAACAGCGTTTCCGCAATTAGTGGTACGGCATGGCAGAGGCTTTCATTCTGCTAGTTTCATTCTGCTCCTTCCACAGTTCTGCTAATTTCATTCCGTTACTTCCACAGGCTTCGCAAAATAGCGGAAACATGACATTTTCGCTACTTCCGCCATTCCGCCAGCACCACAAAATAGCAGAACAGTGGTTTCCCGACAATTCCGCAATTTTTCCGATACTTTCCGAATTTGAAGAATGCTGGCGGAATTAGCGGAATGTCAGCAGAAAAGCCGCAGTGTGGCACGGGCAATTCCAAAATGGCGGAATGGAATCGCGGCGCAGTAACAGCTGCTGCCGCATCAGCCCTACATACCACTAGGGAAAGTATATTTCAGCAACCGAGCACTACCATGAAACTGAGTAGCATGAAATGCAGGCTTCTCCCATTGCAAAACAGGAAACCTCTGCAAATGAAAATAAATAAATAGATTGCCCACACTCTCTGCATACATAATTTAGGAATCCTCTCCCTTTCCACCCGATAATTACCGGTTGTGGATGGAGCTGCTCTGGACAGCGCTTTCAATATCCACATCGCTAATGGCCATGCTCCTTTACACCTCCTATTGTGTTTAATAACAATGGCCTAATACAGGTCCCAGCGTGCTCACAAAGAGCTAATGTGTAAACAGTGTGAAAGGAGGCCTCATTATCCTTCTGTTCTCAGCTTCCATGGTGTGGGCAATACAGTGGGGAGGGAGGGAGGGCCTTGTAATTAATCACAAACCAAAGAGATCAATTAGAGATGAGAGAAGGGGGGGGGGGGGGAGAGATGCCTTGTATCAATGATACAGGGCTTTGAACATGGAGATGGTTAGGAAAGCACTGAGTGTGAGGATGAGGATAGTTATTCCTGGGTACCACAAGGACAGATGCTAGAGAGAGCAAGGCCTTTTCAAAACGGGGCTGCCACTGGGGTGGGGGTGGGTGGGCTGTGGTCGCACCACTGCAGGGGGGCGGGTGCAGACAGGTGCCCACCCATGCCCCCGCACGGAGCGTTTCCGCTGGTTGCTCTGTGCAGTGGAGGTGGGTGGTAGTGCGTGTTTTGCAGAGGCACACACGCCCACCCACCGGCCGCCACTTTCACGCAAGACGCACCCACCCATGTCCACTGTGTGGTCGTGAGTGGGTGCGTCGATCCTATAGTAGGGGCAGGAGACCTCTGGTCCGTGGGCGAAATCTGGGCCACATCAGTTCCTTTTATTTGACCCCTTTCCAATTTCTGGCTCTGGTCCCTGTATTCAGTCCCTATCCATGGTGCAGATCAGGGGTGGGTAAAGCTCCCAACTCCAATAACCATGTACCAAAATCTTCATAAGGGCTGAGAGTCAGAATAGAGACCCTCATGCCTGTGCATAGCGACCTCTCCTCCTTCATGATTGGCTGACGGAGTCAGAGCTCAAGAGGTTCTGGCTGCTGTGATTCTGAAGCACAGCTGCAATTCAGCTGCAGAGAGTCTGGGGCAATCAAGTAAAAACACAGGGCGGCTCTTAAGGCTGCATTGGGCCCAGGCTCAGTCATGCCCAAGAGACCACAGTTTTCCCAGCTCCAGCAAAGAGCCATGATTTGGACCCTGTCCTTCCCCCCTTTCCTGAGCACTTATGTATCTCCACCCCCAACTCCTAACCATCCCATGCAACTTGTACTCATTTTCAAAGCTGCCTGCAGGAAGGAAAAAATTTCCCACTCCTGTCTTATAAAATAGTTGGGCAGTTGGACAGACAGATGGACAGTCAGTTGTACGTGCGCTTACACACACGCACGCGCGCACACACACACACACACACACACTGGACCACATTGACTCTTAGACCGTTTTTAGACATGCAGCGGGGATCAGGCGCGGGAGCGGCGAAACAGCCGCGGCGCTGTTTTGCACGAACCGAAAGTGGAAGTTGTGCGCGTGATTGGCAGCCGCGCATTCTTTTCCGGCCGCGTATGTCCCCCCAGAGAAATCAGGCCGGTTCGATGGCGGTCGGCAAAGAATGCGCGGCTGCCGATCACGCACACAACCTCCGCTTCCGGTTCGTGTAAAACAGCGCCGCGGCTGTTTCGCCGCTCCCGCGCCTGATCCCCGCTGCACGTCTAGAAGTGCCCTTGGCTTGGTGCAAGCTGTTTTCCTTTTGTTCTGCACTAGATCTCTTTCCAGCTGATTAGCATAAGAGTGACCAGCTAGGTCAGACCAATGGTCCATCCAGCCCAGCATCCTGTCTCCAGCAGTGCCAGCTTCGGTTTCCCCTGAGAAATGCACAATGAAATAATCCATTCACGCCCAGGCCCCAACGTTCAGAGATCTCATCCCCTGGCTTACTTGAGTAATAACCATTTATGGACCTGTCCTTGATGAAAGCAGAAGAAAATGACATAAGAACAAAGGGAGACATCTTTCTCTTTCTGTCTGATTCACTCATAGTCAACGAGATTGGGTCATTTCAGAAGTTACGAAATCGCTGCTCACCACAGGGAATCCCAGTGGATTCCCTGTGGTGGCAGTGATCGCAGTAACGTCTGTTTGATCCCCCCCAGATGTTCACCACGGTGAATTTCTGGTGGGGATCAAAGCTAGCCACGGTTCTGGAACCGTGGTTAGATTGGCCACGATCCAGGACGGGGCCGGCAATGGCAGTGCTGCATGTCTGCTTGCCAGCTCCGTCCCAGAATCAGGCCCCAACCATGGGACAGGGTCAGGCGCAGCGGCCTGATTGGCTGCTACGCCTGCCCGTCTCCCCGTGGGCAGGCAGCTGAGGGAGCCCCACCGCGCAGCCCCACCCCCTCCCCGAACCCTGGTAGGGATCAGGCCGGCACATCTAAAGGATGGATGGTCTGATCATGGACCAGAATCCGAGATGGATCCTGGTCCGGGGTTCAGCGTGGTGGGCCAAATGGCCCGTCACGTCTGAAATTATCCATTGTTACTCAAATACAAGCACAGCCACAAAGACCTAGATTAAGGCAGCACAATTCCATACTCAGACTGTGAACACATCCTGAGAGATAAAGTTATATACGCCACAGATTAACTGCATTCAAGCTAAGTAAGGATCTAAGTGACCCCACTCCAAACTGGGAGTGATTGATTTTTTACTTTGAGAAACATGATGCAAAGACAGTACCCTGCATCTTAGAGCCTTTTTATATCCACTGGACAGCGTTTCCCCAAAGGATTGATGAGACCTTGGCAATCAGGTGTCGGCTCTCAAATTAAGGACTGTCTAAATAAATGAGCCCATTTGGAAAGTGCCATTGCTGCTGTCATTCTGCCATCGCAGATCAACTATCAGTAGCACAGGAATTTTTAATCCATGTCTGCTCAAATTCACCCCAGAAATCCAGGCCTCATCTCAGAAGTCCTATCCCTTGAACCTGGAAAGATGGGATGTGCCCATGTGGGTCCACCCATCCCCCATGGACCCAGGTGCCTGTCTGAAGACAGCGTGGGTGGAGGTACGCTCCGTCCTAGGACCCATGCACTGCCCATCCATGCCCCTGCATGGAGCAACTTGGATTTTTCCCAGTTCTTCTTCGAGGATCTCCGCGATTCTGGGATTCACTTCCTGCTTCGCAGGTACCGGACAACCTTCTGTCAGCAGTTTCCAGGCAGAAGATAGCCTGGAAAGATCTAGAATAAGGTGAGGGCTCCATCCCTCCCTCCCCCCTCCCGCTCGGAGGAAGCGCGGGTTCCAGATCGCGCAAGAGCGGGAGTCTATAAAAGGGGGAGGAGCCCTTGCCGCCTCAGTTCCTTCCTACCACGTCGCGCTTGGAAGACCTTCTGTGCTCCTCAGCACGAGCTCAGCTGTTTACCATACAGAGAAGAACTTCTTCTCTGGTAAATTGATAATTATCTTCAACGAAAGAGAAAAGAAGAAAAGTCGGATTGAGCGCAACCTGTCCCACCCCGAGGGGTTTCCCCCTCTGGGACCTCCCGTCGACTCTACAAAGCATGCCCAAACAACCGGGCTTTAAGCGGTGCACCTCCTGCCCTGCCACACTTTCGGTGAGCGATACTCACAACCTCTGTCTATCCTGCCTGGGAGAGGGACATCGGACATATCACAAGGACTTGCTCGCACTGCACAATCCTCTCCTCCCGAGCGAGAAAGACACGAGCCCTGAGGTTACAAGAACTCCTCACCAAGAGGGCACTTCAGGGGGGTGAGGAAGGGCCAATGTCCCTCTCGGCTGGGCACCGGACCCCCATGGATTTACGGGCTTCGTCACAGGCCGTGGCGGCTCAACAGTGGCGGCCCTCACGATGCTGGTACCGCAGCCCATACCAGCAGTACAGGACGCAACCACCACCGGTACCACCAGCAGTACCGTGGCTCCGAGCACCAAGGAAGGGCGCTCCAAGCACCAGGGGGAGCACCGCAAGAAGAAAAAGCACTCGCTCAGCGCCGATGCAACTGTGTCCCGGACCCTAGAGGTACAGACAGTCTTCTCGGAACCAGTCAGGGCGCATCCAATAGGCTCAGCACAACCAGAGCCCCGAAGCTCACCAAGGAGCCGCAGCCCGGTACCGCAGCCAGGGGACAGACACCCGGTACCACAGCAAAGCCCGGTACCTCAACCAAGGGGTCATAGCCCCATACCCCAGCCAAGGGAACATAGCCTGGTACCGCAGCAAAGGGACCGGACCCTGGTGCCAGAAGCCCGAGACCGTCGGAGCGCGAGGGACCATTCTATGCCTTATCATATACGCGCTCCCAGCGGATCCACCAATCCCGTTCAAGGTCACCAAGACGGGAGCATAGGGAGGGTGCTTTCTCTTCCCACAGGGAACACACCAACATTCGCCCCCACGCCTACAGGGATCTACGTTCCCAATCTCCCTGTTCCTGCTGCTCCCCGCACAGAGAGGCACGGTACCACCCGGACTTCAGCCGGTACCAGGGGTATGAACTCTGGGATTCTCCATATCGCTCTCAGAGCAGGTCCCCCTACCTTTCCGCTAGGGATTTCTTCCTCCTGGAACAAGAACAGGTTCGGGCCATGCAGTATAGACCCCCCCACACTGCCAAAGATGCCACCATCGGCAACGGTGTCCAGGCCCCCTGACTCACCCCAGGACCACGCGTCCCACTTGAGGGCACAAGCGGACCAGCCTCAGGAAGAACGCTGCGGACCGGCACCAGCGGTACCGGAGCCACAGAGGGGGTCACTACAGCGGATCGAAGTGGAAGCAAGGTTAGACCCACCTGCTGAACCTTCCCTGCTGAAAGTGCTCCTGGGCAGCACTATCCCTGCTGCCCCTACTGAAGTTGAGGTCCTATAGGAGCGGTCGGCCTCCGTCTCTTCCTCATCCTCCCAAACTGACGAGGATGAGACCATATCCCCTCCACCCCCCGACACCATCACTGACCCTGGGTTTAGCCTCTCTACCGAGGACAACAAGGCTTTTCAGGCCATGCTGCGGTGCCTGGTCGCAGCCCTCCCCAAACTACCAACTAGGGGCATCAAGAAGGCCCAGTCAGGACCAGTCTTCTGCATCCTGGGGCCTGGGGACTCAGGCCAAATCATGATCCCCATGCTGGATCAGCTCCTCGAACCCGCTAAGGCTGTTTGGGCCAAACCCTCCTCCTCCCAACCCACAAAAAAGTTGGCAGATTCCTTGTAAGCAATTCCCAGGGAGGGGGCGCCCATGTTTTATAAGCACCTGGCCCCGAACTCCTTGGTCATTGCAGCGGCCTCTCTAAAGTACAGGGCCAGTGGTATCCAGACATCACCCACAGATAAAGAAGGGAGACGCCTAGATGTATTAGGCAGAAAAATCTCCTCGGAGACTCTCTCCCGACGAGCTGCCAACTATGGTTCTGCCCTCTGCGGCTACCAACACTGGTTGTGGTCACAGTTAGGCAGAGCTTCTGACCCTGCCCAGATCCTGGCCTTACAGAGAGAGGGCATGCAAATAGCGCAGTTCCAGTGGACAGCAAACATGCACATTGCCGACTCCAACATAAGGGGCATGGCTTCGGCCATCACCCTCAGACAACATGCATGGCTGCACTCCACTGCCCTCGCTCCAGAGAACAAGACCCGCATTGAGGACCTCCCCTTCGATGGGGAAGGACTCTTTTGCAGCCTCTACCGACAAGACCTTGAAAAAGGTCAAGGAGATGTGTCAAACTGCCAGGTCCACAGGTGTAATCAGGTCTAATAAGAAGAGGCCTTTCTACCAGACCTCTACCCCTTACTCTTATCAGGCCAGACAACGCCCACACTTTCCCTATTCCACAAATACAAGGTACTCCCCCCAGTACCAGCAATCCCAGACCTCCGCTTCCCAACCTCGGAGGAGGTTCTCTAAGCAAAAGGGCAAAGGTAGATCCTCTTCCACCTCATTGGTGGGACCTCCAGCCAAACAGCATTTTTAGAGATCCTGAGATCAAGGGAGAACTGGAGCATCCCCCTACTTTTTGCAACCGTCTCCAGTCCTTCTACCATCTATGGGCTTCCCTCACCTCTGACCGCTGGGCTAGGGAGATAATAGATTGTGGCTACTCCATCCAGTTCCACACACTGCCCCCAGACCCCCTCCCCACCCCTCTTGGGGTTCCCCCCCACAATACTCAAATACTACTAGAGATACAGGTGCTTCTAGCCAAAGGGGCCACAGAGGAATTCCCCCTTCCTGAACAGAACTCAGGATTCTACTCTAGCCAGTTCCTGGTTCCCAAGAAAGACAAGGGTTTCAGAACTATTTTAGACCTACGTCGACTCAACAAGTTCATAAAGAAATATAAATTCTGTATGACCTCCCTCCCTATCATCTTCCTCGGCCTCCAACAAGGAGACTGGATGGCCTCCCTTGATCTTAAGGACGCATACTTCCATATTTCCATTAACGCTGCTCACAGGAGATACTTGCATTTTCTTGTAGGAAACTGCCATTTACAATACTCGGTCCTCCCATTTGGCTCACTTAAGAACTTTGAAGGTGAGGGTATTCCCATACCTGTACAATTGGCTCCTTGTAGCATCTTGCAAACGCTCCCTTGTAGACCATCTACACAAGACCCTACATCTCCTAAAGACTCTGGGGTTTGTTATCAACTACAAGAAGTCCCAGTTGATACCCACTCAACGGCTCCAGTGTATCGGTGCAGTGCTGGACACCGTACACTCAAGGGCTTACCTGCCTACAGAAAGATACCGCGACATACTGTCCACCTTTTCGGCCATGTCGACTCGGGCCACCAGAACAGCCCGCTTTTTTCTTCGACTGCAAGGCCTCATGGCAGCCACCACAGCGGTGACACCGCATGCCCGTCTCCACCTCCGACCATTGCAACATTGGCTTGCGAAGGTATACACCCCAAGCCGCCATCCTCTGTCCCTGAAGGTAACCATTCCACTTCAAACTCTCACAGAGCTACAATGGTGGACCGACCCAACCCACCTACGGTCGGGTATGCCATTCGACCCACCACAACCAGAAACGTCCAGCACTACCGACGCGTCACTTTCAGGGTGGGGAGCCCATATGGATCACATAGAGGTACACGGTCTCTGGTCTCAGGAAGAGACCCTCCTGCATATCAACTTGCTGGAGCTCAGGGCAATTCGATGGGCACTCAGAACCCTTGTCAACCACATCGAGGTTCGGAATGTTCTGATCCTCACAGACAACACCGCAGCGATGTGGTACGTCAACGAGCAGGGCGGCGCCAGATCCACTTGCCTGTCCGTCGAGACCCAGATGATTTGGGCCTGGTGCATCGAGCGAAACATTCATATTCAAGCTATCCATCTAGCGGGCCAGGACAATACCATTGCAGACCATCTCAGCCGCAGGAGCTCCGACCAACACAAATGGACACTCAAAGACGAAGTACTAGACGACATCTTCGACACATGGGGCACCCCTGCGACAGACCTATTCGCTACACAAGAGAATACAAAACTTCAAAGGTTTTGCAGCAGCGCAGGCAAAGCCCTGGGCTCGATTTCCGATGCCTTCGCCATCTCCTGGAAAGGGCACTTTCTTTATGCATTCCCTCCTGTTCCCCTGCTCTACAAGTTTCTCCACAAGGCCTAGAGGGATCGCGCTCACATAATCCTCATAGCCCCAGCCTGGCATCGCCAACCGTGGTTCCAAACCCTACAGAATCTGGCAGTTGACTCCACTCTCCTCCCACTACTACCCGACCTCCTCTTTCGCCAACATGGCACAATTCTACACCACGACCTGCGAGCACTCCATCTCTCCGCCTGGTTGATCCAGTCCTGATCCAAGATGCCCCTCCTGAGGTCGCTGAGGTCCTACTCAACTCCCGTAGACCTTTGATGCGTGCCTGCTATGCTGCGCAATGGTCTAGTTTCTCGGCTTGGTGTAGGTCACTCTCCTGCTCTATGGCGTCTCGCTCTATCCTCCACGTCTTTAGGTACTTACTACACCTACAAGGCTCTGGACTATCCATCGCTTCCCTCAAGGTACACCTAGCAGCGATCTCCTCTCGCCTGCAACCAGAGGAACCAGACCCTCTCTTCTCCCACCCCCTCACTAGAACTTTCTGGAGGGGACTGGTTAACTTGTTTCCACCGGTTTTGCAACCTGCCCCTCAATGGGACCTCAACCCTGTCCTGACTAGGCTCATGGGACCCCCCTTCGAGCCTATGGCCACCTGTTCGTTGGAGCTTTTGTCCCTAAAGACAACCTTTTTGCTTGCCATCACCTCGGCCAGAAGGGTCTCAGAACTCTCCGCTCTCTGAGCATCCTCACCGTACACTCGCTTCCACCCTGACAAAGTGGTCCTCAGGACAGACCCCTCGTTTGTCCCGAAGGTGATTATCCCTTTTCACCTTAACCAGACTATCTCCTTACCAGTCTTCTTCCCGAAACCTCATGCCTTCCCAGCAGAGCGGATGCTGCATACACTAGACGTCAAATGAGCTCTCGCTTTTTACATTGATCGTACCCACCTAATCAGAGTGTCAGACGCTCTGTTCATCTCATATGGTGGACGACGAATCTGCGTGCGCCTCACTTCACAAATATTATCCAAATGGATCCAGAAGTGCATGAACTAGCAGGGAAACCTTCCCCTTCCCCTTCCCCTTCCCCTCTTAGGGCGCATTCCACCAGGGCGGTGGCCTCCTCTCTAGCCAACCTCCATGGGGTCCCTATTCTGGACATCTGTAAAGCTGCCACTTGGTCCTCAGTGCACACCTCACCAAGCACTACTCCTTAGACCTTGCTGCCAGATTCAACTCGAATGTGGGAAGAGGAGTCCTGCAGTCTCTCTTTGACTGACCTCCTCATCTCCCTCCTCCTCGAGGTAGGTTACTTTACTGCTTCTCACTCTCCCAATAGTGAGAATCGCGGAGATCCTCGAAGAAGAAAAAAAGATTACTTACCAGTAACTCTGTTCTTCGAGAGAGCTCCACGTATTCTCACATCCCGCCCAGCCTTCCCCTCTGTCTCGGAGGTACCTGTTGTTCGGTCTTCCCGGGACGGGATTGGAAGGAACTGAGGCAGCAAGGGCTCCGCCCCCTTTTATAAACTCCTGCTCTCGTGCAATCTGGAGCCCGTGCTTTCCTCCGAGCAGGAGGGGGGAGGGAGGGATGGAGCCCTCACCTTATTCTAGATCTTTCCAGGCTATCTTCTGCCTGGAAACTGCTGACAGAAGGTTTTCCGGTACCTGCGAAGCAGGAAGTGAATCCCAATAGTGAGAATATGCGGAGCTCTCTCGAACAACAGAGTTACTGGTAAGTAACCTCTATTTACTCCATGCGGGGGTCTGAATGGACAATGCATGGGTGTGGGCAAACATGTACTGCACACCCAATTGGGATGATATCTCCTATCACTGTAAAATTTGGTAGGCAAGATCATTTTGGTGAGGGGTTGAATCCTTCCAAATTTTAGGCACATCTTTAAACAAGAACGATACAGACGTTTGAATTTCGGAGGCAAAATGACATTTTCTCTCCTGTGTGACTTTTTTTTTTTTTTTGCTCCTGGAAACTTAGTTCTGGGAGGAGGAGGAGTAGTAAGAAATCCAGCACTACTCAGAAATTCATGTGCGGCCTGAATGAATTTCATGTGTTTAGTTTTTGGAAATCCATGGTACCGTTTTGATGTTCTGATGTTTTGAAGTGCCCATTTTGCCAAATGGGGGAGAGTGAGATTTTTCTTTACACCATGGTTTACACGCAAAGGGCCATTGCTGTATGACCATGAGCAGGTTTAATTGACTGGCCACTGCTGTACGACCGTGAGCAGGTTTAATTGACAGGCCACTGCTGTATGACCGTGAGCAGGTTTAATTGACAGGCCACTGCTCTACGACCGTGAGCAGGTTTAATTGACAGGCCATTGCTGTATGACCATGAGTAGGTTTAATTGACAGGCCATTGCTGTATGACCGTGAGCAGGTTTAATTGACAGGCCACTGCTGTACGACCGTGAGCAGGTTTAATTGACAGGCCATTGCTCTACGACCGTGAGCAGGTTTAATTGACAGGCCATTGCTGTACGACCGTGAGCAGGTTTAATTGACAGGCCATTGCTGTACGACCGTGAGCAGGTTTAATTGACAGGCCATTGCTGTACGACCGTGAGCAGGTTTAATTGACAGGCCATTGCTGTACGACCGTGAGCAGGTTTGATTGACAGGCCATTGCTGTATGACCGTGAGCAGGCTTGATTGACAGGCCATTGCTGTACGACCGTGAGCAGGCTTGATTGACAGGCCATTGCTGTACGACCGTGAGCAGGTTTGATTGACAGGCCATTGCTGTACGACCGTGAGCAGGCTTGATTGACAGGCCATTGCTGTACGACCGTGAGCAGGTTTGATTGACAGGCCATTGCTGTACGACCGTGAGCAGGCTTGATTGACAGGCCATTGCTGTACGACCGTGAGCAGGTTTGATTGACAGGCCATTGCTGTACGACCGTGAGCAGGCTTGATTGACAGGCCATTGCTGTACGACCGTGAGCAGGCTTGATTGACAGGCCATTGCTGTACGACCGTGAGCAGGTTTGATTGACAGGCCATTGCTGTACGACCGTGAGCAGGCTTGATTGACAGGCCATTGCTGTACGACCGTGAGCAGGCTTGATTGACAGGCCATTGCTGTACGACCGTGAGCAGGTTTATTGTTGTACAACAGTGAGCATTGCTGTAGGATCATGAGGCAACTTTATTGATGGCCCATTACTGTACGTACCCGAGGAGGCTTCTTTGCACAGCCAGCCCTGATCTGGTGAAACTGACAAGGCACGACAAATGCCAATTGGAAACAATAGAGACATAAGGAATGCCAATCAAGTAATGGGGGTATTGGGAATACCAGTAAGCTTTAATGGGCAGTTAACCAATAAAATGGCAGATATTTATTTATCTATTTATTTATTTATTTATTTATACTAAAATTTCTATCCCTCCCCCTCCTGTCTCTGGCAGCTCCGGATGGTTTACAATAAAAACAATCTATAAATATAAATAACAAGTGATATACAATATCAAAACAGTATACAAAAGGCCACAGAGTCCAAAAGAATCATCTCACCCCAGACCCTCCCCCTCCCTTTACCCATCTCCCCCACCAAAAGCCTGGCGAAATAAATAGGCCTTCCATTGGTGCCTGAAGGCGGGAGGATCCGGGGACAAATGGATCCCTACTGGGAGGGAGTTCCACAGCTGCAGTGCTACGACTGAGAACACCCTCTCCGATGTTGCCCTCCATTGTACATGAGGGACTTCAAGAAGGGTGGCCCCGGCCGGCTGCAGGCCGATCCAGAATCCATGGGGGTGAGGTGGTCCAGTAGAAACAAAGGGTGATTTCAGACATTACGGGCGTCCGGTTCACCACAGTGGATTCCCGGTGGGGGTGAACCGAACAATACGGTACCCCACCACCCCACCCCACCCCTGTTGCCCAGTAATGGGCACGGGCGGCGATATAGTGCAACCAACATTTATTTCACCCGATTGTACATGTGCACCAGACCCCTCTCCCTCCACCCCAGCCGGACCCCACCCCCTATAGTGCCCCATACCTCACAGTGCCCTCCCCCTTCCACCCCGTCCCACCCCCGTCCCCCACAGGGTGGAATGGCGGCGGGTACAAGGACATCAGGAGTGGCTGGAATGACAGGAGCAGGGTGGAATGGCGGCAGGAACAAGGACATCAGGAGTGGCTGGAATGACGGGGGCAGGGTGGAATGGCGGCGGGTACAAGAACATCAGGAGTGGGCTGGAATGACAGGAGCAGGGTGGAATGGTGGCGGGTACAAGGACATCAGGAGTGGACTGGAATGACGGGAGCAGGGTGGAATGGCGGCAGGTACAAGGACATCAGGAGTAGGCTGGAATGACAGGAGCAGGGTGGAATGGCGATGGGTACAAGGACATCAGGAGTGGCTGGAATGACAGGAGCAGGGTGGAATGGCGGCGGGTACAAGGACATCAGGAGTGGCTGGAATGACAGGAGCAGGGTGGAATGGCGGCGGGTACAAGGACATCAGGAGTGGCTGGAATGACGGGGGCAGGGTGGAATGGCGGCGGGTACAAGAACATCAGGAGTGGGCTGGAATGACGGGAGCAGGGTGGAATGGCGGCAGGAACAAGGACATCAGGAGTGGGCTGGAATGACAGGAGCAGGGTGGAATGGCGGCGGGTACAAGAACATCAGGAGTGGGCTGGAATGACGGGGGCTGGGTGGAATGGCGGCGGGTACGAGGACATCAGGAGTGGGCTGGAATGACGGGGGCTGGGTGCAATAACGTGTCAATCACTGCAAGGGGGTGGGGGGAACAAATGGAAGAAGTTATTTCCAGGTCAGTCAACCAATTAAAATTGTTAGCTGATTAACTGTGTTGCTTTGAATCAATTAATTGACCAATTAAGCTCTCCAGAATCCGAATATAGCTTTATTTTTTTAATTTATCAAAGAAGAAAAATATTCAGTCTCTGTTTTTGATCTGAGATGACTGCAGACGTCAGTGAAGGCTTTCAGGACCAGTTCTTTCTGTTGGAAGTTAGAGCCACCCTAGGGACTCGCTTTCCCCTGAGACACGTGCGTTCACGCTGTTGCAAGCAGCATTTTGACCAGGGGCTGCATAAAGATTTCAGGGTGAGCTTGCTCCTCATACTATCTAGCGTAATGGGCATGGAGATTTCAATGGAACTGCACTGAGGAAAGTGATTTGACGATTGCAGCCATGGGCACAGGAAGGAGGTACAAGAGGGTGGGGTTGCAACCCTTTGGCCCCGCCTCTTCTGACTGTCATGAGATCACAATGGTCAGAAAGGGGTGTGGTCACATCAGAAGGGGGTGTGGCCAAGCAGCTCTCCTGCCCCCTGCCGGCCTGAACTTCATTCTGCTGGTAGCTTTGATTGCAGCCTAGCTATCTAATCTCAGTCTGGTTATGCAAAGGATTTAGGGACAGAAATAGAGCTTGCTTCTTGGAGCCCACCCCCAGAAAGCTGGGATTCTCTTGGGTCCTCCTTGCCACTGAGTCTGACGCTGAGCCAACCTGCCCATGAGACAGCGCAGACACTCTGTACAGCAGAGATAGGGAACCTACAGCCGGTGGGCCAAATGTAGCCCACAGCTGTTTTAATTGACCCCTTTTTACCTCCTGGATCTGGCCCATGAATCCAACCCTTTGGCCTAGCACCGAACGAGTGAGCACAGATGCAGTCATGCCACACAAGGTTAGGGGATGGATCCATAGCACAGATCCAAGATCTGGACCCTCTTTTTCCTTCCCCCATTCTGATCACACTCACAAGCACCCTAACTCCTCCCTGGCTGGAGGAGCTTGTATTAGTTTTCAGAGTGGTCTGCTGGTGGGAAAGTGTCCCATCTCTGCTGTACAGGGGTGCCATCCTTCAGGGAGGTGACATCACTAAAACCCCACCACTTTACCTTTCCTCCAAATGTGATGGCCCCAGCCAGACCCTCTACCCCCAATTAGGCCACTCTGAACTGTGTTGATTGTGATATTGGCAGCAGCTGAACCAATCACTTTCTTCCTCTCTCAGCTCAATGGATTTTGATGTAAACAGAATTGTGTGAATGTTGTGTAGTTGCTGGAGTCCGCCCCGACCAATGTTCCTGGAGCTCAGCTGACTGTGGAAGTCATGAGTGACTCCTGCTCTCCACTAGAGGACTCTGCAACAATAGTTAATTTTCCTTTTCAAACGCTGCTCTCTCAAGTCAGAAAGTTAAAGGCCTGATCAGTGCTGAGCATCGGTTGAAGCTGTAAGGTGTTCAGCACCCCTGAAGATCAGGCCTTTGCTGTGTTGATGTTACAAAGACCCTGGACGGCACATCTGTTATTCTTTGCCTGTATCTCTATCTGGCCACAGGTTTGGACTTGGCCACAGGTAGCGTGGCAGCAGGATAAAGACCAGGCATGAGTCAGGATCAAGACCAAGCAAATCATGAGCAAACAGGATTGGGTTGGGTCCACGCAGGGTGGTCAAAGTCCAAGCCACAGGGTCAATCCCAGAATCGAGCTGAACCAGGTCACCGAGCCAGAGGATGATCTGTAGAGCAGAGTCTAAGATAATGTGGCCAGATATGCAAATTTTATTTATTTATTTATTTATTTATTTAATATATTTATATCCCGCCCCTCCTGCAAACAGCTCCAATGCAGCCCTGCAACCTGTATTTCTCATAAGTGTCCCCTAAAATGTGCATGTCTGGCCACCCTAGTCTAAGAACAAGCCAGGGGGCACAGCTGAAGAGTCAGTCCAATGGGGGACAGGAAGGGCTAGAGGCTAGGGAACAGAGGGAGTTGGGGAGACAAGCAGGCAGTAGACACGGCTGGGATCAACATACCCTCCAACATTTGACAGTGAAAAATAGGTACACATTGAGCCATCTCTAATCTGCATAGATTTGCATGTGCTTATGAAAAGTTGTAATAACCCACTGACTAACTCTGGAACTGAGCTTAAAGAAATCGATGTCTGTGCGAGAGGCTCTGTGTACACATATGTTTGTATCTGCAGGTCTGATGGTTCGAGTTACAACTCGGCCTATTAAAAAGGTCAAAATCCTCAACTGAGTACATTGACTTTGGTTCTAAAGTTTTATCTTTAAAGTCACTCAAAGAATCCCAGGTGGAAGAAGTGACCGTCCCTTTCAGCAAGCTTCAAGAATCATCTTTCAAAAACGCATACTGACTCACGTTCCTCCGACCTTTTTCAGGTTTTATCTTGCCTCCAGGCACACAGCTCCCTTCTGGCCGCGTGTTACCTTTCTTTGTTCCTTGATAGTCGTGCTTATCCCAAATTTTGTTAAGATGAAAAAGGTGCGAGTCCAACCCGGCCAAGCAGCAATGAGTCCTAACTCTTTCTCCTGCTGGATGAATGAGGTGCTGAACCCAGGACAAAGCTTGCCCTGCTGGGAACCTGGTACCAGGTAACAAAACCTGTCATTGTCCCTGACAAAAAGACACTGTTGGCAGGTATGGATAAAGGCTGAGAGGCAGCAGGGCTGAGGCACAAAAGTCACTGGCTCAGACATTACTCTGCTTGGCTTCCCTTTTTCCTGTCATGTGGGTTTTATCTGAGCAGTAGTCAATCAGGGCAGCCCTGTACGCTGGCAGACCTAATAAGCAGGAGCAAGGTCCCAAACCAGAGTGCAATAGTGGTGCTGCGGAGTCAACCCTCTCCTCCAGGATCCAAGGACACCGGTTCTGATCCTGACACTGAGGGTATTTTCAAACTTGGCACTACCCCGGGTGGCCACACTTACCCAGCGTTGCCATCCATGGTGGTGTCATGTCTGCTCCCACCTACCACGTGTTTGCTGTGGGTGGGAGCAGAGTACTGCCCGGACCGTGGCAGGGCTAACTCCAGGTTGTGCACTGGGCTCCCTGCCAGCACACATCCCAGAGTTAGCCCTGCCACGGTCCAAGGACGGCAACCCCGGACTGTGGTAGAGCGGGCCATCACATCTGACGGCCTGCTCTATCTAACTCTGGCTGGTGGCTGGAGCTTTTCCCATGAGGGAGTGGGCCGGGCCGCACTGAACAGCATGGGGGGTGGGTGGGACCATGCGGACCGCGTCCACACATTCCCCTCTCCCTGCCTCTTCCGCAGTCTCGGCTGCCATCACATTTATTCAGTGGCAGGGCCAGATCCTGCCCGTGATGAGGGCTCTCACCTCAGGCAGGATCAAGGTGTGGCAACAGAGGAACAGTTTACATTGGGGTGAAAACTAAACGTGACGAGGGTCCACTATGGCCCACCTAGGCTGGGAACTCACCGTCACGTTGGTTAATGGGCTGCCAGATGTGGGCCTGCTGCTGCCCCAGCCTGGGTAGGCAGCTGGCCTGCATGTGGTTCCCCCAGATGATCCCAGGCCATAGGGGGCCTGTGAATTTGTTTGTGCCACCATCCCCGCTGCAGCGTGCGGGTTGCCGCCAGAACTGGCTGCCATGACTTCCCATTATCGGCCACCATGGTGGGGGGCAAGGTGCTGGGAATGTGGTGGGGGTGGCTGTGCCATTCTATTCCCCCACCAGGCGGGGGTTGGGGGGGGGCTGGCCCTGGTGGGGTTAGGACGTGTGCTTGACCGGGCCGGCGGGTGAGCATTCCCCTGTCCCCTCCATGTAAGCGATGGTGACAAAACGGTTCAAAGTAGCAGGGCCCTGAGTGGCCCTAATGTTTGCGTTCTCTCTCCAACAGAAGTTCATCCAGTAAAAAGAGATCATCTGAACTACACTGTCTCCATCTCATTCACTGCACATGTTAAAAATGAATCCAAATGTCGCCGTTTTCAACATCAGAAGTGTTGACAATTTTGGTGGAAATTAAGTTTTGATTTCAAAAGTTTTCAATGTTGGTGGAAATGACACCAGTATTTCTGAGTGGTTCCCATTTGAACCACTGAAGACGGAGCGGTCTCTAGAGCCAAAGGATCCTGCAGGGAAAGTGCAAGAAATCCTCTACAGGGACTGAGTGCAGCTGTGTCCTCTGGCGCTAAGAAGGGAGAATTCCATCTCCTTCACCAGAGCTCATTCCAGCATAGCTATGCCTCACCTACAAAGTCTTGCAGAGACAGAATGAGAATTCTGCTTGGAGTGCAGGTCTCCTGAACTTATCCAATCCTTTTCTGAACCCAGCGCGAGAGTATTTGTCTTCCCAACATCCTATAGCAATGAGTTCCACATGTTGTTCATGTGTTGTGTTAAAAAAAATCCTCCCATCAAACAAACTGTCCTTGTTCAAGAGATGTCTTGGCAGGAGCATCAGAGAAGTACCCAACAGGTCATAATGGGGTGATCCACTTTCTTCTGCTGTTCGCTCTTCGCTCCCGATGGTCAGAGGGTACATTCCCCCAGACAACTTGGCTAATAGCCAAGAACATACTCAATCTTTTTGTAAACCCAGCTATGCTACTGGTACTTGCAATTAAAGCCAGAAGTTCCCATAGTGTGGGCCGTGTTCGCAAATGGGGTCACAGCTTCTGTGAAATAAGGGTCATAAGGGTCATCATTCCCGTTGAAAGATTTTATACGTTTTTGCTATCTGGGTTTGTGGGATTATATTTAAGCCTCAAAATGGGGTCACAGAAGCAAGAAGATTGGGAACCATGGCACTGAGATCTCAGGCTTCCTAGCAGTACCCCCCGCTCACTACCCAGAAGATGTAAACAGGGATCTACAAGATGGCATGGGATCTGCTTTAGATGTTGGACTTGGGAAGCAGAAACTCAGTCGCTCACCCCCACCCTGCCCCTTGAAAAATAAAATAAGCCTCATAGAACTGAAGTTGTGTTGTAGGGATTGGAAAGATTTCAAAGGGGGATAATTCCTACGCTTGCACGATTACATTATCCACTTAATTTGGACCGGACCCAAGGAGGATCTTTGATGACTTTCCACATCCTTCCTAGTGTTTTGTCAGGATTGTGTACGCACAGCTATTGTCCCGGGATGGGGGAGACGGTTCCTTCTGAATGCCTAATTAAGCTCCCATTAGCATTTCTTATAGAGAGCAGATGCAGCCTTTCCATCCCAGCAAACAATGCCATCTGTTGTTCCCTCTCCGTAATTTCCATCTGAAAGTCTGCTCCAGCTTCTATATTTAATAGCATACGTTTGCTCCCGCCAAGAGAAAAAAAAGAAAAACGTCGTTTAAAATTTGGCAACAGGACGCTTAGCTTTGTTTCTCTTTCCCATTGAATGCAACATTAGGATGGAGTTTTGTGCCTATTGTTACTTAAAAGCCAATGTAACCTTAATGACATATGAGAGACTGACAGCCCTGGAGTCTGGCTTCTGTGGCTCGCAAGATAGGTTAGCCATTTGTCCGAACAGGAGACAGAGTCTTTTTAGGGGCCTGCCAAAGTCTCTGCAATAAACTCCCATACGAAGTATTAAAAGCATCATGAACCTCACCCCCTTTCATTCTGAGTGAAGGCGGGCTTCTTTGATCTTGCCTTTGCTAATACAGACTCAGCAGCCGGCTGGGCTCCAAAGAGAAAAGTGCAAACGCACACAAAATCCAGATATCACCCCCTCCCCCTACCAGGCTTGCCATCTTTCTGGGTTTCACCCAAGACTCCTGACTCCAGAGGAAGATTCAATTTCTCCCACTCACTAAGAGGTGCTGGTCTGTGGCTAGCCCAGAGGAGTGGGGATTGCAGGGGGCAGCTATGTCAGAAGAGTGGTGGGCTATCCTAGGAGTATGTAGAAGGGACCTCATTCGTTTTGGTTTACCCTTTCATTTTTATCGTTTCCAAAAGGTTTTTTCATTTAAAACGCATTCATTTGCATTTTACATTTGTTTCCCATTGACATAGGCGGGTAGGAGGGCAGGATATAGCTCAAGTGGTACGAGTATGTGCCTTTTATGTATAAGGTCCCAGGTTCAATCCCCAGCATCTCCACCTCAGGATCTCTGGTAGCATGCCTGGGGGAGGTCTCTGTTAGGGGCTTGGAGGGGTCTCAGGTAGCATGCCGGGATGGCCTCTGCCAGAGACCCTGGAAGAGCTGGATTTGGACCAGAATTTGAATCCCCTGCTGCCGTGTCAGGTTGTGACAATACTGGACTAAGATGGACTATTGGTCTGACTCAGGCAGTTTAGTTTAAATCAATGGGAATCACTTGGTAGGGCTTCTATGCCTTTAAATAGTGATTTTACTGTCCTTCTATGACACTTTCCTTCCCCAAACTTGCACAGACCGGCCCAGGGGGACAGAAATATCAGAGACAGACTGGCATGCTTCAGGTGGGCAGACACTGGCAGGCAGCAGGCACCAGGCACTCAAGCTGCAGGCATTAAGCACAGGAGGAAAGGGAAGTGCCCCAAGTCTGTCTGACAAGGCTTCAAGTGGCACAGAATGCCCCCAGGAGGCAGGTTATCTGGCAGAGACTGGCAAGCAGCAGGCGGGCACTGAGAAGCAGCAAGGACTGGCAAAAGAAACATGCTGTCCAAAGTATGTTGGGCTTCAACTTGCAGAGAATGCCCTGCGGGGGAAGAAGACATGAGAGAGAGACGCACACAATAATCACACAGACTGGCAGCAGCAGCGGCGGCGACAGAAGGGCAGAGAAGCAGCAAACACTGGCTTCAGCACTGGCAGGCTCCCCAAAGTGGCAGGGTGTCAACTTGCAGAGATCGCCCCCAAGGGGGTCAGGAGACAGGTGTGTGAGAGAGGGATACATTTAGGCAGCAGCAAGAGCCAGGCAGAGGATCAGCAGGCAGGCATGTGCAGAAGGGACCTCAGTCATTTTCGTTTTGGTTTTAAAAGTTCATTTGTTTTCGTTTTCATTTGTTTCCTAATTCATTTATTTTCGTTCCCTAGCTACTCAAACAAATGGGGCTTCATTCGTTTTGGTAACTAAAGAAAACAAAAATGAATTGCACACCCCTCGTGATGCCCTGATGCACCATAAAGGGCAGGATTATTTCCACTCTGCTTCTCTGCCCCCTTTCCCAACGGAGCCATACTTCACAAGGGGCAGGGTTACATCAGAAAATGGCAGGCTAGCCTCCAGCGGCGTAGCTAGGTTGCAGTGGGCTCTTATGCAGAAGATGGAATGAGGCCCATGACCCCACATACTCCAGCAGCAGGAGAGGCAACCGGACAACCTGCCTCAGTTATAGCTCCTCCATTGACAGCCCTGTTGCCCCACCCCTCTGGGAAATAGCCCAGAAAGAGGCAATAGCCCTACCCTGTATCAAACACAATGCTGCTCTCACAATGGGGGGTTTCACAAGGACAGCACCCACACCTCTGCCTTGTCTCACCCCCAGGTGGGCTTTCCATGGAAAGGCAGTCAGCCAGATGTGCAGGCGGAGCGGGGCGGGGCAGGCTATCCCTGCTCTAGGGCAGCCCCGCCGGCGGTACTCCAGAACATCCCGGAGCACCGCCAGAAGAGCAAGCAGCCCAAACATGGGGCACCAGCTGGAGGCGGGGCTGCTTTCCATCTGCTCAGTGGACATCCACTGCAGCTCTGCTCTTGGCCAGGGATTGCCCCAGGCAACACAATAGTGGTGCGGATGCTCTAGTCTGCAACTCTATGGTATAAGGGAGGGGCGCCACGTGGGTGGACCATGGGCTGTGTCAGCTGCCAGGTTATTTAAACTTGACCCAGACCGGGCTGCAAGTGGGCAGATGTGGGGGGTGCACCCCCCCCGGACCTTCTCTGGGGGTTAACACCCCGGCATCCATGTGAAAACTCCCAATATTACCCCAGGGACAGGATAACAGAAAAAAATGAACTACAGGAGACAGATAATGGTAACATTAGTCACGTTACTTAACACAATTTTGAAAGGTTTTCTGATACTTCATTGTCGAGGGTCAGATGATAAATCTCTAATGGAAGAGTATAGTTTATTTATTTATTTATTCATTCATTCATTCATTTAAAAAATGTCCTACCCCACCCCTCCTGCCACAGGCAGCTCGGGGCGGCTTACAATGACTGAAAACAACAAATTTAAAATCACATAAAAGGGAGGGAAAAAATAGTTCAGTGGTTGTCAAACATTTTGCCTGTATGGCCCTATAATATAATCCTAGGCTATGAGCAAATAAAAGGATCTGCCGTGGCTTCTCTCGCGCATGTCAGGGCAGTTTGCACCCTGACATGCGTGAGAGAAGCCGCGGAAGATCCCCATTCGCACCGGCTCCTTTCCTGTCAGCCGGCTCCTCCGAGCTGCCGCATCTTCCCTGGCCCCTCCCTATGCCGCCGCCGCCCCCGCAGATGGGAACGCAGCCCTAGTGTGGTGGTTTGGGCTGGCTGGAGCCTGGCCCTTCTGATCCTCCTTCCTAGAACCCGGTCTTTCAGATTCTGCCTGGAAGTCTGGCTGCCCCTGTGTCCATCTGCCCTTGGTCCCTGAGACCGTGGTTCAGTGTCTGCTGGGATGAGGGCTCAGCACCTGTAGTATGTGCCCCCTACGCGACTGCCCTGTCAGCCCAATCTGCCACGTCTGAGTCTTGTCTGCCTCACCTCATCCATCCAGTTCCCTGTGTCTGCCTTGTCTCATCCATCCGGTTCCCTGCATTGTCTACGCCTTCCCCTTGGTCCATGAGTTGATCCCTACCGTGTCCCAAGGACCCAGCACTTTGATCCTGCACCCTATGAGAACTTGGGTCCTGATCCTGCAAGGCATGGCATACACTCGCACACACCTCCCAACACTCCTAGTGCATAAAGAGGGACAGATGCTCTCCTGCTTCTTGTTTCACTTAGTTCCTTGTCATTCCATCATCTCCTCATTTGTCTTCTCAAGGGCTTTTCCTGGGAGAGATGCCCTAAGGCTTGAATATCAGGTTTTTTTTGTCTGTCTGTCTGTCTGACTGTCTCTCTCTCTCGCCTCCTGAAAGTGGGATTCAGTGGCTGAAGTGGGACTGTCACTCCTAAGCAGGGACTGTAGGAAAGTATGCTCATCAAGTGAAGCCTTGGGAAGTCTATCTCCCCCTCCTTGGGCCCCAGTTCGAGTTACAAAAGGATGGATGGCAGGTTGCGTTCACATACAGCTTGCTGAGATAAGAACCTTGCCTGAGCAGTAGCCGTTTGAAACTGCTCTCGGGATTAACAATTACTGCATTACACTCCTCGATGGGTCTTTTATAGTCTGTAGCAGCTGAGTGAGAATCAGCCACAAAGGGAAAAATCAATTTTGTTTTGTTGTCCTTAACTGTGGCCATTGTTTAACGGAAGCGTCCTGGGTGCCTTGGCGTCCCCTGTGCTTGTGGGCCCTCTCATCTTAGCAGCTCATTAAACTAATTATGGGGGTATCGCATCCATTGGAGTGTGCAGGCTTTCCGAGAAAACAGTTTGTCTGGAGTCTAGAAATCGTGGGACTCTATGTAGGCTAATGTCCAAGCATTCAATACAGGAAGGAGTGTTCAAAGGAGCAAAGGTATGAAATGGAGCTGGCTTGCAATTTTTCCACAAAATGAATTTTTTATTTAAAATGTGTTTTCAGCCTTGGTGAATCCCCCCCCAGGATTTTGCTGAGATTTTAAAATAGGTTGGAATCGTGCAAAACAAAGTCAAAAGTTCATCTTCAAATTTGGAGACAGTTTGCTTCTAGATAGTTGGTATTTATGGCACAAAATATCCCTTCTTGGAACGATTTTGCCCGTGCGGCTTGGGTGAATTCGAACCAGTGAAGCATGTTTTATTATACTGCAGATGATATGTTCAATTAAGAAATGATTTTATCAGCCCTTGGTTGAAGCCCTTGCCAGGAAGACCCATGAGGTAGTATCTCCAGTTTTTGCTGGGGGAGGGTGACAAACAAAAGACGGTGCTAGTGGCCAAATATTTGGTCCAAACAGTAAAAACTAGATCGGTCTGGTTGGGTGACAATGCCACTAGCATATAGCGAGTATTTGGGGGGGGCATTGCCTTGAGCCATGATATTCATTAAGTCATGCCATCTCCTGACTTTTACTGATTCTTGTGGATTTCTGTTGATCATTGTTGTTATATTTTCTCGTTTAGCTCCATTTGGTACTACACGGCTACGTTGCCATCCTGAATTGACTGTTATGTATGTTATTTTTATGTTTATGTTCTTGCTGAGGCCAATGGCCATGCAGTTGATTGACTGATAGCGAAAAATGCCCTGAAAACTGCGCTAACATCTGCAGGAGTCTGATGGAAGTAAATAGGGCTTACACTGGCAATAATTACCCTGAGGGATAGGGCTACAACCTCCCCCCTGGGCTTTCACCCAGAGGAAATGGGGCCATGTCAGGGGAGGTGGGGCAAAGGGGTAGTCAACAACACCCCCCCCCTTTCTGAGGTAATCTGAGGGCTGGCTTTAAGCAGGGCTAGTAGGGGCGATGTCGTGGGACCTGCAGCCAGAGGGGGACCCGCAGGGAGACCAGTCTTGGTAGGTTCAGGTCAGATTCTCCTGAGGCCCCGGGACGAGCTGTTTCTGTGGGGTCCTCTCCCTGCCTGCGTCAGACCCTGGGGCGGCTGTGTCCTGTGGGCCCCCTCTCACTTTCAGTAAAATCACCAATCCCTGAATCCCCCCCCCCCACCAGAGTTGTGTGTGTGAAAGGAAAAGAGAGCGCTTTCGGGGGTGGAGGGAGCCTGTGTGCGCAACATGCAGGTGTGTGATAAAACATATGACATTTCTTTGTTTTTGAAAGAAACACCAGACTGTCAATAGTTAAAGGGGTGGGACTATGGAGGGTGGGGCCTTGGAGAATCCACATTTTATTTTTGCCCTCGGGCCCCACAAATTCTACGGATGGCCCTGTGTAACCCTGCCCCTTATGGAGCATTGTGATGTCACAATGCATCTCAGGGGTAGAGCCATGTTGGAAAGGGCAAGAGGCGAATCCCTGTTGACCCACCCCTCTACCGATATGGCAGCCTCCGGCTACCCTGATTGCCCTAGGACAGGGGTGGATTGGCCATTGAACCCACCGGGAGGATTCCCGGTGGGCCGGGCTGGGCTGAAGGGCCGGTCCCACTGTCTTTTTAAAAAAAAATATTTTATTTTTTTTTAAATTGTTTACATTTTTTAAAAAAAAA
>QEPC01014402.1:5462567-5484451 GCA_003113815.1 Sphenodon punctatus | reverse complement strand
CATAACCTCCCACTCACCCCTGCCAGGCTGCTGAGGATCTGAGTCTGGGGACTCAGCTCTGCTAGGCCCCAAATCTGGTGCACTCTGCCCGCCCCAAGCCACGACCCCCAAGCCATGCCCCTCCAAGCCACACCCCCTTGGTCCGTTTCTGGCGTGTCACCGGCTTTGCCGCCGGCACAGGGCCGCTAAGACTATATTTTCCCGGGCCACTTTGATTTACCAATCCGCCCCTGCCCTAGGATTATACTGGGGGACTGACCCTGAGAAATCGGGATGACCCCAACAGCTTCCAGCAGGAATCTGGAAAGGTGGCAAGGTAACCCTACCTGAGGATCGCACCTCCAGGCTTTGACTACTGTAAGGTGCTCTACGTGGGGCTACCTTTGGTGATGGTACGGAGACCGCAGCTGGTGCAGAACGTGGCGGCCCATCTCCTGGTGGGATTGGGCCGCTGGGAACATATTACACTGGTTCTTTGGTCTCTGCACTGGCTGCCTGTAGTCTTCTGGGCCCAATTCAAGGTGTTGGTGTTTACCTATAAAGCCCTAAACGGCCTCGGCCCAACCTATTTGCGGGACCGCTTCACCCTCCGGGTTCTGGATCGACCCCTGCGGTCATCGGGGGGTGCTCTCCTGGAGGTCCCCCAAGTCTGCCACAATGGAGAGGGCCTTCTCGGTGGCCGCCCCATGGCTGTGGAACTCCCTGCCAATGTAGGCCCGTTTGGCCCCGGATCTCCCCTCATTTCGATGCTGTTGTAAGACGTGGCTGTTTCGCCTGGCTTTCAGGGGGGAATGGGTTAGGGTGGTGGGTGGGTGGGGATTTGTTATACCTCCCTGTAGTTTATTTTAAAAGTTCCTTTAACGTTAATGTTTGATGTTGTGCACCGCCCAGAGCTGCCTGTGGCAGGATGGGCAGGTTACAAATGTTTAAATAAATAAATAAATAAATAATGTTGCAGCAAAATTTTAACATTTGCACAGAAACTGATTTTTAAAAAAAAAAAGTTGAGATTTTTTATGTTAGTTCTGGATGTACATGCAATTTTCTTGGTGAAAGCCCAATAGCTTTTTTCCTTTGACCCCTCTAGTTTAAAGTGGTCTAAGGTGCTTCCAACTCAAATATCTCATTACTATTTTTATTATGGACTCTCTCTGCCGAGTGCAGCTGCACGATCTTATCTTGTTACTGGAAGAGAATAGGGATTTTATTTTACCCTATAACCTTTTTACTGCAGCGCCTGCTGTGACCCTATAGTGCAGGTACTGACTGTACCTTCCCTCCCCTTGCTTTACCTGACTGGTCCATCTAGAAGCACCACCTCCTGTGACTCACCTGCGGGAAGCACAGGTGAGCACAGGCAGAAGTAATAGGAAAGTGGAAGCAGGTAGAGTGATCCTTCAGGATGGGAAGGAAGGCAAGCCCTCCTCACAATCCAGGCCAGCGAGGCCACGCTGAACACAAGATCCTCACACACTTTGGGATGAAAAAAATCCATTGAAAGTCACCAGTTTTTATGTGGCCCCTTTCCACTTCCTGGATCTGGCCCTTGGATCCATTTCACGGGTCAGACTGTGTCTTGGGAGCAGCATGCAGCTCTCGGGCAGTTCAAGTGCAGTTCTCAGGCAAGGCTGGTCGTGGAGACCCCTGCTGCCTCAGCGGTCCTGAGTCTCACTTCGTTCTGCCCAAATCTCAGCAGCTGAATCAAAGCTGAAAGCTGCTCTTTAGAATCTCATAATCCAAGATCCCAGAGCACCGGCTCTGCCGGCCAGTCACGAAGCAGGAGAGGTCTGTGCGCACAAACATGTAATGTCTTGGGGGCAGGGCCCTGTGCTCAGTGCGATTCCTCTTGGGGTTGGGAACTTCAGCCATTCCTGATCTAGGTCAAAACAGCATAACCAACCACCTACTTCCCGACGGGGTGTTTTTAAATGAGACAGGTGGGCGGGTGTGTTTCTGTCCGTGGGCAGGTCGTGGGGCTGCACGGGGGACGGAAGTGCTTTAACCAAGCGCCCCCCCTCCCCTGCAGAGCCGCTCCATCCACGCACCACTCACCCCATCCACGCACGGTGAGGACACAACTAAGAGATGAACCTTGGTATGCCAGATCCACGTCCTTATCTCACTAGGCTACCCTGGCACAAATTATCCCCTATTTTACAATAGAAACAGGCCATAAGGCAGAGACACAAAACAGCTTTCCCGAGGGCAGCTCGCAAGGTGGTGGCAGAGCTGGGATCTGAAACCTGTTTGATCCATACCCTGCTGTATGTAAATTCTGAAAAGTGGACACAGCCCTTTAATGCTTTGTTTAATGCTATCAGTCCGCTATTGAAACAGCTGAAAAGATCTAGGTCAGAGGTGGGAGAACCTTTTCCCTCCCAGAGTTCACTCTGAAAATAAGTACAAGCTCTGAGGGACCACATACATGGTGGGGGCAAGATGGCCACTTTTTGTGGTTTGTTTGTTTATGTACTTATCTAAATGTATATGTCACCCTTCCCATTAAGGCTTAGGGCAGCTTACAAACAATAAAAACATCTAAAAAATCCACTTAACCCCCACCTACCCAATCCCACCCAACCCTATCTCTGCCTACCAAACACCTAGCCAAACAGAGAGGTCTTACATTGTTTCCGGAAGATGAACAGGCTTGGTCTTAGACAAACCTCCAAAGGGGACGGAGTTCCATAATTGTGGCACAGCCACTGAGAACACTGCTCTGCGTACCTTCGCTGTAGAAGCGTCACAGGCCGATGTTACCTGCAGGAGGGCGCTCCCTGCCGGCTAATCTCAGGGCGTTTATAGACGAGACAAAAAAGGCGGCTGATCCTTTGATCAGTCGCCTTTCTTGCCGCTCGTCTACTTGCTTGCCCTGCTTTTTAATCCGCGTCGGAGGGGGCAGGCGAGCCTGCCCCCTCCGATGCGGATTCCCGAAGTGCCGGCTTTACGCCGCACTTCCTGGCTCCGCGGCGAGTGCGCATGCGCAGAAGTGCACGCATGCGCACTCGCACTCTGCGCCGTGTCTGAACATCAGACATGGCATGCAGAGGCTGCGCGGGGAGAAAAGCCGGCGTTTAGCGATCCCGCTTGTAAGCGGGATCGTTTATAAATGCCCTCAGAGGCCGCAACAGGACATGAGGGAAGATTTGGTCTTTCTGATACCTGGGGCCCAAGTTGTTTAGGGCTTTCTAGGTGAAAACCAGCCCCTTGAATTGTGCCCTGAAAGCTATTGGCAGCCAGTGCAGACTCTGGAGCACCGCTGTCCTTCCGGTAACCCACTCATGACAGAAGATTGGCCGCCGCATTCTGTACCATCTGCAGCTTCCGAACAGTCATCCAGGGCAGCCCCACATAGAGCACATTGCAGTAATCTAGCCTCGAGGTTACGAGGGAATGGATGACGGTGGCCAAATAAGAATCTGATCAAAGAGGTTGCAGCCTTCTCACCAGATGTAATTGGTGAAAAGCGCTCCTGGCCACCGCTGCAATCTGGTGATCCAGGGGCAGCAATGGATCCGAGAGCCCCCCAAGGTTGTGAACCTGAGTGACCAAAAGAGGCTGAACCCCATCAATAACAGAAGTCCCAATGTCTCCCAGGTCACACAGCCGGGCACTGTAGGACCTGGGTCAGATGAAAAAGAGAGAGAGAGCTGAGCGTCATCAGGATACTGATCATACTGGTCGTGGCACTCACCCCCACCCCACATACCTATGCCCCCTCTAATTAGGGGGTCATGGCATCGCCATTCACCTCCAACGGCCCATGCCTGTACCCCACTCACTGGGAGGCCATAGCACTGCCCTCCACCCCTTTTCCATATCATGTTCTCGATTGGCCCCTGCAGTCCTTCAGGGATGCCCTGTTAGACATTTCAAAGGGTGTTCTCAGTGTCTGCACCGCAACTCCGGAACTCCCTCCCAGCAGAGATTCGACTCTCCCGGGACCTCTCTATGTTTCGTAGGCAATGTAAGACCTGGCTTTTTCACCAGGCATTCGGTGAGGGGGATGGGGGAGGGCGGGATTAAGTCAATTTTAATCTGAGTGTTTAGTGTTTGTTTTTACTTTCGTATTTTGATTATCTGTGCTGATTGTACACCGCCCTGAGTCGCTGTAGAGCGAGAAGGGCGGTATAGAAGCATTGAAAAATAATTTATTTGTTATTTTAAAAATATCCCTCTAAAAACCATTAAAACAAAAATAAAGAAGAACAGGCCCAACCCTGGCCTACCCCAATTCAAGGCCTCCTGCTGCGAAACGCCAAATGTCTTTGGTGTCAGCCTTGGGCAGCCGCCACAGGCAGCAGCCTGCGGAGGCCAGGGCCTTTATGAGGCCAGAGAACCAAGGCTAGGATCGGGGAAGCTCCAGGTGATAAAACTCCTGCCCCTTCCACGCCTCTAACAGCAGTCACCTTCCTTCAGTGCTTTTTAAAAGGAATTTTCACAGGGGGGAGGAATAAACTCAAAAAGGCACTTTTAAACCATGCAAAGGGGCACTTTTTTTAGCCTTTATTTAAAAATATTACACACAAATTTATATAAATAAAGCAATGCTATGATACATGTACTTTAAAATATTAAAATATTAAATGTTTGTGACTTAAAGAAATTTAGCACTTAAATTTATCTAAACATTTCTAGAATTTTTTTTACAAAATCCCATTGGGCATAAATCTCTGCATCAGGCTGATGTTGTCTCCTGTCTCTGGCTAAAAGAAAGTGGAGAACAGCAAGTTGTGGCTTATAGCAGGCTGTGCCAATTCCATTCAGAGCACTGTTTAGATGCCCATTAACTGTCTGTGTTGTCATATTTGTTTGAATGTTGCCCACTATAAGATTATTAAGTGACACAATTCTTTCAGTGTGCATTGAGTGTAACAAGAGAGTTGCAATTGCTGCCAAATTTTTTGCACCGTGCCAGAAGTTATGGGCAACAATTGGTGAAGGCGCACGGACATAGAACATCCTAAATCACTCCCCTGTGGGAGATGAGAGACTTCAGAAATTACTTTCCACTGTCCACATGCTTCATCTGCAAATACGTCATTCTTCCCTGGAAAAAACCTTGCAAACACCCCCATTCCTGTCTTCACAAACTGCGTGAGCGACTGTGTTGATCGCAGATCTTGGATAGCAAAAAGCATGGTGTCCTGTTCAGTATGGAAGTGCTCTACTAAAAACTCTTCTGCTTGCATGATTTTCACTTTAGAGCTGAAACAAGGACCCCCCAAAATGGGTACACCTGTTGAATTTCTGGTACATGAATCAACCCAACAACATTAGGTACTAATCAGGACCCGACTGTGACCCAATTTGGGTACCAAATGACCCGAAATATCAACTTCTGGTCCCAGAATGTTGACTTCTGGTCCCGATTTTTCAACTTTTTTGCCAATATACCAACTTCCATCAATTGTTTGGCAACGTCTGGTCCAAGAAAACAACTTCCAGTCCCATTTTAAAAAACTTTTCCAGAATTTAATGTCTTAAGACATTTATTGGTTTTCTGTCCCAGAAAATCAACTTTCCAGTCCCAGAATGTCAGCTTCCGGTTACTTAAAGTTTCATGCCTATTTTTTGGTGTTCCAATGAGATGTATAAATTAGTATATCGATATACCAATTGGGAATCAGTAAACCGAAAAATCAATATCAGAAGTACCCAATTTGGGGGGATATTCGGATACTCAACCAGTACCTGGGTAACCCATCAGGTACCCAGTATGGTACCTGAAAATGTGGGTATTAATGCCCGCAGGTACTGAATTTAGTACCTGTTTCAGCGCTATGAATCACCCATGCATTTTGACTGTTGGTTGTGACAAACTGGTTGGTTGTGTGTCTTCTGCTTTCAAAATGGCTGGCAATGTTAAATTTGGATTTTGATTCACTTTTCTCAGGGAAAGGCCCTTCCTTCATTAACTGTAACATTCTGACTGCTGATTCTCTGCAAGTTTGTGTGTCAGGAAGGATAAGGTCATCATGTTGCAACTGTTTCTGTAGTGCCTGGTAGACGTCTAAGATATCTCCCATAAGTTCTGTTAGCCAAATTTGCATATCATTCCATGTTTTCAGAAAACCACCACACGCATCTGCTTTTTCTTTTCTATCTCTAGTCCCTTGAAGCTTTTCCCACACTTTCTGGCAACCATTATTTGTACAACACTGCATCAGTGAGATGGATCTGATGCTATGTAAACCTCATGATGTCATGGACATTGTTTTGCTTCAGGAAAGAAAGAGTGTAGCAGCTTTGTTTTATTCTTTGATGTGCAGAAGTAGGTGCTCAAAGTCTTCCAAATGTTCAGCTCTGGGACCATAGCAATCATGGCCTCTGCAGCAAGGTCTGATCAGTGAGCGCAAGCAAAACTGAAAACTCAAAATCTCTCCTGTTCGGTTTCAAAAGTTTCCAGAGACCAGAGTCTTTCCCTGTGTTTGCTGAGTCTCCATCCCTAGTAATTCCTGTCAACTTCTCGACATTTGAACCACATATTTTCAGGGCTTTGTTCACTCCTTCAAGCAAACCTTTGGCTCCTTTGTGCTTTTGTGAATGCAGTAGTAGGAAAGAGTGCTCAGACTGCATTACAGCTAATACATTTATCTTCTATTCGTTTTCTGACACTGTCATCAATCTGAATACCAAAACATTCATCAAAACTGTTTCCAATTCTTTTTAGTTCTGTGACATTGGTGGACTCCAGCGTTTCTCGGTAATGAACAGCATCCCTGTAGGGAAGGTCAGAAGCTGCAGGAGCTGGTAGTTCAGCATTGGGTCCCTCCTCATGCACAAGACACTCTAAACTTTTAGCAGCAAGTGTGGTCAAGGATCTGGGTGCCCATGAGTATGAGCATGACATTTCAGACTGAACACCATCTGGGAGCAAAAAAAGAGAATAATTCAGCCACCAGACTTTATCCTGATATTAAACCATTCTTGCCCTACTACACCCCTGAACCAGTCACCACCAGCCTGTTTTCTGGGCACCAGAGGCTTCCAGGAGCCTGCAAATTTCGTGCCCTGATTATGCAGACAATGAAGGTTTCTAGGCAAGCTGAAAATGAGGGTCCCTGCCTGTACCTTGCCCTACACTGGGTCCATTCCCACCGGAGCCTGCCCTGAATTTCCCATACCCTGCCAATCTCAGGGTTCATGGCCAGCCTGTCATGGAGGGAATCTTTTGTGTTTGGGCAGAGGTGATTTCTCCCAATGCAGATGAAAACTTACTAACATGTATTGGTACTATAATGGGTGTTGTAGAGGGGGAACAGCCTGAATATAGAAAGAATAAAACTGCACATCAGTTCCTAAAGTAAACTTTGATGTTAGGCTAACCTAAGTCAGGGCACACAACTCTTTCTCCCCATGTTTTAAGGAAGGGACTGCCTTTGGACACACTCTGAAATGGCACAGCACCTCCAACCGAGGCCCTTAGGTAGGGTTTGTTCAGCTTCTTGCAGGGGTCCTCAGAACTGCACCCTCCAGAGCTGCCCCCTTTTCTTTGAGCAAATACCCTCTTAACTATAGGCAAATTTATTTTAAAAAATAATGGGAAAAGGTGGAGGTGAAGAGAAACCCAATTAAACCCCACACATGCTCCCTGGGGCATGTTACTCATCTTGCAGGAACAGGCAACTCAGACCCTGGGGAGTTGTCCTCGGGGATTCCATTGCTGGCTTTAAGGTGGTGGGCTATCAAACCCCCTTCTTTCCAAAATTCCTAGGCCAGTCACTCTGTCCCAGGGCTGAAACATGCTCTCTTTCCAGGCCAGACTCAGCACTCAGGCCTGCCTTGCTGGTAAAGCCCCCGGCCCCTCTCTCAGGAGGACTGTTGCTCTCTTCACCTTCTGGCAGAGCAGAGGCAGGCCGCCCAAGGGACGCCCACAGACCTTGGGGCTTTCTGAGTAGCCCACACGGAGCCGAGTCTAGGAGTTGTTTGCAGCCTTGTCTGCCTCATAGGGGGTTAGCAAACAAGGCAATAGCCTGCTAGTTTTCACCCCCACTGGCCACATGGCTACCACCCACTGGACATACAGCCCCCACAGGCAAATGTGCGCCCATGTGTCTGCGTCCCATTGAGTAGGTTGGATGTAGATCTGCCAGCACCGGTCCGTAGAGTCATGGGCAAAAATCCTAGCGCGTCTGAGGAGCAACTGCTTCCCACCCCTTTCTCCTTGCTCTTGTGGGGACTGCTAGCGTGGGCTGTCCACAAGCACAGGAAATACACACAGGGGCCTGTCCATTTATTGGGCTTCACACGCTAAACATGTGAGCGGGGGCTGCTTGGACTGAACCCGGCCTGCAGCAAGTTAGCGTCTTGCTTGTTAACACCCATCGATCTCTCCGGCTGTTTTTGGCGCTTTTAAATGAGACAAGAAACGCAGCTGATCCTTTGAGCATTTCTTGGCGCTCATTTAAGCGGCTAACTTACATTGCAGCTGGATCTTCCCCTGCGTCAGACCGGGCAGGCGATCCTGCCCCCTCCGACGCAGATCCCCAAAGTGCTTTACGCCGCACTTCCGGGTTCTTTGGCCCAGGGTGCATGCGCACAGAGATTCAACGCCGTGTCTGATGCTCTTCTGATCATCAGACACGGCGTACAGAGGAAGGCGGGGGAGGATATGCCGGCACTTAACGATCCCGCTTGTGAGCGCCTCCCCATCCCCACCGCTCATGCACGCTGCAGGTTACTAGGGTGGCTAGCTATGCACATTTTAGAGAACACTTATGAGAAAGACAGGTTGCAGCAGGGCTGCACCGGCGGCAATGCAGCTAGCCTGCTAGGCACCAGAGGAACACAACCACACGGCACGGTGCAATCGCTTTCCTGGGACAATGAAGTCAAGGTGCTTCCCAGCCAATGTTGCAGGTTTTAGGGGAAGAACTGGATGTGGGGGATCCAAGGAGAGATTAGCAGGTGGAGAGAAGGGGACAAGTCTCCCCTCCTGCGCCATCTTTGCCAAGGCAAAAAACTAGAGTAGTCAAGGTTGCTGCAGACTAGGAGAGAGCTGCTGAAACTCCAAAACTTCAAGCTGGCCCGTCTACAGTGCCATGATGTAACAATTGATTTAGAGGCGCCTGTACCTTTAAAAATCAGAGTGCTCCCCCCCCCTTCTAATCCCAGACGCTTCAGTCCCGCCCCATTGACTCTTTCCCTTAGTTCCACCCAAAAACCGGATTCCTCTTATCCGATTGGCTCGCTCTGATTCTAGTCCCGCCCCTTTCCTTGCAGAAGGCAGAACTATGGGCTGAGCTTTCCATCCTTCACAGCACCGCTCCTTTGATTGGTTCTCCTTGTCTCCGCGGCTTGGAGTCGCCCGCCTCCTGCGTGGGAAACAAGTTAGTTTTCAAGCTCCTCGTTACATTGTAGCCACCGAGAGGGCGGAACTGCTGGGATCGGGTGGCGTGAGTATCATTCGCTGCGTGGGGCAGCTCGGTGCCAAGCTGATCCCGGTGGGAAGTAATGAAGAGTGGGTGTGTTTGTCTCTGTCTGGGGGTTGGGGGGTACCGTACAGATCAATCGGTGCTAAGCAGACTCCAGAATTGCTTCCCAGCCCCGATCCTCATGCAGGAGGGTGGCCCCAAACCTGTCCCGGGCAAAGCGAGGGGAAGACTCCCAGGCAAACCGGAGCTCTGGGGAAGGGACGAATCGTGCTTTTAAAAGCTGTCAGCCCCTTTCCTCAGTCCAAGGCGGCTCTGATGAGCCAGTGACAGGCGCTTGAGAAATGGTAGCCTTTGTGCTCTCGGCTTTCAGCCGCGAAGAGGCTGTGAGGGAATTGCAATTCAAGCTGAGAGCAGCTGATTGTAGAGCTGTTTCCAGGGGGGGGCAGATATAGTTTCCATGCCAACGCAAATGAAATGCGGATACTTTGACACTTTTCACAAACTGTCCACAAAATTCGGAGGGTTTCAAACCTGCAAATGTTTGAATTGTAATTTTGTTAGGGGGGGGGGGGGAGAAGGGTTTTCAGTCTGCTCTGGTGGAGATCTGTCACCCTCTTTCTAAAGTGTCTGATTTACCTTGGAGACTATGTAGTTTATGGGAGATCTTTTATTGGGCCGATGTTGGTGGAAGTGTGACCGCTTTTGGGTCACACAGAGCCCTTCCTCGGGCATGTAAAAAATCCAGCACAAGAGACTAATCAGAATGCAGACCAAGCACAGTCTAGATCAGCAAAGAATCCTTTGGGAGGGAGCTGTTCAGTATGCAAATCGATTCTTCCCCCGAACAGTTAGCTGGGTTTTGTTTGTTTTGCTTTTTTTTGTTGTTGAAGTTTACTTAATGAGAACATGATAGGGCTGAACTGCTTTAAAAATCACTGTTGGAAGACGGGCCAGGGAGTAATCCTTTCTGCCCTCAGCTGCCCTCATGAACCTAGAATAAATTTAATACCTGGATAAATCTTGGATGGCTGGGAGGCCATGAACTTCGCAGCAGCTATGATGCAGTGGGCTTATTGGCAATTGTGCCTAAGCGTCTGGAGTTTTCAAGTCTTGTCTATCAAGATAAGAGGCTCAGCGCTTAGCTTTAAAATCCAGCTCATCTTCCCTTAATAAGTCCAAATTAACTTGTGCTAAAACGTGCAGCTGANGAAATCCAGCTCATCTTCCCTTAATAAGTCCAAATTAACTTGTGCTAAAACGTGCAGCTGAAAAGAAAGAAAGGAAACCCCCCCCCACCCCAACAACAGAGGATTGGATTATTCTGGGGGAGAGAGAATCCCAGCATGTAGGCTGGATAATTGCCCTCCCGTCCTCCTGGAGCATCATGCTGGTTGCTTACACCAAAAAAGCTGCCAGCGAAACATTTTACAGAAGCTTCTGTTTCTTTTCATACAAAAGCTCGTCGTTCTACCCCGTGATATGAAGGGCGGGGCATTTAATATTGTTCGGACTCTAAAACTGCACTAACCATTCAGCGGCAAACAACAGATTCGGCTTCAGAGATTCCCCCCCCCCCCCCCCCGGATGATATAATAAACCACAGGAAGGGCTGTTCTTAAAGTGCACAATTGTCTGTAAATGGTGGATTCTCAAAGTGGCCCCCATCCTTTTAGAAGTTGCCGGTAAATTTTAAAATTATTATTATTTTCTTCACCCCATTAGCCCAGTTTACTATAAACTCTGTGCCCCATAGTTACCCTCCTCTCCTCCCCCTTCTTTCTTTAGCAGAGACCTGTCCTTTGTGGACATATCTCCATAGGAAGCTAGATCCACAAAGCTATATCTTCTTTGTCTCTTTCTCCTTCTTGTCTTCTCCTCACGCCTGCAGTGATTTTCTTTATCTTGTCAGTCAGGGGTGCGGAACCGGTTCCCTCCCAGGGGTCACTAGAAAATGAATACCAACTCCCAAGGCCATGTAGAAGGGGAAGCACTTAAGGGTTGTCTGTGCTTGGGAAGAGGAGGATCTGGATCCTGGCTCTGTCCCCCATCCTAGTGTGCATACCCTCATCTCTGCTCCCTTACCCTGAGCTCACGCTTTCAGTGCAGGGGGGCGAAAGGGGCCACAGTTAAAAACTGGGCCTGAGGTTCTCCACCCCTGCTATAAGTGTCATGCCATCTTCCTTCCAATCCCTCCTCCGTACACACTTGTCTTTGTCTGGTGTGGCTCTAAAGTACCACAGAACGCTAACCAAATAACCTTAGCCTGTGCGGATGCCCCTCCTGCTCTCCCCGTTCTCTTCTGGGGTCTTCGCCTTGTCTAGCCTGGGTTATAAACTCTTCAGTTGCCTGACAAATGATCTAATGGGCAAATGCAGCCCCACAAGTGCTGCTGGGTCCCTGTGGGCAGGAATAAGGCGCTGCTGGTGAGAGAGTGGGCCTGATCCCTGCGCGGTCCCATGGCATGCAAACGCAACGGCTGCACTGCGGGGCAAGTGCCGGGAGCTGGGCAGCCCTGCCTCGGTTGGAGCTACCACCCCCTGCTGGGGCGGGCCGAGGTGCCGGCCAGGCAAGCGGGTGCCTGCCCCTGCCCAGCCTCCCTTCCCCCGGCCCAACTGAGATTCCACCTCTGACCGTGATGTGGCCATGCGTGACGGGCGCTAGTGGCCAACGTGGCTGCACGCTCTGGGCACTAGTGGGCGCTGCTCAAAGCCCCGCTGCGGCACGCGCCGCACAGCAGGGCAGATGGCAGCCGGACACACTCGTTTTTCCGAGGACACGTTGTGTAGCAGCTCCTCCCCCCCCCCCCCGGTAGCCGCTGGGCACACGATGCACTGCATTGGGTGGCCCGGTGGTCCAGAGTGGGCTAAGACCACCCAAGGCATGGTAGCCCACACCCCGTCTGATGTGGCTGCACCCAGCTTGTTGTTCGGTCTACTACCCATGCTCTGCTTTCTGACCTCTAGCATCAGACTGTCCTGCCACAAGCTCTGGCTGCTACGGGCGAGGGGTCGTCTTCCACAGCTTCTGCTCTGTTTTGCATCTCATTTCCACTTCTTGCAGAGAACCCATCTTGTCTCTGCTGCCTCTTAGTGTCTCTTGCCCTCTGCCCCCTTTTTTCTGTGTAGCGAGGACTGAATTTGAGGGAGTGGTTCGGGATAGTTTCCTGGTCCACGGTAGAGCTGGGCAGTGTTGCTTCTGCTCCTGGAAAGGGCATTTCCGGGGACAACACTAAATTCACCCCAAAAAAGAACACCAAAACGATGCAGGCGAAAGAGAGTTCCTCAGGGAAGGGGAGTCAACACCCTCAGTGATTGTAGTTTGACAGAAATTAGGCCTATTAGAGTGATGAGCCAACCCTTCTCAATGGGTGTAGTGAATTCTCTACTTGTGGGGTTTGTATTAATTGTGGAATTCGTTGGCCGAAGTCAGTAGTATAGCTGGGTTTAAAAAAAGATTGGATAAGTTCTTGGAGGGTAGGACCATTAACAGCTATTAGCCAACCACACAGAGCCGGTGTAGTGGATAAGGTGCTGGACTTGGCTGTGGGAAGCCAGGGTTTGAATCCTGTCCTAGCCATGACCTCACTGGATGGGTGGCCTTGGGCAAATCTCAGCCTCAGTTCCCCATCTGTAAAATAGGAATATGTGTGTGTCTGTCTCTCCCTGTGTTCATCTTAAATTGTAAGCCCACTGGGCAGGGACCTGTCTCTGAAAATCTGTAATTGTAAAGCGCTACATGTGCCTAGTAGAGCTATAGAAATTGTTATTAGTGATAAGTAGGTTTGGGGGAATGTCATCTCTGACTGCTGGGAATGAACAACAGGCAATGGATTGCCCCACTGTCAGAGATGGGATACTGGGCTCAATGGACCATTGGTCTGACCCGGTATGGTGCTTTTTATCTACCGTATTCAACAGAGTTTGTAAAACTCACGCAATGGGTTTATCGCCCTCTCTCTCGAGGTGCGTGAGGAGTGAGAAGGCCAGTGGAATGCAGTGACCAAGGCGAAGGGGCAAGACAGTTGAGAGTAGATGGGTTCCTGGCAGAGATTCATGTCACGCCTATTGTGGGACTGTAGAAATGAGCAACCCTGCGGGGTAGACAATTTCATGGTGCTACAGGGAGAACAGTGACCAGTGGGGCAGCAAAGGATCCAGGTGGGAGAAGGGGCATCCAGATTCTCCCATGTGCCCTACCCCCCTGACTCCCCCCTCCTTTCCCCCCCCCCGCAGTTTCCTGCTGTCAGGGAATAGGTGAAATCTTTCGCCTACTTCCAGGAATGGAGAGAATTGCACACGTTTGTGACTGGAAGGAGGCCCCTGTTCCCTAAGATGGGAGTGAGGGTTGTGGGGGCTGATGTGAGGAGGGGAGAGTCCCCACCCCAGGAGTTAAGAAGGGGAGATTCCCCACTGCCACTACACCAGCAATCTTGATCAGGCTGCTGCCTTCTATTCCTTATTGTTAGTGAGCGTGGGTCATCTACGCCTTGATTATTACCGTGCGAGGGTAGACTACAGTAACGTGCTCTACATGGGGCTGCCCTTGAAGACCAGCTGGTGTAGAACACAGTGACCCACTTCTTGACTGGGGTGGGTTGCTCAAATCTCATTACACTGGTGCTCTGGAGTTTCTACTGGCTCCAAGTAACATTCCAGGAATAATTCAGCGTGCTGTTTTTGACTTCTAAAGCCCTTAAAGAGTTTGAGGCCCAACGTATGGAAAAGTCTTTCTCTAACGTTCCATTGCAGTCCCCCAAGGTCAGCCAAGGGCATTGCCACTTCTTGCAGTTTTCCCTCATCGCACCAAGATCTCACGCACAAAGAGACATTCTGCTCCACAGCTTTGGAACTCCCTTCCCATGGAGATTCACCAAAGCTCACGCTTGAGCCTTTTCCAGATGCAACAGAAGCCGTATTTGGCCGGTGGGGTTAGGGTTTGGGACAGTGTTTTTTAAAATGGGGAATTTTAATATTTTTATACAGTTTGGGTTTTTAAATTGTGTTTTTTCTCATGTTTTTGTATATGCTTTGTTATCCACTGTGAGCCTTCAGGGAAGACTGGGCTTTAAACTGAAATAAATAAATATTGCCACTTCTCTGCGGCAATGCACATCCTCCACTACCCTAAAATAATTCTTCCCTGAAGGACAGAAAAGGATTAGGCTGCATTGGTCATGAGAGCAGGTGGAGCACGGCGGCCAGAAGTCGGCTGCTTGTGTGGGTTGGAGAGTGCGATCAGGAGAGGACAGGCTGTCCGTGTAGGCAGGTGGAGAACAGGTCGATGAGAATCTGGAAGAGACGGCTCAAGTAAGGCCACCTGGGAGAAGGGGGAAGAGCTGTGTGTGTTATATTGGCTGGCGCTGCCCGGGAAGATGCATTGTTGAAAGGACTAAGTTAGAAGTGCCGATGTCAGCAGACGTTAGGCGAGCCAGACTTTCTCCCGTCCTTCCTAGAATATAATTGAATTGCAGCACTGGTGGCTTGCATTGCTTAACGCAGCGCTGGCTGATGGAATGCCTGCTAGGAAGCATTTAACAACAAGCCCCATCAGGCCCCCGTGAGGTGACCTTTAACCACCATCGCATCAATGTGTCTCTGCTCATCAGCTTTACATCGCTGCGGTGACTGTTAGCGCCACTCCGGCGAGCGGGAGCAGCTAGGTCATTCCTCCCGCCGGGGTCCAGCCTCACTTCCCTTGTCCTGGGCTGGGACACGGAGCGGCCACTGATCCGATCCGATAGCCTGTTGGCCTGAGGCCGGGCAGGCTTTGTGTTGCAGCCTGTTGGGAATGCCTGTGATTTACTGCTGACTGGGACAGAGATCCCAGTAGCTCCTGGGGTTTCCATTCTCATGGCCTGACCCAGTAACCCATGGACGGGTTGAGACGTGCTTGCCTAAGACATTCTGTTCCAAAGGGCAAGACATCCGAGTCTTCTCTGCCAGGACAACTGCTCTGTCCCTCAGACTCTGATGAGAATGATTTCTAGACCACTATCACACCTGATGTTCTGCGCATGTTTTGGCTCCGGGAGAGAATCCGGACGTCAAAACACGCATTGGGCTCATCAGGTGCCAACGCCCCCATCCCGCGCGGCTTTGCCGGTGATCACCCAGGAGATTGCAGAGTAGAGAAAATCCGCTCTGCAATCTACTCGGTGATCGCCGGCAAAGCCGCGTGGTGGGGATGGGGCCTTCTCATCTGACGAGTCCCACGCATATTTTGGCTTCTGGATTCTTTCCCGGAACCAAAATGTGCGCGGAACATCAGGTGTGAAAGCGGTTCTGGTTTCCATATCCTTTTTCCTGGATGGGGTGGGGGGTCTCTTGCACATCCCTTCATCTCCCTCAGGGGCTAGCACGCCGGCTGGGAAATGCTGAGCTCCTTCCATCCACACCAGCCTGTAACCAGTTGTGTCGCGCCACCAGGCCCTCCCCCACTTCTGCCAGTTGAACCCATGGTCTGTGTGGGGCACTAGCTAGCGGGACCTCCTGCCAGCCTTGGGAATGAGCGTCTGGAAACTGATCCAGCATCTCTTGTGGTGTGGAGCAGAGAGGATAGGGTTATTGGGACAGCAACAGAGCTTGCCCTGGACATCGAGAACTCGGAGGGAGAGCTGACTGGGCTTTTGGGGTGAAAGCTCTTTATGGGGCAGGCTATGATCAGGGACGCATGTTCACTGTGGGTGTTTTTAAAGCAGCAAGGCTTGAGTGGAGGGGGAGGGAGGGTCCATGTCTCCTGAGTGTTACGGCTGCGAATCGCCCACACATGTGGAGTGAGCGGAGAGGGATTCTAATGGGCGTCTCCCTGCGTGGCCACCACACCAAGCAGGTATCCGCCACGCCTTTCCTTGAAGCGTAACATTGGATAAACTTTCTCTTGGGGTGTTTACGTCCGGCCTAGCTGGGTGGAGTTGTGGGGACCTGGAACCCCAAAGATCCCAATAAGTATCATTTACGTGGCAGGCGGTAGCCTTATATGCATCCATCACGCAAACCGAGTGTGATTGATCTAGCTGAATGGAATTCATTCACTAATTGGACAGGTTGGGGAGGAGGAGGAGAACAGCCCATGGCAACTCCTCCCAAAATGAATTCCATGCGTGGGCCTGAAATGAAGAGATTAAAAGCTGTCGACGGTAGTCTTTGCTCCGCTGGAAACGTTATTCCTCCCAGCTGGATGGTGGTGAAAGGGCTATTCCCTTCTCTCTGCTAGGCCGAACCACTCAATAATGATTTGCACAGATGATGCCCACAACCTTTTATGGCCTCTGGAGACAGCTTAGTAAATGGTTTAATGGAACATTTGGGAGAGGGGAGCAGGAAGGAAGGAGGTAGAAGGCCTTTTGTCCACAAGGCCGTGTCTCCGGGCTAGTGTTGCTTTAGCAATAGGCGTGCGTTTAAAAGTCATTTAGGCAAACCTGTGCCAGTGTGTGGGATTGGGTATCAGCTTTTATTCACACTCCCAGCTGGCTGATTTTGCTTTAGGTCAGAGCTGGAGAACCTTTTCCCTCCCAGGGGCCGATTGGAAAAACTAGTATAAGCTCCACAGGCCGCATGGAAGTTGGGGGCAGGGATGTGTTCAGGAGGAGGAAGGTCCAGATCATCGACCTGTCCTTGTGTACGGTCATGGCCCATCTCTGCTTGGGGGATGGAGCTGGGGGTAGGAACGGGATCCAGGCTTCAGATCCAGGAATTGGAAAGGGGCCAAATACAAACTGGCCCCAGGCCACATTTGACCTTCAAACCTGAAGTTACCCCATCCCTGTTTTCGATCCATCCAGACCTTTTAAAAAAGCATTTTGAAAAGTATCCGACTTTTTCTCACCCCCTTCCTCACAAGATGCATGAGAGCCGTGTTAGAATCGCTACAGCTTGTCACCTTTTTTGTGACTCAGGCTTTTTTCTACTAGAGTTGTAATAGGGGTGCAGCCATGGATGGGGGTGGCAGAGCCAGGGCTGACCCAATTCACACCCAGTCCTCCCTGCCTCTAAATTGGGCCCTCGGTGACCCCCCGTCCCTGTAGACGGTGAACTCAGTTTGAGGCTCACCGGGGGGATCTGTAGCTGTGCTCCATTTCCCCCACCATATAGCAGGGGTGGGCCAAATGGCTCAGGAGCTGAGTGCCGCTGTTGGGCCCTTTAAGCCCAACCTGGACATGGCTGGTCCTGGGTGCTGTATCCTGTGCTACCTTAGTGGTCCTGGGTCTTACTTCCTTGCACCCAAGCCTCAGCAGCCGAATTACAGCTGCTCCTCAGATCCTCAGCACTGGTACCGCCAGCCAATCGTGAACCAGGGGAGGTCTGGGGGGGTGCGAACGTGGTCAATGTGCCCTGTGGCTCTTGGCCAGATGAAGATTTTGGTATGTGGTTCCTGGGGTTGAGAATGTTGCCCACTCCTGCTACATGGGTTAATGAAGCCAGTTCTGGATCTAGGGAATTGGGGACTTGTGCAAAATGGTGGCCTGGTCCCCTATGTCCAAGTCCCCGTGGACCCTCCCCGAGCCCAGGCTCCCTCGTTTGAAGCTCTGCAGGTACCAGTGCCTCTCACATTCATGTTGTCATTGCAGGTTTATCCATGGATCACCTGTATTGGAGGGAGGGGATCTTCTGTGGGGTATGCTCCTGAAGGAGTTGGAAATCGAGTGGCAATCCAACTATTTCTGAGTTTAAATGACTTAAGGCAGCATCCTGAAGTTCAGAGTCTTCCCCAGACTTGCCGAGCTTCTGCAACCTGTCCACCGGGATTGGAAAACCTGCATTAATGCCTGGTTCTTTAGTTTCTGTTCAACTAGACCAACCCATGCACAATTGGTGGTCACGCCTTTCCTCCAGGAAGTACAGGGCTGCCATGAATAATGAGAAATAACAAGGGTAGGAGGATTCATAAATGAGATCTTTCTGGTGTCACAAGCTTAGGTTGGGTCAGCTGTTCTCTCTCTCTACCTACCTACACTGCCCCTCTTCCTGCTCCATGTGCTCCTCCTCCTCCTCATTTCTATAGCACTACTCCGCATACTTCCTTTCATTTCATCTTTAATTTATACCCTACACTCTCCCAACCAAAGTCAGCTCGAGGCAGCTCACATCAATAATAAATAGTTTAAATACAATATTAGGGTTTTTATCCCACGCGGGGGAAACCCAACACCAAATACATCAGAATACACAAAAAACCCTACCCTCCCATTTAACATTTCAATAATAATAAAATCTAACAACATGCCTTACTAACCCATCCCAATACCCACTCTACCAGTATCAAACCATCCTTCCTTCCATCCCCTGCTGCCACCAGGGGTAGTCCCACCCCTCTCTCACCGGGGGGGAGAGGAAGGCCTCCTCACAACTTTCACCAGTAGAACCCTCACATTGGACAACCCCACCAGCGACCCCTCCATCCCAACCTCCAGGCACGACCGAACTAAAGGGCAGGCCCCTTTGATCATGCCCCCGACACGGCCGGCAGCCACCCCCGGTGTTATGGGGAACGGCCCGGAAGGAGCCCTTCCCAGGCTCCACCTCCGCAAGGGGGAGGAAAGAGGGAGTGATGCTCCATGGCCCCTGGCTGGCCAACTGCCACACCCTGCCCCCAGTACCAGTTCTTTGTCATGGGGGGGAGGAGATCTTGCTTTCTGGGATGATGTCAGTACCACCTCTGGAACCCTCTGACAGATGCCTGCAACGCTCCCCGCAGCCACCCCCAGTGTTACGGGGAGGGGCTCAGGAGCCCTCCACAGGCCCCACCCCCAGAGGGAGCAATATGCAGTTATTTACTGTCACAGATTTTGGAGACAGGTCCCTGCCCACTGGGCTTGCAATCTAAGATGGACAAGGGTCACAGGAAGAAACGAACACACACAAACTCCCATTTTACAGATGGGGAACTGAGGTTGAAAGAGGTTGTGACTTGCCCAAGGTCACCAAGTAGTTTCATAGCTATGTCAGGATTTGAACCCTGGCTTCCCAGGACCAGGTTCAGCACCTTATCCGCTACACCACACTGGCTCCATGCACCTGTTTCTGGATGTGAGGTGTCAATAATGTTGATGGACCAGCCTCTGTTGTTTTACAGGTGTAATCCAGCAGTAACTCCACTGACTGCGGGGGTGCGTGTGTCATGTTACGACTTTTCTCTGCATAAACTGTCTTGGCCAGGTTTATTGCTAGGATGAACTAAAAGAGATGGAGAACGTTTGTTCTCAGCTGCCACTGAATACAGGCCAGGGAGCAATGTATATATTTTTAAACTGCAAGAAAGTAGGTTTAGATAAATATTAGGGGGAAACTTCCAAACTGTCCGAACAGTTCAGTGGTGGAACAAGCTACGTCGGGAGATTATGGTGGGATATCCTTCCATGGAGGCTCTCAAGAAAAGATGTTGGTCAGGGATGCTTTAAGTATAGGGTATCTTCTAGGAGTGGGCACCCAGAGGAAATTACAGATTCGGATCTGTTACGGATCCAGATCTTTAATTTCTGGATTTGATTACCGATCCGTATTATGGATCTATATTTAAATCAATTTAAAAAATAAAACCCATTATGCATGTGCGAAATGGCCACTGTGCCTGTGCAGATTGGCTTCCCTTTTCCAAAATGGCAGTGACGCTGCTGTTGCCATTTTCGAAAAGGCCGCACATGTGCAGGACAGCCTGGTGGCTATTTTGCACACGCATTTTAAAATTTATATATAGATTTCAAACTGAGCCGCAGAAAGCGTGTTGCGGTGCAGCACAGATTAAGCCGTAACCTGCCATTCCAGATTAATCTGAATCCATAATGCCCATCCCTAATATTTTCCCTCAGGATATGGGGTCGGACTAGATGGCCCAGAGAGATCCCTTCCAACTCGACAGTTTCTATGATTCTGTTTTTTTTAAAAAAAGTCAAATTTGCAGCTATCAGAAAAATCCTCACTAGTTTTATCTTGTAGGGGTAAAATTCTGTTTCTGACCGGATTCCATTTTTAACGTCTTCAATCAGTTCATTCCGAACAAACGAAAATTGGAGTGAACCATTGTTTTTCATTCGTCGGAATGATTGGACTGTTGTTCATTCATTTGTGCTTGCGCAAAATGGTGGTAACCCAATGGAAAATGGTGGCGACCCTTATGACCGCCGCTATTCCGTGCAGGCGCAAAGTGGTTAAGTGCCATTTTGCACATGTGCAAACAAACAAATGAAATTCTGATTGGAAATTCCAGTAGATCAGAATTTTGCCAGCTGTTCTGTTTTCACAAAACTGTTTCGCAAAAACAGAAGGGCTGCTTCGAACCACCCCTATTAAATACACTCTTCTAATCAAGTGCAGCAGAATCTCACCCATTGAGCTTTATAGCATCCGTGGACATCAATGGTTGTGTGCTGAGCCCTTAACAGAAGGTCCAGCACCATAAGCAGGGGTGGTGTCCCCTTCATCTGGTGGGACACTTCTTTCCAAGTCACTTGGCAGCTGCCCAAATTCCACTGTCAACATTTTTGGTGTTGCACTAAGTATCGGTTGCTATTTTTACTCCTCCCATTCCGAGTGCTGTTTACTGGAAGGTGTAATTAGTAACAAACTTATCTGTTTGGGGCCAGCCAGCTGCAGAGGCCCATGGGGAGATGTGTTCCTACAAGCAGGACATGGGAGATCTTGGATGTTGCGGTACCTAAAGCAGATCCACTCCCGGGCACAAGGACAAACCGCTCTCTTCACAACCAGGCTGAGAATCCCCATCCCTCTCATCCTAGCCGCTCTTTTTGGTTCCTATCCAAAAGTTTGATCCAGGTGCCTCCGACTCACCGCCTGATCTCCTAATGGGTTAGGTGAATAATTATATTTCATGTTGACAGAACACATTTCGCCCTGAGCCATCCCCTACAGTGGAAAAGCAGTTATCCCTGGCATTTGTTTAAGAACACACTGTCACCCTAGGCAAAAACCACCAGAGACTACCCCCATTCGAAGAGTGGGAAACCTTTTCCCTCCCAGGGGCCACTTTGAAAATGAGTACAGTCTTCCAAGGGCCACATGGAAATTGGGTTGGGGTGCTTAAGGTGTGCACTCAGGGAGGGGAAGGTCCAGACCAGATCTATGCCATAGATCCACTGTGAGCATGTCATCATCTTGGCTCCCTTCCCTTGAGCTCAGTATTTCAGTTCTTGGGGACAGGAACTGGATCCAGGAAATGGAAAGGGGTCAAATTAAAAACTAGCCATGGGATGCATTTGCCTCTCACCCCCATTGGCCCTCACGTCTAAGGTTTCCCACCCCTGCTCTAGTGGAATTTAGTCCCTAGACATAGGCCGTTTTTAGACGAGCGCGGCGGCGCCCGCGCTTGTTTCTTTAAAAAGCCGGCAGCCCGTTCTACACGAGACGCTGCCGCCGAATACGCGCATGCGCGGCCGACGCGCATCCATTTCCGTGCGCGAACTGACCGGGTCGGCGATCGAGGCTGGTCAGACGCGGCCGGAAATGGATGCGCGTCGGGCCGCACATGCGCGTATTCGGCGGCAGCGTCTCGTGT
>QEPC01014402.1:5435662-5461635 GCA_003113815.1 Sphenodon punctatus | reverse complement strand
CCCCACCCCATAACCAGTTCATTTGTGCCCCTGCCCGCATATAATAAATTCATGCTGTCCCCCACCCCATAACCAGTTCATTTGTGCCCCCAGGGCAGCATGAATTGATTATATGGGGGGCACAAATGAACTAGTTATAGGGTGGGGGTTTAAAGACACTATTCCTTAGCAATAACTTCATTAAGAAGAGTTAGTGAAATAGCAGCCATAATAATGTCAGAACCATATTTGCAGATTTTCCAAGATAGAATAGATATTGCTTTACATCCTAAATTCCTACCTAAAATAATACAAGTAAGACAGCTGTGAGAATGTGGCCCTTTTTACACGGGCCTCTCCCAGCCATGAACAAGAACATGCAGATTTCTGCGTGTTCATGGGTGGGGGAGCCCCATGTGAACAATGCGGCGCCTGCGGCGAGTAGGGGTGCACGCGCCCACCTAACACACGTCCGCACTCAGCCCCCCGCCCCACTCGTCTCCACGCACGGAGCAACCGGCTGAAACGGCGGTTGTTCCATGGGTGTGGGTGAGTGGAGGGTGAGTGGGGATGCATGTGCGGCCGTGTGCACGCCCTGCCCATGCACCAGCATGCCCACGGACCCCCCCATCTGGTGGAGCCGTGTAAAAAGGGCCTGTGCAGAGCCATTCGAAGAAGAACAGAAGGTTGCTGCCTTGTAAACCAGGTTCTTCGAGATGTCACCTAACATTCTCACAATACTCACCCTTCCAGACCCGCATGGAATTTTCTTCTATTCCTAGAAAGGGTTGGAAGGAACTGTTATTCTGAGGGGGGAGAGTGCTTTTTATACTAGAGGAGCTCGAGACCATCACGTGGTCTGTTATTTGAATATGGTGAACATGCACAACCCAGTTGTGACAATGTTAGGAACCATCTCAAAGGACCTTCTTTACAAGGCACCAACCTTCTGATCACTCACATGGGGAAGAGTTTGTTTACAAACAGCTTTATCTCCCAGTTCGATCACTATTAGCATGCAGAGGCAGGTGAGGGATGGGGACTCCCCCATGATGTGGGGGTGCCCTGCACCCAGGCCTCCTCCAGCCCAGTCCAGGCACAGGGTTGCCCCTGCGGGGCCAGGCAGTGGCCCCTGGGACCTAGCAGCCCCCAAGCTTTATGCCAGCTTCGCTCAGTGGACGTGCCAGGGCTCATCCCTGACATGAAAGAGTAGCTGGGGCTGAGCTCTGCCGGCGCAGTTTACCCCCTGCATGTATTAGACCAGAGCTTCCCAACTGTGGGTCAGGATCCCAAGACAGGCTCACGCCATCTGTGAAATGGAGCCAGAGGAGAGTTTCCTCTGCTTTGAATGCCTTTGTTGCAATTCCAGTCATTTAAGAGTCAAAAAGATTGGAAATCCATGGATTGGATTCCTCACCAAAATTAGAAGAAAGAAACAGCCCCTTAGTCTCCGAGTCCCTAGTGCCACAATGGAGTAAAAGATTCGGTGCAGGCTCGGAGGGAAGAATGGCACCTACTTACCAAAATGACGCCTATGCCAACATTCCATCATTTGAATCGGAAAGGTATTCCGCACAGACCATGAAGAAATGAGCTTAACTTTCCAGGTGATTGCCACACGGACCTGGTAGGAGAGTGTACCTGGGGGTACAGAAATACCCAACGCCCTTAAGTTAGTGTGAGTGCAAATGCATACCAGTAGGGTTCCTGGCAGTCTCCCATGTCATGCAGGGGACAAGGGAGCAGAAGAGAAGGTTGCAGTTTAGATAACATTTTAAGATACAACTTATGGAAAGGTTAGTACTCACTAGAGAATTTTCCTCCTGCTTCAGGGTAGAAAGAAACTGATCTTTAGCTGAGATTGAAAAGATATACCGTGCTGTTGCAAAATCTGGGGAACTACAGAGTTTTTGCATTTTCTTCTGAAGTATCCAACACCGGGCCCCTTCAAGCAGGTCTGTTCTGGCGGAGAGCAAGACTTAATTAATCAAACAGTGCTCCTTGGAATCCACTTGGAGTTTTGCCCCTAGTCCGCATTAGAGACAGGTTATGTACCAAGGGATGAAGAGTTAGGTCGCCACAAAGCCAGTTTTCAACCTCTGCTTTCCTGATTGCCGTCTGTGCAGCAGGCCAGAGGAAAGGAAAGGCCAAAATTGCACTGGTGGAGCTCTGCGTCCTACCGTGTGGAAATATCCAAGTGTAGCAGAGAGGGGAAGTGGGTTCAATCATTTTCAGGGACCTGGTAGATTTAGCCTGACTGGGAGGCTAGACTGGGTCAGGGACTGATGAATTAGAGCTGGAGCCAAGGTCGGGAATGCATGCCGGGGGCGGAACCAAATCACAGGGGTCAGGAACAAAGCAGGAACGGAAGCCGAGGACCAAAGCAGGATAAGGAGGTGAGAACTGGAAGGCAAGGTTCAAGGCCAGAACAGAAGCACACCCCGGTAATGGGTCTAGCTGGCGAACCAAGTGGCCATTGCATTGCACACACCTCTTTTTGTTTCCTGTTGGAGCCTTATAGGGCCACGGGCAGCCAATGTGACGTCGTGGAAGAGGAGCCTGCAGGGCACAACCAGATTCCTAGGCCTCTCAAGGGTTGAGTCAGTGTAGCCATGTGTTGAACGCACCAGCTTCGAAGCCCCAATGACCCCCCAGTTGAAGCCCTGCTCCGCTGCTGTATCCTCACGATACAGGCCAAACTGTGGTTCAGGAGCTGCATATGGCTCTTGGGAAATTAAAGCATGTCTCTCAGCCAGGATTGGCCGTGGGCCCCGCACTGCCTTAATGGTCCTGTGTTTTACTTCATTGTACTTGAGTCTCAACAGCCGAACCACAGCAGCTTCTTGAATTTCAGCAGTAGGACTGGGACGAGAGCAAGCGTTCCCATTCCGCAGGGAAATACTGGCCTTTCGGGAGTGCTCACGCGTGTTCGTTGGTACTTTTGTCAGGTGATTCCATGCTTCTGCCATTGTTGAAATTGGCGTCTGTGACTTTTTGTCTTTCCTGTCAATTTTGTCATTTTCTGGCTTTTTGTGTGTGTATGTGTGTGTTACTTTCCGGCATTTCCCCCTCCTTTTTATCACTTTCTGGGACGTTGCAGGACTTTTACAGCACTTTTCCGGGCATGTCCAGCACTTCCCCAGTACTGTGGCATCCCCATAGCCCCTAGGGGTGTGCATAAGGAGCACATGGGGCTTGGGATCGGTCCTGTAGCAGCTCTGTTCAACGCGTGAAAAATAATGACAAATGGGGAAAAGAACGGGAAAAATGATAAGTTTCTGCGCCGCACAAATGAAGGCAAATGACCTGTTTCCGATGGAAACATAATTCACTGTAATTTATCATTTCAAGCCCACTCAGCAGCCAGGACTTCAGAGCACCAGCTCCTCCAGCCAATCACGGAGGAGGAGAAGTCTGTGTATGCATGCATATGAGGGGTTGGGAACTTTGAGCACCTCTGCAATAGGATAGCTGGATTGCCAGAGGCCAGACATTCTGTCCTTTTCCCTTGTGGCTATTTAGTCCTGTCCTGGCTGAATCATTTATCTCTTAGCTGGTGGCTGAATCCTCTCCCTGGTCCCATTTACGATTTGGGAGAGGGGGCTTCCCCTGGAAGTCCTTTCCTTTCCAGCTCAAGAACAGCACCAGCAGCTATAGTTTCTGTAGTAATGCAGTTTGCTTACAGTATTTGTGAACTATGTACATGAGGGTTCATCTATGAGTCTCAAGCAGAGTGCTTCCTTCTGGCAGCTCTGCATACCAAGTTCTGCTTGCGAGTCTCAGGCAGAGTGCTTCCTTCTGGCAGCTCTGCATAGCAAATTCTGCTTGAGCGTCTCAGGCAGAGTGCTTCCTCTGTCTCTTATACACATCTAGATGTGTATAAGAGACAGGTCTCAGGCAGAGTGCTTCCTTCTGGCAGCTCTGCATACCAAGTTCTGCTTGCGAGTCTCAGGCAGAGTGCTTCCTTCTGGCAGCTCTGCATACCAAGTTCTGCTTGCGAGTCTCAGGCAGAGTGCTTCCTTCTGGCAGCTCTGCATACCAAATTCTGCTTGCAAGTTCTCTCGCTCTGACTCCCTGCAGGAACCCATGGATACAGTGGGTAATGGTCCTCTTAAAGTGGTAGTATCCCACAATTGGTGCATCAGAAATAAGCAGCACCGTCTCCTTAGGCCACTTTTAGACGTGTGTGGTGCGTACATGGTGTAAAATCACGCCATCTGTAAAAATCCCACGGGCAGGATTTTAGACGCGACATTTTGTGCGTTAAACCTGGTCGCGCGTTCTTTTTAAAACATGAATTAAGTACCTCGGATCTGCCACTAACAAAAAGGTACCTCCCCCCCCATACTGTCTAGGATCCTGGACTGGATCCTTCAGACCTTACAGCAGCCTAGCTCTGGCAGGAAGGAGAGTTCTGGCCAGGCAGCTGCCCAGCTCTAGCGAGGAGGCTGGGTGTGTGTGTGCCAGCGGGCGGCCTTGTGCAGGGACTTTGGCAGCAGCTGCACATGGGGGCTCTGGCAGCGGGCACGCACGACTTCCTCCAAACATTGGTTCCAATGCAGCCCTGCAACCTGTATTTCTCATAAGTGTCCTCTTAAAATTTGCATATCTGGCCCCTCTAGCTCAGTGGCTCCCCTTTCACTTGTGCTGCGTGCTCTTCTCAGAGGTGCGTGTGTGGGCGGAACCTGTCCTTGGTTCTCTCGCGTCTGAGCACCTACCCCCAGCCTGCGCGAAAGGAGGCAAAGAAGGTGACAAGAATGGCAGAGGCAGCAAAAATTGGCAATAGAATAAATCAAAGGGAAAATTTATTTATTTTATTTTTAAAATTTGATAACCCGCCCCATCCTGCTTAGGGTGGCATACAATATAAAATATAAATATAGTATAAATAAATACAGTTTAAAGCACACAAAAGTCCAAACGGGTCATAACTACCTCCAACCCTCCTACTACCCATCTCTCCCACCAAACGCCCGGTGGAACAACCAGGTTTTATATTGACGGCTGAAGGAGAGGAGGCCTGTGGACCAGTGGACCTCCGCTGGGAGGGACCAGTGGACCTCCGCTGGGAGGGAATTCCACAAACGAGGTGCGGCGACCGAGAACGCCCTCTCCAATGTGGCCCCCAGCTGAACTTGGGGGGTCTCCAAAAGGGCGCTCCCGACCGACCGCAGAGGCTGCTCCAGAACCCGAGGGGTGAGGTGGTCCCGTAGGTGGATGTGGCCCTGGCTGTGTACGGCTTTATAGGTAAGCGCCAACACCTTGAATCTGGTCTGGAAGGCTATAGGCAGCCAGTGCGGTGAACGGAGCACCGGTGTAATGTGCTCATAGTGACCTATCCCTCTAAGGCGGCGGGTCGCCACAATCTGCACCAGCTTCAGCTTCCAAACCGTCAGCAGGGGTAGCCCCACACAGAGTGCGTTACACTAATCAAGTCTCGAGGTGGTGAAGGCATGGATGATGGCGGCAAGGTCACAGTCTGAGAGATATGGCCGTAACCATTGTACCAGATGTAATTTACGAAATGCGCTCCTCACCGCAGCCGCCACCTGGGTATCCATGCAGAGCTGCGGGTCGAGGCGCACACCCAGACTGCGAACCTGAGGGACCAAGACAGGGTGCACCCCATTAATGATAGGGGCCTCCGCTCCCTCGGCCCTTCTCACCAGCCTCACCTCTGTCTTGTCGGGACTCAACTTCAGGACGCCCGGCCTCACGCGGTCCCCCACCGCTGTCAGACACCGAATGAGCGACGAGACCGCCGGGCTGAGGGAGCTTTCCTCAGCCAAAGCCTGTGGTCCCCAAATTGCCGAGTTAGCATTTCTATGCGAATGAAAGTCCCTCCCCAAAAGCACGTGACACTCCATGTGTAAATCACTGGTGCCTCAAGCCAGGGGAAGGGGAAGCTTGCGGAAGCAATGTTGGTGCTATAGCCTTGAGTGGGCACTTCTCCTGCCCAGCCACTTTCCACCAGGGGCAGATTAAACCGGAGAGACTGTTGCTGTGTTGTGTGGCTCTCAGGGGTCTGGTGCAACCCGGTGCGCCGCGTTTGAGAGCAAACGCAGCCGGCTCAGCTTGTGGCAGTCCAAGTGAGGCCGGGTTTCTTGTAATTATCCAGGAAGCCTCCAGAGGTTGGCAAAAATGCTTGCAGATCCCGAGGTGTCTCATGTTTTAGCAGGAGTAGTTTGTCGAGCACAAAGAAATCCTCTCGGGAAGCATGCGCTATTAGTCACTATTGCCTGCCACACAACAGTCCTGCCTTCGGTGAGACTGCCCTGCTTTTGATGGCAAATCTTGTGGTCCTGCCTTTAGAGGGTACTTGGCTCTGTGTTTGGAGGAAGCCATGCGTGCCCACTGCCAGAGCCCCCATGTGCAGCACGAGGCCGCCCGCTGGGACCCCTGCTCTAGAGCTGGGCAGCTGCCTGGCCAGAGCTGTCCTTCCTGCCAACGCTAGGCTGCCGTAGGCTCTGAAGAAATCCAATCCAGGATCCTAGCCGGTATGGAATGGCAGATCTAGCTTAGTCCATCCCATGTTCTGCACAGGAGTAGGAGGTAGGGGGTGGTCTGGTGAAGGCCAGTGTTGGCTAGTCTTTGTTAGAGCTGGGAGCAGGCAAATAAAAGCTACCTGCCTGTTTTCAACTAAGGAGATGGTGCTGTTTATTTCTGATGCACCAGGTGTGGGATACTATTACTTTAAGAGGACTGTTACCCACTGTATCCATGGGCTCCTGCAGGGAGTCAGAGTGAGAGAACTTGCAAGCAGAGCTTCCAGAAGGAAGCACTCTGCCTGAGACTCGCAAGCAGAACTTAGTATGCAGAGCTGCCAGAAGGAAGCACTCTGCCTGAGACTCACAGATGAACTCTCCTGTACATAGTTCAATAATACTGTAAGTAAACTGTTGTCATTCTGGCAGTGTTGTAAAACTTGGCTGTTCACCCAGGTCTTTGGGCGGGGGTGGGATAGGGTTTTGTTTAGCGCCCCTACCCTACTTTGTATATTGTTTTAATGTTTTCAAGTGGTATTCCCGGGGCCCTGTTTTAAAGTATTTAATGATTGATGTTTTTAAAATTGTTTTTATATTTTGTAATTGTTTTATTGTGTTGGAAGCCGCCCTGAGCTGTTCTCAGGAGGGGCGGGATACAAATGTCAAAAATAAATAATAAATAAATAAAACTGCATTACTACAGAAACTATAGCTGCAAATAACACACCAATTACACTGGGACACAACAGCTGCTGCCACTGGTGAGATGAGAGTCACTGGATGGGGCATGTGCATTGGAGGTGGGGCTTATATTGTTGCTGTAAGGCTCGTTAAGTTCAATGGGTCTTACCAGTAAGTGTGCTCCGGATTTATTATTATTTATTTATTAAAATTTGTACCCCTTCCTCTAAGGCCCAGGGTGACTTACAGCATATAAAATATAAAAACGCATTAAAAATATATTAAAAATTCCCTAAAAAAATACCACCCAACCCCTACCCCCTCCTGATGAATGCTTGACCAGAAGAAAGTTCTTGCATTGCCTCCAGAAAATGCTCCGTCTTGGGCTCTGATGGACCTCCCAGAGGAAGGGATTTCCGCAGTGCTGGAGCAGCAATCCTGCAGGAGCCCAAGGAGGCACCTGCGCGCGCTCATCGCATGACTCTTACTAGCAGGTAGTACCTGCAAGAGCGTGCTCCTGGCCGGCCGTAGGGATTATGGTGAAACATAGTGGAACAGGTGATCTTTCAGATATGTGGGACCCAGGCTGTTTAAAGCTTTTAAAGATCAAAACTAACACCTTGAATTGTACCTAGAAAGCTATTGGAAGCCAGTGCAGACTTTGAAGTACAGGTGTAATGTGCTCATAGCTCCCAGCTCCCAAAAGGAGCCAGGCTGCCACGTTCTGCACCAGCTGCAGCTTCTGAACAGTCACCAAAGGCAGCACCACATAGAGTGCATTGCAGTCATCTAGCCTCAAGCTTATAAAAGTATGGATGATGGTTGCCAGATCTGAGTCAGAAAGAAAGGGCCACAGTCTTCTCACCAGAAGGAGTTAGGTGTAGCAAGGGATCCAGCAGCATTCCAAGTTTGTGAACTTGGGTAAGCAGAGGGGGCTGGATCCCGTTAATGACAGGAGAGCCTTTTGGAAGTGAGAACCTGAGTGGTTATCTAGAAAGAACAGCTTGCAAAGTACCTTTCCCCCTCTTTTCACTCCAGTGGCTTTCCAGACCTCCAGGTGCCTCGGAGACATTTTGTCTGCGAGTTGGATGCAGCCTTCCCTCCCCACAATCTGGTGAACTTTACCTTTCTCTTGAATAACTACAGTGGGTGTGCAGAAGACTTTCCCTCCCTCCTGTTGTGTTGTCAAATCCCAGCCTCTTGCAGATCTACTGTTCTGAGGTTGAAGAGGACCGGGAAAATATTCTAGCCAGCAGACTGCCTTGGATGTTTGACAGGACACTGATGATACTTCCAGGCCCACATCCACCTGGAAGAAGGGTTGTCGACATCTACTTGCGCCTGCAGGGAGAGCGTAGGAAGACAGTGATGCATTACTAGTGTATTTTATATATTTTGAATAACTTCCTTTTTAATTAATGATTGCAGCATGTGGGTAATTCCAAGGCAGGTCCTCTGATACTTTCAGCTGTTGCATCTACTCTGAGAGCCCATGACCAAGCCTGAAGATGTAGCTGTGTTTGTGGATAATGATTAAAATTCAGCAAAGCAGCAGGGGGGGTGTAAGATATTCCTCATCCAAAGCACAGCTCGGTTTCCTGCTTGGATCTCCTAAGGAAACTGGTTCAAATGTTCTTGGACATAGGACTAAATCCTGCTCTGCCAGGGCTCGATTCAGCAAAGCACTGAAGTATATGCTCCAGCCTATCCCTCCTCAGCAAGGCATCGATTTTGAGTGCTTTGCTGAAAGGAGACCATAGATCGATACCTGTGGGCCTCTTGTGATTGGGCAGCAAATGGCATCCCCCACTTACAAATCCTTACAGTTCACATGGCTAAAGAGTATGTAATGAGCTGGGAAAGGGGGCTAATCTGGTACATTGCCATTAATCTCTAGCAATTCTACTTGTCTGGTAGGTATGTGGGGCTACCCCACATTACAGGTTAACTAGGGAAAGTCGTCCTCCTTCTCAATGGAGTAGAGACTACCAATTGTGTCTCCATGCTAGCTTTCCAATGTATCAAGGAACAGGAATTGGAACCTACTACTTTCTACTTTTGTTGAGCTGTGGAAGGACTTGGACACTATTAAAGCTCGCTAGAGACGTTACCCCATCTTCTTGTAACCTCATTTACCAGGCCCTAGACCACTGGTCCAGGAAACAGTCTTTCAGAGAAGGTCATAATCCTGTATCTGCAGGGCGCGTCCTTAAAAGTAGACGTGGTGTCTCATCTCCACAGCCCATCCAGTTTTTGGTCTCTCTGCAGAGAAGACTACCACCAAGAGGACTAATTTAGTGCTATTTTGGTGGACAGGAGACATGGGAGTTTTCAGGCGTGCAGTACAGTGTACCTGTGAGTTCGGGTGGTGGGACGAAATTATGTGCGGCTTTGATTTTGTCGGACAGATGTTCCGTGCACGATTGAAGCTTTTCAGCGTACTGACAAATGCACTGTACCAAGCTGGATTTTGCAGCTTGGTACAGCACATTTGTCAGTGAGCCGAAATGCTTCAGTCATGCACGTCGCGTCTTTCCGACATTATCAAAGCTGCACATAATTTGCATGCACATCCCGCCACTCAAACGTGTAAGTATACTTCATTGCACATCTGAAAGCACCCATGGACACCAGTCTGGCCCAGGTACTAGAGAGAGATGCTCCAGCTCATTTCACAAAGGCCATCTCACGCAGATAACAATCTCTTTTGGTTACTTGCTACCTGGGCAAAACTGTTGCATCTTTGGGATTTAAAGAATCCCTGCAGACTTGCTACTAGGTATTTATAAATAACCTGCCACATCTAGTCCTCTTACTGCGTCGTCCTCCCCAAACTCAGGAAAAGCTCTCTCATCCTGAGCTCTTGCATTTGTTTCTGTGGCTCTCCTAAGTAAATTATTTAATTTTCTAGGCATAATTGAACCAAAGGATAGCACATCCGTCACTATCCAGGTCCAGTATTCAAAGGGAACATTGGATAGAGTGATGTTCTCAAAGCACAGAGGAACGGGAGCTAGAATCAATAGCTTTTAGCAGACTCATAAATATTTCATTTTGTATTGCTTGTTTTGGCACTGGAAAGTTGAGTCACTGGGATCCTTTAGAAATTTGACCGAACCTGGATCTGAGTAAACATCTCGATTAATGATTGAAAGGTTGTTTTCCCCTTGAATTTAAAAGGAGGTCATGGACCCTATATGTTTGAGGTCGGTAAGGACCATTCTGATCGCCTACTGAGTGATCTCTTGCAGATCACTCAGTTACTCCCTAGTTCTGGAGGTCCGGGCCAAAACTTTCCTTCACTAACAAGTGGCATGAGTTGAGCAGTCTTAGCCCCTAGGCCCTTGGGGATATTTGTGTTCTCATATGATCAAATCAGAGTATCATCAGTAGTTCTGTTCTTTGAGTCACTGGTTGTAATGTAAGGAGGAGGCATTTGGATATCCAAACTGTGCTATTTGGCTGCTAGAAGTATTGCCCATGACTTCCAACATGTTCCTTTCTTCTTGCTCTGCAGACAACAAGAGATGGTAATTAGCTTTAAGAGGAAAGAAGGAACGTGGAACTGTGGTTGTTGTTGTTGTTGTTGTTGTTAATTATGTGGTCTTGATGGGTTGGTGGTTGTGGTAGGAGGAGGTGTTGATAATGCGCAGACTGTCTGCTTTGCCTCAGCCCACGTGTGCAAGAAGCCATGAGGTCACTTGTCTTGAACTCCTGTGATGGTCACCTGATGGGTTTCCCTGAGGTCACTGGTTCCTCCCCGATCCCCGCTCTTTGTTTCCTGATTTACTCTTGCTTGGTGGACTCCAAGTGACCTGACCCAGGGCACACTGTCCTTTAAATCGAGTGAGACCTGGCACTAACATCCTGTCCTCTCTTCTGATCTAGAGTTCGTTGTCTCTTATCTATATCAACTGTGGATTTGACACTCTCTCCAAAACTGAGTTGTTGAGAGCGGGGCAGCTCTCTGTGAACTATGAGCTGCCTTAGCAAGATAAGAACATATCTGATCTGGAGGGGAGAGACTTATGGGCTGCAAATGAACATAGGTTTCTGCTAAAATGCTTTGTCTCCAGGCTAAAAGGCAGAGAATTATTTTCTGGTGGCATGGGATAGACATGTGGGAGTCTGGATGAGAAGTTGGTCAATACTTTATGAACTAGAGTTGGGTCAAAATCTTCATTTTGAATCCAAACTAACAAATATGATTTTAAATTTGAATTTTTTATTTCATATTTGACCTGTTGTACTGCAAACTAACTTACCTTTGAAGATTTCCATCTTTCCACAAATACTGAAGCCCAACAAAGTTCATGGATCTATTTTATTTCCAGCAAGGCTTTGATGAATTAAAAAACCACCCTATCTTGCAACTTTTTTCTATGGCTTTAAACGCAAACTACTATTGACAAGTCAACCTATACATTTTGAGACCATTAGTCCCTCAGCCTTGGGAAGATTTTAACCCAGATCTGGATTCAAACTAGATCTTAAATGGCTATTCCTGATGAAATTTTGAATTTGACAAATTTTGCAAATTGGAAATTCAGACTTGAATTTCTGAGAATATTTTCCAGAGATAGACTGTGGTCACCATGTTGGTCTCAAGTGACAGGGAGACAAAGTGGTTCGAATAATATCTTTTATTGGACCAACTTTTATTTTCACCAACAACAGTTGGTCTATTAAAAGATATCATTCGAACCACTTTCGAGAAACACTATTTCCTGAAATTATTTTGGAAGTTCATGATGTTCACACAAGAGCTAATTGATATTTTATTATTTGAAACGTGTTTCATAACGTTATGCAACATATTTCTCAAAAGATGATTGGTTGGCATCTAACCTCAGGCCAAAATATTTAAACGAACCAAAATCAAACGAGAGAAAATGAAACCCAGATTGAAAATCCAATTTCTCACATTTCCCCAAATCCAAACTTGAGAAATCACTAAAAGCAGCAACTGCTCAAATTGGATTCTCAAACACAAAAAGCAGGGCTTAAATTTATAAGCAGAAAGGTAGAGGGGCCTGCAGTGAAATCATGACACCACCCCCCCCCCCAAACCTTCTAAAGTCACTAGCTAAGGAAGCCATCAAAAAAGATAGGCAGACCATCAGAAAAGGTAGGAGGGTCAAAACTTTGAATTTGACCTCATTTCTCACGTGTCCCCCTCAAACGAAATCCTAGTTGGGACAATGAGGCAGGAAAGATTTAAAGCAAAACAACACAAGATGGAGGTTGGATTTTTGGGAAGAGATTTGTTACAAGCTGCAGCCCTCAGCAACCAGTCCACGGCCCTTAGCAACAGACAGAGCTGGGATTGCTGTAGCAACAGAAAAAGGGTTTGGAATCGAGTGACATCTGGATGGCAGTTGAGAGTGTTCCTTTGGCGGGTGCGGAAGCCAGTCAAAACTGTTTTTTTTCTCAACTGGGTTTTTGTTTTGAGGACTGCTCTGCTCTCTATGGGGATGCATTCTGGTTTGTGAATCTCTCTTTTCCTCTTGCGAACTGTATTCTTTTAGTTACTTCTATACGTTCTTTACATTGTACCTCAAGAAGGTTTGGTTTTTAATGCCTTGCGTTTCCTGCCTTAATAGTCTCTCATAAATCCCGATTTTGATTCTTTCTGCATGTGCCTTGTAACTTGTAGGCTGAGATTTCCGTTTGAACCCTCCAGTTTTGAATGTCTGCGTTTTCTCTCCTATGGGGGAATCCGCTAAACTCCTATATGCTTGGATGTGGGGGCGGGAAATGCAAGCTGGCTGAAAATGGGGTTGTGGGAATATCCTATAGCAAGTGAGACTTAGCGAATCCAGGCCAGATTAACCCTTATGCTGACCCTCTGCAGGTGGAGGGGCCCTTTGCACTGCTCTAGAGCTAGTGGACCAGAATGGAAGGGAGTGTCATATAGGGTTACTATACCGCCCCCTTTAATGGAGGGCACTTATAAAAATACATGATACAGGGCTGCATTGATTCCGATGCAGCCCTGCAACGTGTATTTTTCATAAGTGTCCTCCATTAAAGGGGGAGGTATGGGCACCCTAGTGTCATTGGCAGCCTCCTGGCACCCTGGATAAAGCAGGGTGGAGCCCTGCGGCTACTGCCCATTAGCCGTAAGCGCTGTGCCATTTTAATTTGGCATCCCAAATGGAGAAGTGGGCCAAACCACTGCCCTTTCCCCCCAGCTGGTGGGAAACTGGAATCTCGGAGGGGAATGGAATGGCATTCCTCTCACGATTGTTGCTCTGGTAGCAGTAGCTGGAGCGTTCAAAAGGAAGAAAGTGCGGGGTGAGTGGGTGGAGGACCTCAAAGCATGATTTAAGTTGTGGGTAGGGTTGCCACCTGTGGTGGTTTTTTACCTGACACTCCCATAAGTCAAAATGGAAGTGTCAGGTAAAAAAGAACCGACGGTGTCAACCCTGCCTGGAAACCCTTGTATGCTTGAATCTGTTCCTTTTGAGTCCCATTGTCTAGCCCACTTAGATTCTGGTCTATCTTTTTAAGACCCAAAGCCAAGAGGCAGATCATGATCTACTGGTAGATCACAAGCTAGTTTCCAGTAGATCACGGTGTGCATGGAGGGGGACCAGCCTCTCAGAGTTTGTTTCTGGGGAGGAGAGTAGATTGGCGCCTCAGAGTGTTTCTCGGGAGGAGACCGAGGTCCTCTCGTGTGGCAAGGAAGGTGCACAAGGGAGTGTTTTTCTCCAGTCTCCACTTCTAAGACCAGTTGCTAAGGTGGGTGAGAGCTGGGAAACAGTGGGAGCGTCCTAGCCTGGAGCACTGGAGTTTCATTGCTTGAGGTTGATCAAGGGGATCGTGTGCATCCTGTATCCGGCCACCCTTGGTCTAAACTCTGTTCATTTCTCTCTGCCAAAGACTATTGGATCACAGGCATCGGTGGCCCAAGTGGGGTAGATCGGTGGCTCTCAATTAGGTTCTCTGGGAGCGGCGCAGAGTAAATATTCAGGGGGACACAAGGAGCACAACTGTCAAACGCCTGGCTCCACTCTGAGCTGGAGGAATTTCTAAAATGGTGGGGTAGCGAGGAGGAGACGGGTGTAGATGTGAGCGTGGGGTGTGGTGAGGAGCCACATCTACCACAAACAAGCAAAAAGGGAGGCACGGCTTAAAAAGTCTGAGAATCGCTGGTGTCCGTCTCATTGCCGGGAGTAGCAAGTTTCATTTCATTTTCAGAAACCCATTCATTTTCAGGGGTTTTTGTAAAGAACTACTGTTTTCGGGAGGGGGGGTTGTTTTATTTTATTAAAATATTTTAAAAATCACTGCACATGCACCAAATGACATTTTGTCACCGCCATTTTGGAAAAGGGCTGCGGTGCATGCGCAGAACAGCCCCTGCGGCCATTTTGTACATGCGCAGCCATTTTAATTTTTATTTTTTTTAAATAAAATGGAAAAAAATAACGAAAATGAATAAAATCAAACCAATCCTGTTTGCTTGCTCATTCATTCTCGTTACCTTAGTTGTGAAAATGAATGGGGCTCCGTTTGTTTTCGTAATGAATAAAATGATACGAAATTGCACACCCTTACGAGTAACCGGCAGAGCCTGTGGCAGTGTTAGATTGGTTTCTGAGCGTCCGTAAGACGGCAGCATCTATCCTGTTCCCTGTTCTGCAAAGCAGCTAAATCACGTGGACGCCTCCATAGGGACTGGCCAGTGGAACAGAAGCGTTTTGCAATGTCTGTTGAAATCTCTGCCTCCCACTAATAACCAGTTACCCCCTAAATAAATATAGTAGCAATCTCCTTTCCTTAAACCTGCAATAATCTCCTCGAGACTCAAAGCCAGCGTGACTTCAACTGAGCCAAGCACAACCCAGTGCCCTTTCTTCTGAATATATTGCGTTCTTTATGAAGGGAAAAAACCAGGCACGGTGTGGTTTTGCCTCCGTGCCTTGCAGGGATGGCTCTGAAGTGTTCCTGCTTATTTTGGGGTTTGGAGCGTTTTCAGTTTGCTCTTTGATTGATGAAGCCTAAGCACAGAATTCTCTCTCTCTGCCCAAGGCTATGATTGTCCGTAATTAAACTCCAGAGGAGGAACCGAGATGTTGCTGGGTGCTCTGTAGAGGAATCTGGGGCTGTAATAGAAGAGGTCAGGATTGTGGGGAGTGGTTATTGGAGACCCATCCTAGAATACAAGGGGTGCTTTGGTTCAGGATTAAGGGACATTGGCAGAGCTGTCCTGGGCCCAATACTGCAACAGCTGTGGGTGTCGCAGGTCAAGATTGAGGGGAATTGTCCAACCAAGGTTAGGACTAAATGTTTAGGTGAGAGGTTCTCAAACTGTGAGTCAGGACCCCTGATGAGGTTGCATCTTCTGTGGATGAGGTCATTATCTGACTGATAACTTGGGGTGCAGTCTGCCATTAAAGTCTATGGGAGTTTTGCCATGGACTTTAATGCAGGGGTGGGGGACCTCACACCCGAAGGTCAACTATGGCCTGCAGCTAACTTTTTATTTGGCCCCTTTTCAGTTCTTGGATCAGGCCCCTGGATCCAGTTTCTACCCCCAAGCACTGAAAGAGTGAACTCAGGGGAAGAGAGCATAAAGGAGGGTGTGCAACCAAGGATAAGGAATGGATCCATCCTTTCCTCACCCAGAGTGCACCCCTTGAAACACACACCCCCCCTCAACTTCTCTGCGGCAGCTCTCCGAGCTTGTACTAGTGTATTAAAAGTGGTCCCTGGGAGAGAGAAGGTTCCCCATCCCTTGATATATTTTGGATGTCTGTCTTGCTCTCTGGGGCCACTGGGTTAGATTTGAGTCTCAAAATGGGTTCACACAATCAAAAAGCTTGGGCCATCAGGTGGTATTTGATAGGAGCATGGAGCAAGTTAGCACATCAGATACCCACCTTTGGCTCTCGTCAGGGCTGTCTCTCCCCCCCAGCCCCCATTCACAAGAACCAGAAAATATAGGTTTATTTATATCATATTTTTGTTCGCTCCTCCTACAGATAGTGCCTCTAGCAGCATGTCGGTCAGCGTCCACGAGAACCGCAAATCCCGGACTAGCACCGGCTCTATGAACATCTTGCTCTTCCACAAAGCCTCCCACCCGGACTGTGTCTTGTCCCACCTCAACACTCTACGGAAACACTGCACGTTTACTGATGTCACCCTCTGGGCTGGGAATAGATCCTTCCCATGCCATCGGGCAGTGCTGGCAGCCTCTTCCAGGTACTTCGAGGCCATGTTCAGCAACGGCCTTCGTGAGAGCCTGGGTGACGAGGTGAATTTCCATGACAGCCTCCACCCAGAGGTTCTGGAGTTGCTGCTGGACTATGCTTACTCATCCAGGATCATCATCAACGAAGAAAACGCAGAGTCCCTGCTGGAGGCAAGCGACATGCTACAGTTCCATGATGTCCGGGATGCGGCGGCTGAGTTCCTAGAGAAGAACCTGCATCCTTCTAACTGTCTGGGCATGATGCTGCTTTCAGACGCTCACCAGTGCAGGAGGCTCTATGAACTCTCCTGGAGGATGTGCCTGGTCAACTTTGAAACTCTCCATGAGAGTGAGGACTTCAATAATCTCTCTAAAGACACCTTGCTTGACCTAATCACCTGTGATGAGCTGGAGATTGAGGATGAGGAGAAGGTCTTCAAGGCTGTCATCCAGTGGGTGAAATATGACTTGGACAAGCGAAAAGTTTACCTCCCGGAGCTGCTGAAGAACGTACGTTTGGCCTTGCTGCCTTCCGAGTGCCTCAAAGAAGCCATGGCTTGTGAAGACCTGATCATGGCAGATGAGAAGAACAAGGTTATCATGGATGAGGCCCTTTGTTGCAAGAAGAAGATCCTGCAGAATGATGGGGTGGTCACCAGCCCCTGTGCCAAGCCTCGCAAAGCAGGCCACACCTTGCTGATCTTGGGTGGGCAGACGTTTATGTGCGACAAGATTTACCAAGTGGATCACAAAGCAAAAGAGATCATCCACAAAGCGGACCTGCCGAGTCCCAGGAAAGAATTTAGCACATGTGCCATTGGCTGCAAAGTCTATATTACTGGTGGAAGGGGCTCGGAGAATGGGGTGTCCAAAGATGTCTGGGTCTATGACACTGTTCATGAGGAGTGGTCCAAAGCTTCCCCGATGCTGATAGCTCGCTTTGGACATGGTTCAGCCGAGCTAGAAAACTGTCTCTATGTGGTTGGAGGACACACTGCCGTGGCTGGGGTCTTTCCTGCCTCTCCCTCTGTTTCTCTGAAGCAGGTGGAGAAATATGATCCCGTATCCAACAAGTGGACCATGGTGGCACCACTGAGGGATGGCGTCAGCAATGCAGCAGTCGTAAGCGCCAGGCTCAAGCTCTTCGTCTTTGGCGGGACCAGCATCCACAGAGACATGGTCTCCAAAGTCCAATGCTACGATCCAGTGGAGAACCGCTGGACCATCAAAGCAGAGTGTCCCCAGCCCTGGCGCTATACTGCCGCCGCCGTCCTGGGCAGCCAAATCTTCATCATGGGTGGGGACACGGAATTCACGGCAGCATCCGCCTACCGTTTCAACTGTGAAACGGATCAGTGGACGCGGATTGGGGACATGACCGCCAAGCGCATGTCGTGTCATGCGTTGGCCTCAGGGAATAAACTTTATGTGGTGGGCGGCTACTTTGGGACTCAGAGGTGTAAAACGCTGGATTGTTACGACCCTACCTCAGACTCGTGGAATTGTATAACAACAGTGCCTTACTCTCTCATTCCCACGGCCTTCGTCAGCACGTGGAAGCACTTGCCAGCTTGAAAATACTTTGGCTCCTTGTCAAGAACTCAGGAGTTTAAGGAGGTAAGATTAAGATTTGTATCAGATACTTAATTATTATTATTAGTAGTAAGCATTTATAGAACGCCAACAATGTACCTGGCACTTTACAAAGTAATGGAATAGACACGGTCGTTGCCCTAGGGCTTACAATCTGAGAGAGAGAGGGGCGAGAGGGTGACGAAGGAAGGGGAACAGAGGGAGAGACAAGGGGTGTAATATTCACAAAGATTCAGGTGCACGCGCTTGGCTTGGCTACATCGAGAATGATGGCTGGTTGGTCCATGCGGTGAGGATATGGGTACACAGACATCAGCTAACAGATTGTACTGGATGGAGGGTATCAGCAGGAATTAGGAGAGGGGAGCGAGGAATCGGGGAGGGCAGAGCGGAAGAGGTGGGTCTTGAGGAGGGGTTTGAAGGTATGAAGGGAGGGGGCGAGGCAGATGTGGGCAGGGAGGGCGTTCCAGGCATGGAGGGCAGCTAGGGAGAAGGGATGAAGGCGGTTAGGGGACCAGGGGAGGTGTGGAAGGGTGAGAGAAGGGACAGAGGAGGAGTGAAGTGCACGGGCTGGAGTATGGAGGGCGATAAGTGCAGAGAGGTAGGGGGGAGCAAGGTTGTGAAGAGCTTTATAGGTGAAGACTAGGAGCTTGTGCAGGATTCGTTCAGGAAGGGGAAGCCAGTGAAGCGAAGAGAGGAGGGGCTGCACATGGTCGAAGCGACTGGCGAGGTAGATGACCCTGGCAGCAGAGTTTTGGACAGAGATGAGGGGAGAAAGGTGAGACCGGGGAAGGCCAGTGAGAAGGAGGTTACAGTAATCGAGGCGAGAGATGACCAGAGCATGAACAAGAGTTTTGGCAGACGAGACAGAGAGAAAAGGGCGAATCTTAGCAATGTTATGGAGGGAGAAGCGACAGGATTTGGCAACAGATTCGATGTAGGGTTTAAAAGAAAGGGGTGAGTCAAAGATGAAGCCTAAGCTACGGACTTGGGGGATGGGAAGGATGGTGACCCTGTCAATAAGGATTGATAGGGAGGAGGGAGAGGAAGGATGGGGGCGAGGGGGAGATAAGGAGTTCAGTTTGAGCCAGCAATTAATAACCACAACCTTTCAGGCCTGAATGTGTGTGTCATTTGAGGACAACTGGACTCCTGACTTGCTCATGGAAATACTATGATTTCCCTTAGTTTTAGATCAGACACATTCCATTTTCAAAGATGTACAAATACAAGAGATGCATCAAGCCTGTGAGGTTGGGTGCTCAGTTTGTCTCTCTTGTTTTCACACAGCAGGAATTTTCCAGTCATGGTTTTATTAATCTGTGTAGGTGAGGGATTCTGGGTAGACCCACTGACAATGGACATGCTGGAATTCCCTATGCGTTCTGCAGGCGGGGCAGTTGCTACTGATGAACATAGATCCAGTGGCTTGACCTTTGACAGAGATGTCAATAAAGGGGATGATAAAAGTTAAAGGCAGGGTTACTGATTTCATTTGATGAGGCAGATGAAGTCAGGGAAGCCACAGTCCCTTTCCAACAACCGGATGTTTGTTTGACATTAAAAATTGTAGCCTGTCAAAACAAACCTACCTTCAGGCTAATTCTAGACTCTGCTGTGAGACCTCAGTGTGTGGAAGGATTGTGACAATCAAATGGGGAGTGTAATTTTGGGGCTTATGTATGTACATGGTAGCCCTGAATTGAAATGGCTATTCCATCTTTTGTGGAAATGTCAACAAAAACAGAATAGCTATTGTTGGGGTTTTTTATTTGGAATTTGATTGGAACAGATGTTCTGATCGGAATTGCAGCTGAAAAAAAAGTAGTCTCTGTGCGCGTGCAAGTGGCTGCTGGGCCCGATTCGCGCATGTGCAAAATGGCCACACCCTTATTCGCACTAGCAGCGACGCCTGGCGGCCATTGGTGCAGGTGCAGTGGGGGGTTGGTTTGTTTTTAATATTTCTTCCAATTCTGATCGGAATGGGACAAAGCATTGCCGGTTTCACTTGTCGATCGGAATGTACGATCGGCTCATTGCCACAATTCCACTTCCACCCCTGGGCAGGTGGCCTGATAGAAACAGAACTGTAGCACTGGAAGGGATTTCATGGCTTAGCTAATCCAGTCCCCAAACCGTAACCAGTGTCTGGCCAAAGCAGGGGATTTTCCAGGGGGCAAGGGGGCAAAAACTCAGCAGAGGGAGGCATGTTTTCTCTGTATATCACATACACTTAGCCAGTAAGCCTTCCGTTAGTTGGCTCTGTAGTAAAGCGCGTTCTGTGCAGTTTAGGAGCAGCCTACTTCACATACCTGCAGCCTCCTTCTGTCAAACCCCTTTGCTTTAGAGCAGGGGTGGGGAACCTCGGGCCCAGGGGCCAAATGCGGCCCTTGGCAGGTTTTTATGGGGCCCCTTTCCAGTGCCTGAATCTGGTTCCTGGATCCAGTCTTTACCCCCAAGCACTGGAAAACTGAGCTCTGATAATGGAGCAAAGAGGAGGGCAGGCAGGCACACAAGGGATGGGGACAGATTCACAACACAGAGCCATCATTTGGGCCCTCCTTTGCTTGAATACACCCATTAAGCATCCCCGCCCCCAACCTCTATGTGTCCCTCAGCACTCATACTAATTTCCAGTGTGGCCCCCGGGACAGAAATGTTTCCCCCCCCCCCCTGCTTTAGACCGGGTATGAACTGCTTCGCAGAGGCTGGAAAGGAGGGGAAAATATTTTCGGGGGGACAGGTGTCCCCTTCGTTTGGTTACAGGCCTCACATGGGAAGGACCAACAACCAACGACATTCAACCGACGTCTCGGGATATTTCCCATGGCTGCTCAAAGTAAGAGAGTAAGCGCTTTTGGATACAAGGCTCGATGGAAACTTGGAGATCTAGCTTCTACCCACATCTCTCCAATGGGCAGTTGCGCTGTGGTGTGGTTGGAAGCTCTGGTCCATTGCTTAACTTTCAACTCACCCATTCAGTATATTTATGCTCCAAGGACCCTATGGCATCTGACACCGTACCGTGCCAAACTGTGAGTGGTTGGTGTGATGGAGTACACTTTTTATAGTCAAGATTAAGGTTTACAACTCATGGTCCTTTTCAGCCTGATCTAGCACAGTGCTTGCTAAAAGTATTTCCCATGCAAGCTTTGAAGCCAAAATAGACCTGGGGAATTTCCCTAGGAAGTTATGCTGCCTTTCTAAGAAATCTGGCAGCACCTCCTCTCGCCACTCCTGCCTAGATGCTCTCCGGTCCTGAAATGCACTCAGTCCTGAGCTCAGAGGTCCGATAAGGTTAAGATGAGGGAACGAGGGGGGCAGAGGGTTCAGCAGAGTTACCTGAAGGGCACAGATTTCCAAACCACAGGTTGTGACCCTATGTGAGGTTGCATCATGTGCAGATGAGGTCCTGATCCTAAGTGATATTTGCATACTTTGCACGTTATGCATATTTCTGAAACAACAATTCACCATGAATGTTGTTTCTGTTGGAACGGACCATTTGCCCACTTTCCTGTGATTAGGAAGCTTACTGGGTTTTCCACGCCTTTTGTTCGTTCCCATTTGGAAATTGCTAATGTTCGTTACTTCCAGTAGTTATTGATGAAAGTCGTGGAATTCAACAAAAAAAATCACAGGTACTGATCTCCACAATACAACAATCTCAATGGAAGGACGGAAAATGAGAATGCGGAAATACCGACAAACACTCGCAAGCATTCCTGAAACGTCGGCATTTCCCGACGGTTTGGGAGCAGTCATTCTCACCTCACTGCTGCATGCTGCTGTCTATTATTGTCTATAATAGACAGGATCCTATTTTAAGGGCTCTTTTAGATGAGCGGGTTGCTGTTGCGCGATCCACTTGCGCGATATTTCAAAATCCCGCAATGCGGAATTACACGAGACGGATGTCCACGCGCATGGAAGGTGGTCGCGCATTATTTGCCGACCGCGAATTAAATACCTCAATTGTGAGGTTTTTAATTCACGGTTGGCAAATAATGCGCGACCACCTTCCATGTGCTTGATCCCCTACACTCGTCTCGTGTAATCCTGCATCGCGGGATTTTGAAATATCGCGCAGCGGCGACCCACTCGTCTAAAAGCCGCCTAAGTCTCAACGTGCGGTCCCATACTGAACAAAGTTTAGTAACAAATGCTGTAGGGAATCCATCCTCGGACGTTCCTGAGGGACTCTGGGCATGGCTTGCTGCACATCTGCAGGGAAATCACTCAGTATAATATATATATATATAGCGCCAGCAACATTTCTGGCAGTAAACATTTCTGGCAATAATCATGAATTATTATTATTTAATTTTTTTATCCTGCCCTATCCCTAGGGCTTAGGGTGGATTATGAAACATATATTATGTTGTTAGATTATATATAATATTTAAAAGTGCATGTAAATTAAAACAATTTTAAATCCCCTAGCCCAAACAAATTAGAGCCAGGTTCCTGTCCCAAGAGGCTTACACTCTAGGGTGGACAAGGGAGAGACCCCGTATATTTAAACACGGCCCGTAACTAGTTTTTATATGGCCCTTTGCAGTGCCTGGATCTGCCCCTTGGATCCAGTTCCTGCCCCCAGTCACTAAGAACTAAGCTCAGGACGAGGAAGCAGAGATGAGGGCATCTACACAGGAATAGGGGACAGATCTACCGCACACATCCATTATCTTGGACCCTTGAGTGATCAAACACCCTGATGAAAGACCAAAGACCAAACCCAGCGCCTCCTCTCTCCCTTCCCACTCTGCACGCTTCCCACTGCAAGTAGCCAAGAGCCAGGCAGTAAAACCATCCCATCGGCTTCTCGCCGTCTGAGGAGTTGTCCGTGACTTGGCTTGGCTTTTGCCCAGCTCGCTCCCTTCCTGCCTTTTTTCTTTTCCTTTGCCAGTAGGTCCTTTGGGAGCCGTTTCAGTACAAGAACACACGGCACTGGGGCTGCTTTGGCGTTTCAGCCAGGCCCCGTTTGCGTTGCAGAGGCTGCAAGGGGTTAACGTGGACTGTGGCTGCAGACAGTCCCGGTGCGGAATGATAATGGCTTTTCCAAATTCTCGCCTTTCCTTTCCTCGCACACCGGTTGCTTAGCATCTGTCGCAGCAGCTCGGTAATCTAATTAACCGGCGCGCGGCTATTAAATATTGCTGCAAAGAGTGTGAGGACTCCATCATTTTCAGCTCAGGTCAATGGGACTTCCCCTTCAGGGCCACCCTAGAGCTGAAAATTAATTTTCTCAGCAAGCTGATAGCTGTTGCTTCTGAATACTAAACCTCCGGGACTAGGAATCGTCAATGCTGTACTTAGTAAATCAAATTGCAAACCCCAGCCTGCACTCTCTGAACGGGAATAGTAACCCCGGTGGATAAGGCCCTTCATGATGCAGGAGTTACAGCCCAGGTTGATGCCCCTGCGTTGGCAACTTTCACCTTCTCCATCCCCTTGTTACTCTAAGGCTGTTTTTAGACGAGATGCTACCACACTAGTCCACCTAGTGGGCACGTGTGGTACCACACATTTCAAAGTGGCGGTGCATGGGGACACACCCGTCCGCCGCTGTCTAAACCCTGCCCCACCCACAGGCTCCACCAAGTTATTGAATGGATCTGTCCACAGTCTCCATGGTACCATCTCCAGGAGATAATGTCAATGCCATTTTAAGAAATAGGAAACTGCATGTGCGCTCCACTGACCTGCCACCCCCCACCCCCAGCATCCAGCTAAAAACTGCCTAAATTATTGTTGTGTCCGCAGTGGCTGGGAGCTTCTGAAATCAGGATACCAAAGAGAACCGTGTTTTAAAGCGCTGTAAACAACTTCATAGCTTAAAGCGGGGGGTGCAGAACCTTGGGATTGGCGGGGACAGATGTGGTGGCGCCTTGATTTCAGCCCCTGGATCCTGTCCCTAGCACTGAAAGCCTGAGCTCAGGAGGACGAGGGAGCAGAGAGGAGGGCATGTGCACAAGGAGAAAGGACAGAATTGAACCCAGGTCTCCTGTAGCCATTGTCCTTTCCAGTGGACCAGCCCTTCCTCTTGTTTTAATCACTGGGACAGTTTTGACCTTGACATTTGAGAATTTGGTCCACACAAGCACAATTTCAGTGGTCTGTCCCTTTGGAGTATTGCCCATTGCAATGATTTGGGGGGGGGGGTGCGTTAATAGCTGGTCTGATCTCTGCTTTTGTTGCTCCGGAGTGCAGAGCTCGCCCCCAGGATGTTGCGCTTACTGGGCCACAGGAGGGGGGTAACAGCTGCTCCATGGCTCTCGGGGTTTTGATGTCCGTGTTGACATGGTAAATCAGTGCAGCCTTGGGGCTGCTCTAATGTCGGCTGCTAACCAGGTTTGGCCATCCCGTCCGGGATTCTCTTGTGCCAAGGGAATCCCTAGCAAGGGGAGATGCAGCCGCTTTGCACTCTCTTTTCTCATTGGACTCTTTGCATTGTGCAGATCACACTAGTGAAACTGAACAGAGCAGAGGCTTCAGCTTAGCTTTGCTTTTCAGGGAAGTTTCACTCCGACAAACCCTGTTTGTTAGGTTTTTACAATGAGGAAGAACTAATAATGAACCCGGTTGTGTGAGGAGGAGCAAGGATCCAATGATGGAAATCAGAGTCCTATCTACTGCATCGTCTTGTAGGGCACTATTAGTCTAGGGCTTTTAACCACCAAGGAAAGCCTTGGAAGGTGCATGCAATACCCAGGTATATATGGGGTGGGTGGGTTACTTTCAATGACCCAGCTGGGAGCTAAGCCCCCAATTCCCATTGTCTGTCAGTTGATGCTTTCATCCCTTTATAAACCACCTTGAGTCACCACCACCAGCCTCCTCTAACTCATCAGTTCCCAAGGTTTTGCCTGTGTGACCCAATTTTGCGTCTTGGATATAACTTTCTGACTCCCCCCTCTGGTCCTCCTGGATAGTAATAAAGCCATGGAGAGATTTTTTTTTTTAAAAAAAACCAACACCCCCCAATTAGCATTGCGACCCCTTCCACAGGTGGCACGACCTTCACTTGGAAGACCCGGCTACGGGTGAAACGCAGTGTAACTGCGAGTATTATTTGCATTATTGAATAGCTAGCTGAAAATCGCTTCAACCCATGGATTCGGGCATTTTGTTTCAGTCGCTTTGGTTACCTTGTTAAGTGCTTCATCCTGGCGGCTGCACATGCGCAATAGTGTGAATATAGCCAAAATAAAGTAACCAAAGTGAAATGATCAAAATGACAAATTAACCAAAGTGAAATATCCAAAACCGATATCCAAGAAAATGGAAAGAATAGCGGTTACTGTCTGCTTTGCTAACTCTGAATTGGATAGTGTGGATTTGAGAGAGGTCTCTAGTCCTGACTCACACTTTTGGGTAGCTCTGCTCTAAATCACACAAGTCAGGAAGGACACATTGGCTTGGCCTGCGACACCTACATGATGCAGCTTGGAAATTTGGATCCTCCAAGTTCCAGCCCTGCGTTAACTGAGGATGGGGTAATAACAAATGGAATCATTGCTTTCCTGCTGGAGGTTGTTTACCTCCGAGCCGGCTGCATTTATGGTCTGAGTAGTTTGCATCAGCGCACCTTTCAACAGGAATTCCAGCGCCCCACCAAGAATGCAGTGTGACAATTTAGCGCTGACTGCAGGCACTAATTCCAGGGATTAACCCTGATTAGCAGCTTTAAAAAAAAAGAAAAGAAAGAGGCTTCTCCAACTTGCTCCCAACACACAGCTCCACCAGGGACTTGTGGGCCTCGTGTGACTCTCCATGTTCTCTGAGGTCGCAGGGTTTTGTCCTGTCGTTTTGTCTCTCTGATGACAGTGGCCCAAAATTATCTGCTCTATTACTCTGCTCCTTCCCACTTTAAATTATATTCCTGTAAACTTCTTGTATAAACAGGCCAAGGGAGATGCAGTCTGAAATTGTCCCCCGAAGTTCTAGTGTAGCTTCAGGAAGTGGTATTGCCACCCTGAGAATGAATAGAGGGGCAGATTTAGATCACTTAAAGACCACTTTCAGACATG